>MNCI01006012.1:35624-210820 GCA_015680685.1 Gnetum montanum
TATATTAAAAAACAACATTTAGATATAAGGTTGGATGAGACTTTCCATTTTGAATAAAAAGTTTCAACTATATGAATGGATTATGAGCCATTACAACCAAGGTGATGAATAATGATTACTTAGCATTTATATGAGAAGAAAAATTTTACAAGAAGGCATGATGAATTTAGATAAGAATTGAAGTAGATAAATTTGGAATTAAGAAGGAATGAAAAGGAAAATTATGCATACTTCATATAGAACAAGTACATTTACGTGTAAGGTCCTATAGGATACTTCAACAAAATATTTATATTTGAAAACAAAAATAAAGCATCAATGTTTACCAATTGAACAAGTCAACATTAGGGGTACAAAATTTAGCTTCATGTTCATACCAAAATTAGAAAGCAAAGAGTGAGCTTGCCACAACGTTAATGAATAACACAATGTTTGAACTTAGGATATCAATGTTTGAACAATGCAACATTTGTGTATCATAAATGTTTAGAAATTACCTATTGATTTTTGATTTCTCTTTTTTATGTGCCCCTTTTCCTTTTGAACCTTTGATAAATTCTTGATTTAACACTTCTTTTTCTTTTAGTTGTGACTATGGATTCTGTAATTTTTTGTAAGTCTAAATTTCCTTGTATTCTAGAGATCCTTGCTTGTATTTTTGCTTCTCTAATTTGGTTTTTCCCTCTGATTTTTGAGTATTTATCTCTTTAATGTATCCTTCAATTGAACCCTTCTTATCTTGATTTTTTTACTTTAAGAATCCTCCATATTTCCTAGATGGTCTTCAAATTGGTCATTGTGTGTATTATTTTTCTAGGAACTAAGTTGCATACTTATCCTTTATGTATTTCAATCTCTTTTGCTAGCCTTGGAAATTTTTTCTTCAAATTAACTTCACTATTCCTTTCCCCATAGTGTTTCAAATGCCTTTTAATTTCATCAGTAGTGCTATTAATCATTTTCATTCTTTAAAATTTGACACCTTGGATAATCTATTATTCCCAATCACTTGCACCAATATAATATTAAATTTAAAAGAAACTACAAAAAATAAAAAAGACATAGAGTTACCCTAGGAAAAACCTTCCAGGTGAAAACCCCTAGCAGAAAATTGGCTCTTGGACCATTAGCAGCACAACTTCAGAGGATTGAAGCTTAAGGAGAATTTTCAAAGGAATGGAGATGACTCTCAAGCCTATGATTCAAAATAATGTGGTGTATTGAATGCTCCCTTTGAGTTTCTTATATATTTCTTAGGTTACAAAATAAATCCAAAAATAAAAGGAATATGGTATTTTATTTTAGTGGGGATAAGTATGGGACCAAATATAACATAGAAACAAATAAAAATATATCAAGATAGCTAGAAACATCCAAATAAAATCAAGGTAGATTTGCCTTCATCCACCCTTACAATTCTTCCTATTGAATGTAAATCTACTTTAAACAATAGTCAAAACCATTTTTAGGAAATCAAGTCAAAAGAAGACCAAATGCTGATTAGCACCAGAGAAACTTTTTAGCAAGAGTTGACTAGGTGAGTATATCTACAAGATTTGCTTCAGTAGATATTTTATGGAGAAGAATCTTTTGCTTTTTAATTCATTCTATATATAGTGATATTGTATTTCAACGTGCTTCACTTGAGTATGAAAGGTTGGATTCTTGGATATGCTTATGGAACTTTGACTATCACAACCAATATTAATAGGATTCTAAGTGATGCCAAGTTTAGCTATTAGTCATTGAAGCCATATAGCCTCTTTGCATGCCAAGTTAGCAGCAACATATCCAGCTTTAGTGGTAGACTAAGCAACACAAGATTGTTTTTAACTTTTCTAAGAATTACTACCACAAAAAAAAAACAACCACATATCCACTAGTAGATTTCCTACTATCAATATCACCACCCCAATCTACATCAACAAAGATATGAAGTCCATTGGAATCATTTTTATAATAGATCCCATAATTTAAAATGCCATAAAGATATCAAAAGACTTGCTTCATGGCAATCCAGTGTTGTTTTCTGGATTATACATATACCTATTGATGAGTCATGTTAAGTTGGCTGTGTCAACAAGGCCTCGTTGATATGGCCTTGTTGACTAGGCCTCATTGACGAGGCCTAGTCGATGCATCTTATCATTAAAGCAATCCATTATTCCTAATAAATCAAGATTGCATTGAAAGTCCTCCTACTAAATGTTCTCAACATGAAGATTCTCCATCCCTACTACTAATGAAGAGGGTATGATCCTAACCCTATGATCCACTATTCATGAATTGGGTTCAAGAAAAAGTGGCAGCCAAGGTAGGGACTTAGGAAAGCATTACAATAGCAAGGGATCTAAGTATGGAGATCATAATAAACATAAGAGTGGTGGTGGAATCCATGGTGGTGGTGGTATTCCACCTTCCTCTTCATCCTCTTCATCCAATTCTAAACATTCCTCTTCATCTAATGATTCTCATGGAAGCCGCCATCGAAATAACCATGATGAAGGTGATCATTGAAATCACAATGATTGTGAAGGCCACCAAAATCAAAGTGGTGGTTGAAACCATCATTGGCATCATCGACATAGCAATGATGATGAACCACTATTGGCAACTCGAAGTATGCTTAACATTGCAAAGGTAATGAAAATCCCAACTAGGTATATGAAGGATAATTGGATCAAGTGCCTAGAAATGAAAAATATCCCAAGATTTGAGGGAGGATACAAATCTAATCTAAAAACATATGTACAAGCTTTTCAAGATTCCTATGCCTTACAGAATATAGAAAATGAGTGGTAGAAACTCAAGCATTCTCCAAGGACACTCATCAAAGAAGTTGAAAGTTGGTTACAATCCTTAGAGCCAAAATCTATCTATACATGGAATACCATGCTAGAACTATTCAATGAAAAATATCAGACATACTCTTGTGTGTCTAATATGAGAAGGTAAATCCAAGGCTAGAAACAGGAAACACATGAACCCTTGGATGCCACCATGGGTTGATACTATTCACTCCTACACTGATGCTATGGCCATGGTTACTGATGAGTGGCGAGGTACCCCTACACTCAACCATACAAATACGAGCATTCTCACACACGATCCGGTCAAACTCTGTAGGTGGACTAGTTGTGGCACCTAGACAGTTATCCTTAGGTCACAGTTTGTTGTCTTCCCACTTGGACTAGTAATATATTTTTCACGTATGGTTTAGTCTAGAGTGAGGTGTATGATGTGTTCTAACCTAATGCTACTCCTAAAGGCAGTGGAAAATAATATTAACTAAGCTAAGCTAAGAGGGAAAGGATAAGAGAATCTATTCTACCCTGAGTGTGATGAGCAATCGATTCCTTGATCAACTGTACACATCTTGGACATCGTGCATGACTACCACTGGGATTACCAAGCATAGATCCTAGGTACGCCACTAGGATACCAAGTAGTCACACTTAAATGCTCGTAATCAAGTCATACTCATTTAGCATTACTAGGAGATAAGGGTGAGAGAGACTAATTAGGAAAGAAATAAATAACAATTAATTAAATAAATAACAAAGTGAATGCTGAAATGATGAAGTAATCTTGATCTTTATTGCTGGTCATGTGCGTGTCCAAGTACATCACACTCGAATAAAGGATGGTGTACAATTACATTCACCACACTACGGGAAGACATAGGAAAATAATCTATCTCTAGAAGGGAAAAACTGCCATAGCTTCACTAAGGAACTAAACTAGATGCCTAAAACTTGGAAAGCTGCCTCTTATTTATAGATTTTCCAGCACAACGCAATATCGCATATGCGATATTGCAGGGAAAGATGCAATATCGCATATGATACATCGGGTACATGATATCATAGCCAGCAAATTCATGACTCATCATACCCCCACGACTGAATGAAAACTCATCCTCAAGTTATAGAGAGAACAAGCTCCATTGATTACACAGTGAATAGGTATGGGATTATTGACTAACTAGAATGAATTCAGGCCACAGTTTGGAGTTGGAAAAAAATTGAAACAAAACACAAAAGAAAATCCTATGATTATAAAATGGTTGAATCCATGTAGGTCTTGGTGGCGATGGCTCCTCAATTGGTGTCTTTCCCTTTTCTTGCACTCCAAGTCTTAGAATTTGATAGCATCAAAGTATGGCCTGGAGTTTCTCCTCTTGTAAGACCTTGAGTGCCTTGGCATGCGCATAAGTTTGCACTTGTGCCATAGAGGCATCCCAGTCAACCTTCTCTTTTTCTTCCACCACCCTTTTATTCTCTGTCAACAGTTTATTAAGTTGCTCGATTTTGAAAGTGTCTAGCTAGTTCTGAGAAATCTTTGGCCCTATATTCGAAAGGTTTAATAATTTTGAAATGGCTTGAATAGAGAAATCAATAGTCATACCACAATTATTAACTGTGGTGCCTTCTTCTTTATTGTGTCAAAATTGGTACATTTTCACTAAGTACCAGGCACTGCTTTTAGAGAGGGTAGGCCTTGATTGTACAATAGCAGGGTCTTCTTGGTGGATACTAAATGATTGTTCCTCCTGCTCTGCATGTTGTTCGGTAGGAACTTGTCCTTTACCTCTCCTTGGTCGTTTGATCACACCTTGAGCAGGACCTTCCTGTTGTTCACATTTTAGGACCATCTATAATCACACGGAACTAATTATTAGTAAGGTTGTTACCAAAGTTAGATTATACCTTACTGCTTACCTTAATAAATTTACTTTATTTCCATGTGATGTTAATTATTGAAAGAACATGTCCCTGAAAGATTATAATGTTGAGTCCTCTTTGCTTAGGTGGTTTCCAAATTTAATTTTCAGGTATAGCTAAGGGGATGAAATTTTTTTTGACACATTCTATTCTTAATTCTACAACTAATTACCCTTAAATATGTCCTTCAGGTGATGATGAATTTCAAAAAATATTTATGAACTATATGCACTATTTGGCGTGTACCCCTCCCCCATGACTAAGCTGAACACTTCGGGTTCAAGTAGGTTCAAATGGAATGAAGATCGAAGCATCAGCGAGCGAGTTATGGATATGAAAGCAAGAGATGCGCAATCGCGAGTCGTAGAGAGAAATTGAAAAACTTACCTTGTATGAACAATTGCAAATGATGTTGATTAGCACAAGGGGGTCATGTATATATATTTTCATTGAAGTTAGGGCACTTAGAAAATGTTTGGAAATTAAATGATGTAAACTAAGGACATCTGGATGATTGTTAAGGGGTTATCAGGTAATTAAATGGTTTTAAAGGCATGAATAATGATCTGTGGGTTTTATCAATAAGGACCTTGGGTGATAGAGAAAAAGGCTATGTGATGATTCATAAGGATGTTGAATCAGAGGGATAGTAATAAAGGAAAGAATATCATGAACAATATGCCGAGGATAATAAATGGTGTGTGTAAGCTATGTCATAAATGAAGATTACAAAAGATTACATAAGTGGGTCCTCCCCAAAGTAGGTTTCAACCTATAATTCCCTTATGTAACCACACTTAAAGTGTCCGTGGGCACTAGAAGGGTTAAATGTAATCCGCACTAACTCCACAAAACACACACGTAAATATCACTAGAATGAGGTGAAAATTCTATGCTGCGCAGAACATGAGCTACAATTACACGAACAGTGAGATGAGATAAAGTATAGAAAGGGATCATAGAGATTAGGACATGAGGTAACTGACCTAGGGCACAGTGAATTCTACGTGAAAAGCATGATTAATGTGTTATTAACCCATTATTCCAAGATCAGGACCAAGTCTATTCCTCTAATCAGTGACATCGCATTGTTTCATCCCATGATGAACAACTATGAGAGTACCATAACAAAAAGGCGTATGATCACTTGGCATTTTGTTCAAGGGAGGAGTGATTTTTGTTTTGTGGAACTTTTCTTTTCTTTTTTTCTTCTTCTTTTTTTTTCATTTTACTAAATCCAGAGAAGCTGCCAACCTTCAGGCATGAGTGCATGTCTTTCCAGTGGGACCCCCTAGAACAACATTTGATTTTCGAATGCCCTTTTGATTACTCTTACTCCCATTTTTCATTAGATCTACAAGGATCTTAGTATGACCACGTTGCATGATAACTCCCATAGACGTCACCAAAGAGAATCCACAAGTCCCCTTGATGTCACACCCTAATCATTCCCTATTGGTCCATCCTTCTTCATTCTGGGTACAATGAACACAAAATTAATTTTAAGTTTTAAAAATGTCAAGAATATCACTATACCCTCGAACAAATCCTCTTATTTGTAAAATGGATGGGTGGATGTAATGGGCTCACTATTCCAAATAATTGATCACTCAAGACATGATAACATAAAACACACCTCAACCAACGATCCACATTGGTGTTTTATTCGTAGATGAGATTACTTACAAGAACGTAAAAAGACAAACACACAAAAAAGATAAATAGATAAATAGATAAAACAAAAAGTTGAAAATGAAAAACTAAAAAAAAAAAGTTGTAAAATTAAAGAAAATTGGAAAATATTTATTAATTCTGCTTGTTAGTAAAATGGGGGATATCCTCCATAACTAAATGGTTGAGGATGGCAAGGATTAATAAATGAAGGTTGAGGATCCTTGCATGTTGGAAGTATTGGGACTAGTTTATACCTACCCCATTGGGGTTCACACACTTGATTATAGTAAGCATAGTGGGGTACATTATACGATGTAGTTCCCAGATAACGAGTTGACCCACTATGATATTTATGACCGTTAGATGGTAGGCAAGGATTGGGTTGATGCCTCCCATGGTTGTGTTCATTGGGTTGTATGGTTTTTGGAGTGTTAGTTGGTGGCCCTGATGAAGTTACATGAGGCATTGGGTTCGAAGGTAAGGGTGAACCAAAGTGTGGGACTTGTGCTGGGTTGGAAGATGCAGTGGCCTCGGAATTTTGTTGTCCCTTCTTATGGACATGTTTAAAGAAGGGGCGCTTTGGATGTTGCTAAGGTTTCTCACTGTTGTTGGAAACAGGAGCACAAGTAGTGTTTAGAGGTTGTTGCTATGGTTTAGGCACCTTAGGAACAGTTGGTTGCACTCTGGAAGGAGGGAAAGGATGAGAATGTTGAAAGTTAGGAGGAATATAAGGTGCACAAGGTGGCGGTTGTGCTGGAGGCATGGGCTGACAGTATTCTGGAGAATAGTATTGTGGTGAGATAGAGTATGTTGGCCCGAATGGAGAAACAGTATGTTGAACAAGTTAAGAATTTGGGTTCAGAAAATATGAAGGGTGCCTCCAGTCTAAAGGTGATCTCCCCCATGACTGGGATTGTTGCGACTGTGATTGAACACAGTATCTCTGTACAAACTCTGGATGTAATGTGTTTCTCCAATGCTCTTGTAGATGTAACAATACTAGGCATTGGCCTTTGGGGTGATCATACAGGCATATGTTGCATTCATATGTATGATTAGTTGAACACTTATTCCCTTTATTCCTTTTTTTTGAATGTCTACTATTTTGTCCTACTTCTTGGGTTGTCAAAACTCTATTTCCAATGATGTTGATATATTCTCCGCACTTTTGATTCATCCATTCCAACATCTTATTGATCTTTGCCTTAGCTACTTCTAATGATTGTTGTATTGGCAAAGATGGTGTTTCCACCTTGACATTGGTTGATTTCTCTTTTTTATGATCATGGACCTTTGTTAAGTTGAGCTTTTGGTCCCATTTATGTTTTTCAACACTCTCCCATCTAGCCATATCTCCTTCTTCTTTTGCTACCCACTTAATAAGCTCTTGGATTTGATGGGTTCATAGTTTGTATTGTTGACCTTGGGCATATATTCCTAACGTCTCTCTTGTTTCATTATGTAGCCCATCAATGATATGGTACATTAGCCTTTCCTCAAAAAACCCATGGCCTGGACAATTGTTTAATAGTGCATAGTATCTTTCTAAGGCCATGTCCAAGGGTTCATGTTGTGCTTGTTTCCATACTTGGATTTGTTTCCTCAAGGCTGACACTCTTGCGTAGGTTTGATATTTTTTGTTAAAGGCTTCTACCATTGTTGACCAGCATCGTATTGAATTTGGTTTTAACGATTTATACCATACTTTTTTTGGTCAACGAGTGTCATTGGAAAGAGCTTAAGTTTTTTCCAACCATTATGTATGTTATTCCATGTGTAGGCATCATAGAAGGCTTGTAAATGTTGATGTGGATCTAAGTCATAGCCTCTTGAGAATGTAGGAAAGTGATTTAAATTGAGCTTGGGTAGTTGGCTCTCTTTACGATTCTACGTGAGATTTAAATTGCCTCTTGTATTTGCATTAGATTTGTAGTGGCTAGTGGGGGTTCATCATCATCAAGTAAGTTATGTCTCCCTGTGTTGGGATGACGTTGCTTTCGTTGATGTTTATAAGAAACCCCCACCTCAGATTGCGTACTCCAATCTTTAGTATCATATAATTCATCAGTTCTCCAATGAATTTCCTCACTAAGTGTGGTGTTATCATTATCTTGTAGGAGAGGGATTGTGAAACTATGTGTGAATTCGTATGTGAATTTTTTATAATAATAATAATTATTATTTTTTTCTGAAAGATATATCATTAAGTCCTTTATAGCGACCTTGCATGATATAACTAATCTAGATAACTAGCACCGTCCCTGGCAATGGCACCAATGATGAGTGGCAAGGTACCCCTACACTCAACCATACGAATACAAGCGTTCTCACACGCGATCCGGTCGAACTCTGCAGACGGACTAGTTGTGGCACGTACATAGTTATCCTTAGGTCACAGTTTTTTGTCTTCCCACCTAGACTAGTATTATATTTGTCACATATGGTTTAGTTGAGAGTGAGGTGTATGATGTGTTCTAACCTAATGCTACTCCTGAAGGTAGTGGAAAATAATATTAGCTAAGGTAAGCTAAGAGGGAAAGGATAAGAGAATCTAGTCTAGATTAAGTGTGATGAGCAACCGATTCCTTGATCAATTGTACACATCTTGGACCTCATGCACAACTATCATTGGGATTACCATGCGTAGATCCTAGGTACACCACTGGGATACCAAGTAGTCACAGTTAAATGCTCGTAATCAAGTCGTACTCATTCCACGTTACTAGGAGATAAGGGTGAGAGAGACTAATTAGGAAAGAAATAAATAATAATTAAATAAATAAATAAATAAGTGAATGATGCAATGATGAAGTAATCTTGATCTTTATTTCTAGTCATGTGCGTGTCCAAGTACATCACACTCGAATAAAGTATGTCATAAAATTACATTCACCACACTGCGGGCAGACATGGGAAAATAATCTATCTATGGAAAGGGAAAACTACCAAAGCTTTGCTAAGGAACAAAACTAGATGCCTAAAATTGGGAAAGTTTCCTCTTATTCATAGATTTGACGATGTGACGCGATATCGCGTATGATACATCGCGTACACGATATCGCGACGGATGCGATATCACGTACGCGATATCGCAGCCCATGCAATATCACAGCTATGATATCCTAACTGTGATATCACAACCACTGGGATATCATGGCTGTGATATCACGATAGTGATATCATAGCCAAAAAATTCATAACTCATCAGTTACTCTTAGAGGGAAAAACTTCGCCACATCATAGATGAGCTCAGGAAAGAAATAAGAAGAACCCTTGGGATGTATGCCCAAGGTAGATTGTCTAAATTGAGAACTCATTAGATCCAAAGGTTAATTCAACAATTAGCAAAAGAAGAAGCTGAGATATAGAAAAGGGAAAGTGTTGAAGAGTATAATAGTGATCCTTCCATTAGAAAATGAGAGGTTTGATTTTGTGACAAGGAAGAGTCACCACTTGATGAAGTGATGAATAGAAAGATCTTTCCTATTCAAAAATCTATTTCTGACATTTCAACAGAGGTTGATAAGTTATGGGACTCTTTAGATGAAAAATTTCAAACCACTTTGAAGATTGCTAAAAAATACAAAGAGAAAAATAGTAATCATAATTGTAGGAGGTGAAAAGAAGCTGAACATGCCTACCAAAGAGGTAAGGAAAAAGTTGTTGCAATAGACGAAGTTGTGGAGTCTAACTCTAATGATGAAACTGAATGTAACATTTATCAATATGAACATCCCAAGGGATGTTTCTTTGAGCATTCACACTTACAAGAGTCTAGAGTGTACACATTGAACCATGCCTAGCATGTAGGCATGCTCCAAGATAATTGCCTTATCCTCAAGGTAGTCCAAGATAGTTCCACCAGCAACAACAAGATGATTATCCAAGTGAAACTCTTCCACAATCTTATGACCAATACCAAAAGTGGTACCAACCACAATCATAGGGAATTCCACCACCAAGGTAGTAATATCCTTATAGAAAACCAGATCCATATGGGTAATATGTTTAGTAGCTCATCTTCCCTAGAAGCTCAGCAAGTCATGCATCATTCTGGCATTGTTATTACCCTCTAGAGTACCATAAAATACATCCACCATCTAATCAAGGGGAAAACCAATATGTGTATCCATATCATCCTCCACATCCCTCTACACATACACTTCCACCTTCAACCTAGTTACCTCCTGCTCCATTTATGTAGGGTGAGATTCCTTCATAACCGCAACAATGAAATGCTACAAAGGTTGTACATGCACAACTAGTTTTTCAACCAAATGTTCTAGATAATTGATCAATAAAATGATCTTTATTTTGGCCTAGTAGTCCTCTCTTTCCCTCACAACCTACTCTGGCTAATTGTCCTACATTTCCATCACCCTCATCCTTTGCATCAAATACCTTCGAGTGCCCTTCAAACCAAGTGCCTCCTAGGATCTACACTGTAATGCTAACCCATGTTGTTTCTAACTAGATCAAGGTTGGCAATCTTACTATGAAAAGATCTAAATTGGGAATTCCACTCATTTATCTATAGATTACTAGACAATAGCCATGCAATGCTCTTCTTAACTCTAGTTCCAAAGTTAACCTCATCTCCCATGATATGTACAAGGCTTGAAACCTACCACCTCTTAGGAAAAGCAACATCCATCTAAAATTAGCCGATTAGTTGATTACTGTTCCTTTGAAATTAGTAGAGGACATTGTAACCATAGTTCATGGATGGTCCTATCCTGCTAATTTTCTAGTAATCAAGATAGAAAATTGCAAAAGTGACTTCCCCATCATCATGGAAAGGGCTTGGTTAAGCACAGTTGATGCATGAATGGGTATAAGGGAGCTATCTCTCAAAATATCTAAGGAAAGTGAGCTAGGAAAGATTGAGAAGAAGTGTATTCCATGCATCATGTATAGTAATAATTGTGTGCAATTGTGTGCAAAATATTTAATCATTATGCATCATAGATCAAGATTCAAAAGTGTCTGTATGCAGTAACCACAAAACAAGAGGGCACCTAGTGGTTGATAGTTGATTCAGATAGTAGCACAATATGCATGGAGCCAACTAAGAGCCTAACTTGTGCATATATTGAATACATGGATAAAATTAAATAAGTTTATTCATAACTCTTAGATGAAGATGATGATAACTATTTTGGAGAGTTGAAAATCCCTAATCACTTCAAGCAAGAGCCCTTAGAACTAAAACCTTTATGGGTTGGTATGGAGTATGCATTTTTAAAGAATGGTAAACTAGTCATAATTAATGCCAAAATTGCTCTTGAACAAAACGAAAAGTTGTTGAAAGTGGTGAATAAATGGTCAGAAGCCTTTGCTTGGTCATATCTAGAGCTAATAGAAATAAATCCAAGGATATGCCAGCATCGCATTTACACTAACCCGGCCACGAAGCCTAGAAAGCAACTACAAAGGTGGTTGAACCCCAAATTGAAGCAAATTATCAAAGAGGAAATAGAGAAACTCCTCAAGGTCGGGTTCATCTATCCAATTGCAAATAGTGAGTGGGTTAGCCCGCTCATAATTGTACCAAAGAAGGATGGAAAATGGCAAGATTGCATCAACTTTAGGCTATTGAATATGGATAAATTTAAGGATCACTTTCCTTTACCATTTTTGGATCAAGTATTAGAAACCATACTTGGGCATTGTTATTATAGTTTCTTGGATGGTTATAGTGGTTATAACCAAATCCAAATTGTGCTAGAAAATCAGGCCAAGACAACATTCACAAGCCCTTGGGGAGACTTTTGCATATTGTAAGATGTCATTTGGTCTATGCAATGCCCCTACAACATTTCAATGATTGGTCCTTAGTATATTTCAACAGCAAATTAGTAGTGGTGTTGAAGTCTTTATGGATGACTTTTTCACCTATGAAGCTACCTTTGAGCAAGCCTTGGACCAACTTGAACAAGTGTTGAAGAGATGTGTTGAGACAAACTTATGACTCAACTAGCAAAAGAGCCATCTCATGGTTGAAGAAGCCATTTTGCTAGAGCACCAAATTTCACAAAAAGGGATTGATGTACACCAAACAAAATAATGATCATCCAAGGAATGACATGTCAACCAAAGATCATAAAACATGTTTGATCATTCCTTGGACACATTGGGTACTACTGATAATTTATTAAGAATATCTCTAAGATTGCAAAGCTATTGGTAGAGCTTAGAAAGAAAAATGTACCTTTTATCTAGACAAAGTAAAGTGAACATGCATTCCAACAATTAAAAGAGAAACTTGTAGAAACACCAAGCTAATGAGCACCATACTGGTATAGACCATTCCATATCATGATAGATACATCTAACTATGGTTTGGGAGTAGTACTCATGTAGATGGACAATAAGAAACATCCATGCTATATTCACTACATGAGTCGAAGCATTGTGGGAGCACAATTAAACTACACCACCATGGAGAAATAACTAATGCTAGTGGTGTACACACTAGAAAAATTTAGGCACTATGTTCTTGGTTACAAAGTACTTATGCATACAGATCACAATGCAATTTAGTTTCTCATGAACAAGCCAATGATGAGCCCTCATGTCATACAGAGTCTTGTGATCTTGCAGGAATTTGATCTCACTATGGTAGATCAAAAAAAGACTGAGAATGTGGTCACTGACCACCTCTCTCACTTAAGATGGGATAATAAAGAGGTAGAGATCCCACTCTCTAATTAGTTTCCAAATGAACTCTTCTTTATAAAAGCAATGAGTAAACAAATGCCTATAAACGCAAAATGGTATAATAACATCCTCACATATCTTCTTACTCAAGATATGTCACAAGACTTGGATTTTAGAAAAAAGCAACAATTTCTTCATCGAGTCAAATACTTCATGGAAATTAATGGATATCTTTACAGGGTATGTGTCCATAGCTTGATCTGTTGGTGTGTCCTTGATGAAGATTAACTATGCATTCTCCAAGATGCTCACGAAGGGCCTTGTAGAGGCCATTATGTAGGGAGATGCATAGCCATAAAAATCTTGATGGTGGGATACTATTGGCCTAAAATCTTTAGGGATGGCCATTGGTTTGTCAAGCCTTGGAAACATTATCAACGTGATGGGGGGATGACTACTCATATGGAAGGTCCTCAACAATGGATTCAACCACCAGAACCTTTTGACATATGGGAAGTTACTTCATGGGTCCCATCACAACCATGTCTAATGAGAAGGCATATATTATAGTAGTAGTTGACTACTACACAAAATGGGTAGAAGCAGTTGCTGTTATTGATTGTACATCATCTACTACTGCCAAATTTATACAAAAAAATATTGTGAATAGGTTTAAGGTGCCACGTTAACTAATTTCTGATAATGAAACTCATTTCATAGGTGCCACATTTAGAAAATTAATGCAACGCTTGGGGGTAGAACATTAATTAACAACCCCTTATCACCCACAAGCCAATGGTCAAGTAGAGGTAACTAATCAGGAGATTATGAAAATACTAATGTGGACCATTAGCAAATATATGAAGGATTGGAGTAAAAAACTAAATGATGCTCTCTAGGCTTATCATTCAACTTGGAAACTTTCTATTGGCTATTTTTTCTATGAGTTAGTGTATAGAAAAATTCCAACACTTTCAATTCAATTCGAGCTCTGTACACTCTTGATAGCCTATGATTTAAACCTTAACCTAAGTCTAACACAAAAAGAAATATTGATCAATCTAAATGTGTTAGATGAAAATCAATTAGTGGCTCTATCCTTGAATGAGGTGAACAAGACATTCAACAAGCAACATCATAACCTTAGAATCAGGAAAGTAAAACTTCAACCAGGAGGTAAGGTTCTCTACCAGAAACCCACACATGTACCTCAAAAGAAAAAATTCCAAACATTGTGGGAGGGACCTTATATAATTAATCAAACATTTCCCTCTAGGTCCATGATAATCTACAAACCTAACAGCCCAAATAAAAAGCACTTGGTCAATATCCAACAAGTGAAGCCTTTCCTAGAACCAAGATAGGCCAGTGTAGATATCGCCTCAATGGATGGACAACCATGTTCTATTTTTTAGATCTCCTCCTTCTAACTCAGTCATGGGGGAGATGGCCATCCATGCTAACCATCAAATTGGCTTCTTAGCTTTTCTACTTTTTTTGTTCACGTTTTTGGTTTTTACAAATTATTTATTTTACAAATTCTTGATTTTTCAAATTTTTTTAATTTTACATCATCTTTAGTCCTTTTGAAATTTTTTTAACTATTTTACATTTTCTTATATATTTTTATTTTTTTGGTTTGATTTAAGTGTGATATTACCTCATTTTTGCTAATATAAAATTCTTTATTGTCATAGGACACAGTGTTGCTATTGTTGTTTACTAATGATGGTTTGTGCTTAATGTGTGATTGTTGATGTCTAGTTTCTATTTTTGAATTCTGATGGCTGATGACTTTGACATGATTTATTTTTCATGGAATAGGCAATGAGTCCATTTCATCCACCCATCCAATGAACTCTATGGTTTTCCTTGTTCTAGAAATTTGAGATCCCTTTCCCTTAGAGAAACTTTTAATTAATTGGTGACCTTCATAGTTCCAGAATTAGGAAGGATTCAAAGGTTTGTAAAGGGTGTGACTTTAAGGGGACTCATTAGTCTTTGTACTCTTCTATTTTCTTGAGTGCTTGAGCATTTTTCAGGGACTTCTTACCATTCAACAACAACCACTAATAGGAAGTCAAATAATGTTGTTGCATGGTGTGGTTCCCATTTGAAGAAAAAAAATGGGAATCAAAGCATGTCCCTTTGATACAAATAAGTCCTCACATGTGGTTCCCATTTCAAAAAATGAATAATGAGAATTCAAAGCATAGCCCTTGGACAAAAAAATAGGCTATAAGCACTAGTTATGGGACTCGAATAGCATGCACCTATGCTTGAAGGTCCCCTCTAACTAAGACCCTCTCTCTCTCACTTCCTACTTATTTTTTCTTCTCCTTGTGGAATGGTGGTTTTTTTTTGGAAGCATTCTTATGTCTTGAGTGGGTGGATTAGTCTTATAGTGGTGATGCAAAGTCACTAAAAGCAGATGATTTTGGTCTAAATTGAGGATGGAACTTCTTGAGTCATTTTAACCACAAATTCCACAAGGGACTTCTTATGACATTAATTTGGAACTTCATTCCACCTTGTTTATCATCCATCCATGCTACCATAACTCCCCTCATTACTAGGTTCTATGTTATGCTCTATGTCTTGGTCTGATGTTTTGGGATTCTTGAGTAGATTCTTTCGGGTTGGTCTTTAACTTTTCATGACCATTAATTGACTATGGGGCCCATGAACTCCTTAGTTGAGGTTATGCAAGGGAAAAAGGTCATGAGCCTACTATGGGGAGGATCCACATGCATACCTCTTGGCTTGGTTAGTTAAGGTTCCTTACCTTTGACATCGCTACAATCTGATCATTTGCATTTTCCATTGAGTAAATTTCTCAATGCTCATTAATCTTTCATTTCATTTATCCACTAAATCAATTTTTCTCCTTTTTCCAAAATTTATGAGCTTCAACATCCTCTTCTCATGTTTTCATACTATTCATGGTCTTCTGAGTTTTCATTTGACCCCAATTTCATCCAAAAATTCCTTGTATTTTAAAAGTTTGACAAGTCAGTAATGGTTATTAACTATGTTGATGAGGCCTCGTTGATGCACTGCTTGGATCCTATATATACCATCAAGAACTTAGGAATTTTTGTCATTTTCTCATAACACATAATGAATTTTTGTAATTTTTTCAAAGCCCAAAACTTTCCAGAGCTCATAACTTCCCAACCATTTATCCAAATCGCTCTGGTTTTTTATCCTTGTATTTTAAAAGTTTGACCAAGTCAACAATGGTCATTGACTACATCAATGAGGCCTTGTCAATGTAGTTCTTAGATCCTATATCTATCATCAAGCACTTAGGATTTTTTGTCATTTTCTCATAACACAAAGGAAATTTTTGCAATTTTTACAAAACACAAAACCTTCCAGAGCTCATAACTTCCCAACCGTTGATCCAAATCACTCTATTTTTTGATCTTGTGCTTACTAGAGGTAAGATCTTTATCGTGTGGGCCCCAAACCTTAAGGTTTTTAATGAAAATTTTTGAAAAGTTTTCTAGCTTCCCCAAGGGTTACTAACATTAACCACATATAAACATCAAATTTTTCAAGGGTTAATCCCCCCAACAACCTCCAAGATGAATTATTCATAATAACACATAAAATAAATGATAAATTAGGTTGATTAAATCATCCATAATTACAACTTAGCCAAAGTGTAACCATCCATAAGAGATAAGGTATCCCAATTATTTTAAGATTACATAACGATTACTAATCCATGGTGTTATTGTGATTACAAATGACATCCAAAAAAAATGTACGTAGGAAGGAGAACCCTCACAACCACGAGAGAAACGAACCAGAGCTAAAAGGGGCTAGTAAGAACAAGGCTAAGAACTACCAGAGGTGATCCATGCAATGAGATCTATTTGAGAAGAGCCCACAGTGGAATCTATTTGACACATTCTAGAGGAAGAAGTGCCAACTAAACAATCAAAAAGAGTAGAAGTACCTAGACCTACACCAAGGCTTGAGGTCACTTTGACTCAAGCCTACCTAGACATCATTCAATCTCGAGACATTCAAAGATTGGTTCATTAAGATATCAACTTTGGATCATTTGTGGAGAAAGCTCCAAAGGATGTCAGGACATAATTACAAACCTCTCCAATGTGGCTAGTTATAATGTCTAGTAAGGAATGGTACATGGGAGAGACCTATCTCTTCTAGAGTAGCTAAAGGCTAGGGTCCATTGTCAAGATCAAGGATATTCAAGTGTCCTACATGGTAGAAGCCATTGAACAGGCACTTGGGTTGCTTGATACGAGAACATAATTAGCTAAATTATCTACAAAAGGTAATCCTAAGGCCAAGAGGAAGTGAACCTAGCAATTTTATAGAGTTTATTGTAAGGAGTATGGTGTGCTCACAATGGTGGAGTGGATTCATTTCAAGATTACGGCCTATCACATCAATCCAACGATGAGGCCAAGCAAAGTGACTGCTTTCTCTGCCTGAGCACATGTTGCGCTAATTAGAAAGTTCCCCATTAACCTTCCACAAATGTTATACTTGGAAATTGAGAAACATTTTAAAGAAAATGAATGTGGAAGGAAAACCCTACCCTTTTCATGCCTCATTAAAAACCTTTGTAAGAGGGTAGGCATTGTTTGCTACTTTAACGACACTCTTAGGCATGCTCCCTTAGCCTCATGATTAGATGTCATGAAGGATAAAAAACTAGCAACAACCCAAGAAGAGGAGCTACTGCCACCACCACCCACTTAGGAAGCAACACCAAAAGCCCATGAAACCATTGAACATCTATAAGAAATCTAAGAATATCTCTTAAGCTAACAAGAGTAATAAGTAGAAATGAGTGTGGTGGATCCATCTATGTATCGGCTAGCAATGACTCACCTTAACGCAGTGGCCTAAATAATTAGCCAGATCGAGAGGGGTGGTCCCATTATCTCTACCCAAAAAACACAACTACCTTCAAGGTCAGATCCTAGTGCTTAAGAGGTGACAGTGTCACTAGAAACACATCATCTATTCCTAGAAATATCTAGGAATGCTACAATTTTCGTAGTACAATTAGAGAAAGGTGAAGAGGCAACTATCTTGGTGATGTAGCATCATGGGTAGGAGATAGTGATAGAAGTGGTTATTTACCATGTAGTAGAAGCATTGAACACACCTGTAGCATCTGTACTAGACATATTTTCACTTCAAGATGTGTAGATGTTCACAAGCATAGTCAGCAAAAAATTGAATGCAGCCTAGCATGAAAAGTTGTTGGAACAACTATAGAAACTGGGCAACTGACTCTAGACATTTTTGATCTTCTGAAGAACATCACCATAACCTAGTTAGAGTTGCTAAATGCAAGGGGAAAATGTATTATTTTGAAGTGGCAACTAGAAATGGTCTAAAATCAAAATCAACACTTGGCTAGGGAGGTTTCCGAACTTCATTCCCAACTTTTAGATCAAGAAATCCTCAAGATAGAAATGACAAGAGATGAAGCTATCAAATAGCTTCAAGAATGATTTTAGAAGGTTGAGGAGGAGGTAGTGATGGTCATCTTTAAATAGTCTATAGTTGAAGCTGAAGTGTACCTAATCAAAAAGGACTTGAATCAGATGTTCCAAGAGAATGAATCATTGACCACACAAAATCATCACATATGAAATGTCGATGTTCAAAAAGATCAAATGCAAGAATTCATTCATCAATAGGAAGAGCATCTTGCCAAGGTAAACACTAAATTGAGGAAATTGACTATGAAAAACTGCAATCTATCAATGGAGGAGGTGTGCACCTTGCATCAAAAGTTTGTCATAGAGATCGTTGCTTGGAAATGAAGTACTCAAATTTGAGAAAGTGAAAAATCACTACAGGGACTAGGTTAGTTTGTAAAAGGAAGTGAATGAAAAAAAAATCTAGATGGAAAAGGTGAAACTGAATGTAGCCCTCTAGCAACTTCAATTAGAAAGAGAGATGTGGTAGCCCATCCTTGATGGGATTGATGCCTACAACAAAGTGGAGATCCACTTGAAGGAGTTGCAAATCAAGGAGATGACAGAGTACATGAAGTTGGCCAATCTCCGTTATGCAAACCTACCAATGCTGACTATCGATCGACCATGGTTGAAGTTAGAAAAACAAGTGGCTAGCTCATATCTGCTATATGAGGTTGAGTTCAAACCCATAAGGACATCAATGAAAAACTTGAGACTGCTAACATTGAACTCAAAGTCCTTAGAGGAAAATTTAGAGATCAACAATCTATCATTGAGAACCTAGTCAAATGAATGAATGACTACTAAGAGCTAAAGGACATAGTTAGGACGTTCAACATTGAATGCAAATAGTTCACTACCTAGTTTATTAATGCAAAGGAGTTGTTTCTAGCAATCTTATGTCTCTAGGATGTGCCTATTCCAACCCACATTGGGAAAGTGGCATGGATAGTGCATGATCCTAGGAGTAAATAGGAGAAAATGAAATCAATACTAAATGCTTTCTACCTTCCACATGAAGTTGTAGTAGTAGCAAGACAACTGTAGCCACCTTATCCATTGCTAGTGCATGAAGTTGATGAAGGTCCCTCAGAGCCTCAGGAACCACCACCGCTTGGGACCGTTTAATCTTCTCCAACAAGCTTCATGTCATCAAGGAATGTGTTGTTCAATTTTGAAGAGTTGAATCATGGTGTTCAATTTTTTGTCTTGAACACCTTCATTTTTTGTAATGAGTTGATCTATACACTCCATTTTTTGTCAAGTTAATTAGTTTTTTTTTGTGTGAAGAAAAGTCAGTTAATAATCCAATACCTTCCCAGTTTTGTAACAAAACACAAGGATGAGTTTTCATTCAATCATGGGGATATGATGAGTCATGTTAATTTGTCTGTGTTGATGAGGCCTTGTCAATGCAGCCTTGTCAGCTGGGCCTCATCAACAAGGCCTAGTCAACACATCTTACCATGCGTCGATGAGGCCCCATCAGCGTAGTGTCATGTGTTAGCTATAAATATGCACTTGCAGCTACATTTATGGAATAAGTAGATTGTAGTTCTATGGAGATCTTACATTTTTCCCATTTGAAAGTTAGAATTTTTTCCTTGAGTGCCTACAGTAGTAGTCATTGAGTGTATGGATCTATATTTGAGCATTGTTGTACCTAAGCATGACAATGTGTACAACAATAAAGATAAGCTTTCTGATAAACCTTGCAGCACTTTGGATAGATTAGCTATTTTATTTATGCATTTAATATTCTCAATTATTTATTAAATATTTTCTATTCGTTATTAAATATTTTCCAATTATTACATTAATGAAGTAATTAAGCCAAATAGATTACACACATAAGTATGATTGCTTCAAGTGTAACATGTATTTGCTTGGTAATCCCAGTAGCATTGTTGCTTGGTACACCTAGTAGCATAGTGTTTGGTAACCTAGCATTGGATACGTGGGTTTAGGATGTGTACAAAAAGTGGGAATAAATGCTCATGTTAGGATTAGTTAAATGCTAGTTAATTAATTAATTTAAATTAGTTAATCAAATTCCTTTTATCTACATTTTGAGCACCAAACTATAAAATATAAAATGACAAAAATTGGATGCCTCAGTTACACTTAGCCATACCAACAAACATCATAAGTGTAATTGAAAAGATAACGATTGACCTTAAGGCTAGATTCACTTCCTAAATAAATAGTGCACTGGGAATGATAAATTCCTTGGAATTCAACCAGACCGTGCATGAACCCTTCATGATTTGTATGGTTGGATGTAAGGGTACCTCGCCACTCATCACCTATAATGTTTTTCAACAATGTATGCAATATCAAGTCTAGTAGAGACCATTGCATACATTAAACTACTAATAACAATACCATATGAGCTCTTTTTCTTCACAAGATGTTTGTCTATTCAATTAATATTCTTCTAAAGACAAAGATAAGTCAAGAAAAAGAGCTCATAGTTAAACTACTAATAACAATATTCTTCTAAATGTGAAGGCAATCTATGTATATGTGTGAAATGTCTTAAATGATCCTATTCACTTTGTTATTCACTTAAACAATATTCTCCCTATTCATGTGTTGTATTTGCATCTACCATGCCATCACCATCTTGTTCTCTAGGGGAAAAATCCCCAACCAAGGGAGGATGACCCTCAGAAATTTCATTATTAATTTCAACAAGCACATACATAGGAGTTACATCATTTGAAGGAGCTTTAGTATTTAAAGTTTCCTCCTTCATAGATCCATGTTTTTCTAAAACTAACATCTCAACTATAAATAACCCTTTTAGTTTGTGGGTTATACAACTTATAAGCTTTAACACCATGTCCATATCTAAGAAAAATAAATTTGACATACTTAGAGTCTAATTTGGACATATCAGATTTTGGAACATGTACATAGGCTTCACAACCAAAAATCTTCAAATAGTTTAAATTAATGGACCTACCACTCCAAACTTTCTCTAGAGATTTTCCATCAAGAGATGATGAGGGATATCTATTGATAAGATAACATGTAATCATTACTGCTTCATCCAAAAAAAGCTTGTCAAGATTAGATTTATTGATCATACATCTGGCATGTTCCATCAATGTTCAACTAAAGCAATTTGCTACTCCATTTTGTTCAAGAGTCCCCAGAATAGTCTTTTGCCTTTGAATGCCATGTTCTTTACAAAAAGCATTAAATTCATTTGAGCAAAACTCACCACCATTGTCAATTCTTAGAATTTTGATTTTCTTTCCTAAATAATTCTCAACAAGAGCTTTAAATTCTATGAATTCTCAACAAGAGCTTTTTCTAGAATAATCATCAATAAAAGAAACATAATACATAGCACCTCCAAGAGAACTTGTTTTAATATCTTTAACTAGTTCACATACATCACTATGTTTCAATTCTAATATTTGAAGAGATTTAGCATTACTTCTTTGAAAACTATGATGCTTTTGTTTACCATCTAGACAATGATGGCAAAAATCCAAAGAATCTTTTAAAACTAAAATTTACCTTGCTTGTAAAGTTTTTTAAGTCCTTTTTCATCAAGATGTTCCATTTTTATGCCATAAATTAATACTTGAATTTAAATCAATAACTATAAATGCACTTACTTTCTACTTTAATGTCTTAGCTTCTTATTTGTACAACTTGCTTGTTTTAATTGTAGAAGCCAAAAGAGATGAACCATGCAGTATTAAACATTTTTCACCTCCAAAGATAATAGTTAGTCCTACTTCATCTAGTTCACTTATAAAAAAAATATTTTTAGTAAGTTTTGGAGCATGACATACATTGAAATTCAATTTAATCACTCCATTTTTAAATTGAATCTTTACCTTTTCATAACCTATAACTTTGCATAAACCATCATTACCCAATATTACCATTCCAAGATCAGATGATGTATACTCATTGAACCAATCAACATGTGAAGTCTAGTAATGAGATGCACCTAACTCCACATACCATGAATATGTACAAGAATTATCAAAAGATGAGATAACATACAAATCTCCCTCTCAAGTAAGAGGGGCTTGATCACTTTTTGATATATTACTCTCTTTGCGCTTTTTCAGAGGGGCTTTACAATCTTTCTTTACATGACTAGCTTTACCACAATTCCAACATTTAGATGACCTCTTCACAAATTTTTTAGACTTATTTTTAAATTGAGGCCTCTTAACAAACTTTGGCCTTACATCATTTTTCATAAATAACACATCATTTTGAGGAGTAGAATTTTTCCTTCTTGCTTCCTCAGACAACAATTAACCAACAATATTATCAAAAATAAAATTGGTAGATGTATTACTTATATCCATCAAAAATGTCTTCCATGATTCTGGAAGTGTGCTGAGAAGTGTGATGCATTGATCTTTCTCATCCATTTTTACCCCCATAGATTGCAACCAATGGACTAGTCTATTAAAGATATTCAAGTGTTTTGTAATGACAATACCTTCAACCATTTTAAAATTATACAATTATTTCTTTAGGAACAACTTGTTGGTTAGGGACTTTGTTTGATACAAAGTTTACACTTTATCCCATAAATCATTAGTAAAAGAAACATTGAAAATATTAAGCAATATTGAATCTGAAATACATAAATGAATTGTTCTTATCACCTTCAGGTTCAACTTTTCTAACTCTTCAACAAACATTTTATTAGGCTTAACTCCAAAAATTTCACTATGCTGGTCCTTTTAAATGAGAACCTCCATCTTGATCTTCCATAATTCATAGTTGGACCCATTGAACTTTTCAATTTCAATTTTGGACAAAGAGTTGGTCTTGATTTTTTCCTAAAATTACTTGACAAAATAGTAGTGGTGCATGGAACTTGGCTCCGATACCAATTGTTATTTCTAGTTTCTTACACTAATATAATATTAAATTTAAAAGAAACTATAGAAAACAAAAAAGACACAGAGTTACCCTAGGGAAAACCTTTAAGGTGAAAAACCCCAGCAGAAAATTGGCTCTTGGACCATTAGCAACACAACTTCAGAGGATTCAAGCTCAAGGAGAATTTACAAAGGAAGCGAGATTACTCTCAAGATTATGCTTTAAAAGAATGTGGTGTATTGAATGCTCCCTTTGAGCTCCTTATATATTAATCAGGTTATAAAATAAACCCAAAAATAAAAGGAATAAGGTAGTTTATTTTGTGGGGATAAGTATGGAACCAAATATAACATAGACACAAATAAAAATATAATAAGACAATGTAGAAATATTTTGAGAAAATCAAGGCAGATTTGCAAAATGTATGTATTTAAAAATAAACAATACAAGACAGTTCAGAAAAATGTATGTATTTAAAAATAAACAATAAAGCATTAGGATTTACCAATTGAACAACAAGCAAATAGGGGAAGAAAATTTAGCTTCATGTTTATAAAAATATTATGATGAAAAGAGTAGAGCTTTCCATAGAGTTAGAGAATAACAAAATCTTTCAAATTGGAATATCAATGTTTGAACAATGCAATGTTTGTGTATCTTCAATCTTTGGAAATTTCTTTTGGATTTTTTATTCTTATTTTTCATGCATTGATTTTTTACCTTTTGAACCTTTAATATCTTTTTAATTTAACATTTATTTTTCATCTTTTTATTGTAATTCTTGATTCATTAATTTTTTGGGAGTCTAACTGTACTTGTATTCTATAGATTCTTCTTGTTTACGTTTTGTTTATGTAATTTGGGTTTTCCCTCTTTTTCTTTTTGAGCATTTGGTCCTTCTTTATGTCCTTCAATTGAACTATTCTTGTCTTGATATATTTCTCTAAGAAACTTTCATATTTCTTTGTTGGTCTTCACATTGATCATTGTATTTTCAATTTTCTCATGAATAAAGTTGCATACTAATCATTTACCTATTTCATGTTATTTTGCTAGGTTTAGAAAATTTTTCTTCAAATTCTTGGTCATGCTTCATGGCTTCAGTATTCCTTTCTTCATAATGTTTTTAAGGTCATTTATTTTTTAAATAGTATTATTAAATATTCTTATACTTTGCAATTTGACACCATAGATAATCTTGTTTTAGATCTCCAATCGACATGGCCTTTTGGATTGATACTAATTGTTGAAGTTAAAATTTGATTGAAACTATGCAATCTGAGATATATAGAATGATCTATGTACCTTTAGCTTTTGGAAATTTGATTTAAAATTGTAATTCCTCTTTTTGATTTGCCACTCTAATTTTTGAACCCTTATATGCTCTTGACTTGACATTTTTTTTGGGTCTTTTGATTAGGATTACTAATTTCTTGATTTCGTGTGCCTCTAGATTTACTCTTATTATAGAGAGCCTTGCTAGCTCTTTTTTTTCATGAGTTTGATTTTGTTGTCTTTTTCTTTATGTAGTTTTTTTTGTTCTTATTTTTTCCATCTACTTGTACCTACCTTATCTTGATATTTTTCTTGCAAAAACTCCCACATTTCCTTACATGTGTATATATTTGTCATTATGTTTTTTATTTATTTACTAAAAGAATTGCATACTTATCCTTTACCTGGTCTAATCTTATTTGTAGTAAGTTTTGAAATTTCTTCTTCAAATTCTTGGTTATGCTTCTTGGCTTAAGTAATCCTTTTTAGACAATGTTCAAGATATCATTTGATTTTAGAACTAGCATTGTTAAATATTTTCATACTTTGAAAATTAATAACTTGCATAATCTTCGTCTAGATCTCCCATTGATATAACCTTTTGTGTTTATACAAATTATTGGAGTTGAAATTTAATCGAAACTATGCAATTTAAGATATGCAGAATGTTCTACTTTGTATATCTTCAATCTATGGAAATTTCTTTTGGATTTTTTAATCTTCTTTTTGATGTGCCTTTCCTTTACCTTTTGAAACCTTGATACATTTTGAAACTTTGATACATTCTTAAATTTTTGATTTCTTTTAACTTTGTTTTATCTCTTATTTTATTTCTATTGCAATGATCCTTGCTTTTTTGCTTCTTTAATTTGTTTATGATGTTTTTTAATTTTTGTAGTTTTTAGCCCTTATTTTTGACCTTCAGTTGAACTATCATTGTTTTGATATTTTTCATGAAGAATTCTAAAACTTTGTTGATTATTGTGTTTTTTATTTGACCATTAACTCAACTACCTATTGTTCCTTCCTTTCTTGTCTATTCCTTTCTCATAATGTTCCAAATGTCATGAAATTTCAGAAGTTGCATAGTTAGTTATTCTTATGCTTTGAAATTTTGTGATATACTAAATCATCTCATAGTTTGGATAATCTTTATTTTGATATTCCATGGACAAAAGCTTGTACTCTAATACCAATTTTTGGAGTTGAATGTTGTGGAAGATGATCTTGATTAGTTTCTTTGTTATGAATTGTCCATCCGATAGATGCTTATTGATTGAAAGAGGACTATAGATTTTAGGATAGCCATCTTTAATATAAGTAATGAATAAATCAACAATTAAGAAGAAAAGCAAATAGAAAATAACAGAATTCTATGTTGAATAATAACATTTAGGTATGAGGCTAAGAGATACATTGCATGTTAAATAACAATTTTTAGGTCTACGAATGGATTATGTGAGATTACAATCAAGGGGATGAAGAATGATTACTAGAGATTCATATTGGAGAAAAACTTTTATAGGAAATCTTGTAAATTGAGATAGAAATTTGCTTGGGTTTAAGATGTAATTAAAGCTTGGCATATGGAAAAGAACATTCAACAAAAATAACATATTATCAACTAAAAGTTATGTTTTGTTGCAATTTTGCAATCTTTAAAATGGATGTATCAATAATTTGGTGGAACTGCAAATTAAGTATAACAAAACTCAATATTAAATAATAATTGTAGGATGTTGGTGGGATAAATATAGTAAGATGCATGATGAATGGAAATGGAAATGATGACCAAATGATGATGAGTTAATAAGTTGAATCAGTGGTCAATAGTGAATTAATGAACTAGAATGAAAGAAGATTGGAGTTGAGAGTTAAAATAACATTAATGGATAAATAGAGTGTGAGATGTTGGAGCAAGCCTAATTAAAGTTCAATTCAATAAATTATCACAAATTAGTTATTCTTTTACTCATTATTGAGAAGAAAAGGTTTTCCAGATATTAAGTCTCAAAATTACATAAATTAAGAAAATATAAATTAGAAAAATCTTAAAATTATCAAAACACCAATATTGTTTCTAATAATTCAGTGCAAATGTAGTATTAATTTTGGCCAAGAGGCCACTACGTCTCGTGCAATGGGGGGAGGGGGGAGTGTATTTTGGTGCTCTTTACATCATGTGCCATGTAAGATTCCACAATGGAGAAAACCATGATGGAAAGAGAACGCCATGGAAAAAAATGGGATGTAAAGTCCATGTCATGGAAAAGAAAAACACTATGAATCAAATTAATAGAACTTTTCACAAAAATTATTATTGAATAACATACAGTCATTTTGATTTTGGTTTTCAATATAAATATTAATTCTCCATGAATCAATTTGAGATTTTATTAATTTGTAAAATATATAAGATTCTCTCGACCAAATAATAGATATATATTATAACTATATAGCTAAACTAGTATTAATAATACAAAAATCAGAATTATGATAGAAACAATTGAACATCCTTAAATGGCAGAACAATATGCACAATATGCACAATTAAGGCAGTTAATTATGTAAAATTTCTGGGAAGAAATGGGGGCACAATCTTAACCCGTTTGATGAATAACTAATTACAACAGTCATAACTAGTTTAGCCTTACCCTTGTCCCAACAAATATAATGGGTGGACTAATTGCAACAGCCTAAAAATAAAACTTACAATGCTTGTTTCAGCACTATTCTATACAATTTCTGGGAAGAAACCCTTCTAAAAATTAATCGCAACAGCAAAACGGGATCAGCTAATTACAAGTCAAGAATAAAAACGACGGTTCGGCGGTCAAGACATAACTAGCTCGTGCAATTCTGACGCAGAAGCCAGCTCTGAACTTGACGAGGGCCATTCCTGAAAATGAAAAGCTTTCATCCTAGCAGTGCCCCAAAGCCAAACCCTTAGCCTACTACGCAGAAGTGCCTAAAGTCATGATCTCCATGTCCAGGTTTTGAGCAAACAACATATCTGAAGGAGACGAAGGAGCAGAAGAAAAACTTGTCACAGGCACCATTTCTCCTAAATAATGGTTATAGGCATTCATAGTCCCCATCTTCGGATACACGGTAAACGATAAGGAGAAAGAGAAGTACTCGCCATGTTTCCCACAAAATGGGTATACCCAAAACTGCTATCTAAAGAACAAGGACCAGAAGAGACCAGAAGAAGAACCAGTATCTCGAACAGCCGTGCTCTGCAACAGCCTATATCTAAAACTGCTATTTGAACAAGAAGGAGAACCAGAAGAAGAAGACTCTTCTTCTGGTTCTTTGGATAACAGTTTTGGGTATACCCCGCGGTTGCAGAGTGCGGCTGTTCCAGGTGATGCTTCTTTGGCCCTGCTATATCAGACTTTAAATTGTAATGTTCCTCAGAGATACTGGCATGACTCATTAAGTTTCTTCTGAAGAGATATCTTTGTCCTTACACTGTGGGGAAACAACAGTTTATGAACTTTGCACATTATCTGGTATCAACTATCCAAACTACGAAAATATTTAAATTCCTGTGTCTTGGTTGAATACTCAACATTTCATTGTGGTAAATCAAATGCATTTGGAGTGAAATTTCACAAAAAATGATTTCTTACCTCCATGCTAGAAGAAACAAAGAACTTCTGAAGATATTTTACCATAATTTCCTGTGAGCATTGATTCCTAGAAAACAATAAAAGCAGTCTTTAAGATAAATTTTCAGAAATTTAAGTGGAGCACTTATATGTAATCTGATAGACAATTCTCCCAAAATTTGTAATGTGATGAGTAGATTCTTCACATGTAATGTAATATAATTAATTAGTATTAGGAGATAGCATTCAGAAGGTTATTATGCAAGGATGAGATCAGTTATTGTTTTACATTTTTACTCAGGTTAAGTTCCTTCCCTTTCATTGGACAATAAACCCACATAACTGATTACCAACTTTTAGGGAGCCCATCTGAACATGTTGGTGCTCCTCATATGCTAGCATTTTATTTTTATAGCAAACAGTCTTATGACAAATATTGTTGTATCATATATAGCTTGCATTTTGTTTTTTTCTTAATATTTTGAATCATTCTTAAAAAATTAGATAGAATAAATAGTAGGGACCATCACTGGTGTGATGGTAAGGTGTTTGTTTCTGAAGTCATAAGACTTAGATTCAAGTGGCTGGAATGAGCATTGAGCTTCCTTTGAGTGATGATCCTAGCGAGAATAAATAGTTGAGCTTCCTTTCAGTGATGATACTAGAGAGAATATATAGTGCTTACGTTAATTGCTAGTTTGAGATATAGTTGCTATTTTGAGATATNACTTACGTTAATTGCTAGTTTGAGATATAGTTGCTATTTTGAGATATAGTAAGTAACAGCTCGTTCAAGTATTAAAAAATAAATAAAATTTAAAAATAGAAGAAGCACAGAAAAGACAAAAAAGAATGCTTTCAATATAGTGAAATAAAAAGGAAACCTATAAAAACAAGAAACAGAATAATTAATTAAAAAATGCAAAAGATAAGTATGAATAAAAGTCATGTTAAGTAATAAAAATAGCAAGGATGAAGTAATGTTTGAAAGTTAGAAGTTTATAAAAGGGTTAAAAAATCCAACAAATAAGTCTTACAGAAAACTTAACAAAATATTCAAAGGCCCAGATTATTTAATTTTTGTTAAAATAGGTGACCCAGGGAAGTGGGTAAAATAACATGGATCTCCGTTAACGTTATTAAAATATATGCCAGTTTCAAGAGCTTATTTAATATTCAATATACCAAGTTTTCCATGATACAAAGGACTGGACTATTTTTTTTTTTCTTATCATAAATGTTATAACAATTTGCTTACAGCTACCTGCCTTATTCATTTCTGTTACATTTAAAACCTATATATCATTCGCAAGTTATCCAAATTTGGACATAGCATAATGTATCATAGCTGGTCTTCTTTTGTTTGCATATTTTTAAGTTTATTGTGTTCTGTTTCTGTTTATTTTTATTGTTATTTACTTTTTATATTTGTACATAGAGCAAATAACAAGAGACCTGGACAAGTTTGTACAGCATGCAGGCAAGAAATCTGTTAATATGGACGACGTGTTATTCTTGCTGGTACACATTTAAGGGGGTTTTCAAATATGAGACTATGATAGTTCCTCGGATAGCTTTAGGGTATGAACTTGCTTTCCTAGAATTTTTTGTTTTCTGATAGGCTATCCAATTTGCAGCTCATTGGAATGAAGAAGTTATAACCATGGAGTTGCTTAACAAAAACGAACAACTTGGAGAAAAGAAAAGAAAGAATACTTCTCAAATGGGGAAAACGAGAATTTGTAATTTATTTTATTTAAAAAGATGGTTATACGACAAAGCAATAAGGCTTGGGGAAAAGTGAATTAAAGTGAGGCTAATGTTTCAGTTGTGTCCAGTGGACAGAGTCTCCCTATCTTTCCTGATTGTTGGTAAATGCATAGTCCTTTTTTTTTCTAAGATTTGGTTCGTTGGTTGGTTGAGTTTATCATGAATAATTTGTGTATGTTTTGCCGGATAGGGTGAGCTACGTCCCTGTCAACAATAGTGAATGCCTAGTTCTGACCTCTGTATGACATAAGGGAATTGAAACTCACACAATTGGAATAAGCTCAGGCCAGTTCAACGTTCAGTGTTCCTAAAAAATTGAATAATTCTCCGGTAAATTACGGTGGAATCTTGCAAAACGCCATAATTTTGGCAACAGGAAAAGTTTCGGCTACCAAATTGAGAATTCTTGTCAACAACACTCCAACCGTTACCGTTATAACGTTCCGTTATAACGTTCCTCTTCTTCTTCTTTTTTTAGTTATCTTCATCATTTTCACCTTCCATCATCCTTTTCATGAGAACATTGTTTGAAAGAAAATCGTTTTCGAAAGAAGGAAAGAAATTAATAATTAGTCGGTGCCCCACATCATACATGTAAAAACAAAATTCAATGTGCAGGTTCTTCCTCGTTCTTGGAGCTTATAGTATTAAAGTTCCCCACCATACTTAAACTTACATTCCTTTTCCTTAAAGATTAGTATTAACTGGGTAAAAACTCGCTTAGTTATATATAATATGTTTCTATAGTTTTGGCCAAGAGGATCTACACTTATAAATGATTATTTGGTGAGGAACAAGATTAATGTTTGAATCAATTTGCAACATTTGGAAATGGAGTGGTTGACAAAGCAAGGTTGACTTGAAGTTACTTCAAATGTAAGATTTCCTTGTTCATCCATAAGTTTTGCATAATTCAAACATTAACCTTGTTCTTCATCGAATGGTCATGTATGAATGTAGATCCTCTCGACCCAACTATAGAGATATGTATTATATATATTTATGGTATTGATAGCGAATATTACAAAGAAATATGAATTAAAATTAAAATTTTGACCATTTCTAAAAATTCAAGCAATAGTTAAAGCACCATTTAAATAGTTGTACAAACCATATTAGGTAACATTGTATAAATGGAATAGCTCATGGGTTTGAAGGTGCATATGAAAAATTTGAACAATACAAGAAAGAATTAGGAATTCCCAACACCATTAAATAATCATAAAGAGAAAGAACATTCTTTATTTAAAAGAACATATTATTATGTTTTACAATAGATGAATCCATGCTTATAAAAAAACCAAAAGACATATATCATCTAATTTTCTTCTAACTCAACAAAATGTCTTTCCTTTGCAAGCTTAGATTGAAAAGTTTTTGTTGCTAAAATTTTCCTATATTAGTGCAAAGAAAAAAGTTGGTAAATCTTTAAAAAAATTAATTGTCCTCAGATTGCATAGCACCACAAAAGTTACACCTATTATTTTTTTTATCCTACATCACCAAATGTCTTATCTAATATTATTTCCTATGATTTAAAGATAGTTACTGTACATGCCAATTGTAAAGGTTGCTACTGAGATCCTCCTCTAATAATCAAAACAATAGACACATGTTAAGAATTAAACTCATCAAAGAAACAACTAATGTAGGAATCAAAACTCACAATAACATAGGATAATGAGTCTAATTGAATTTTCCCTAGACAACACACTATTTGAACAAATGTACCAACATCTGCATTGGCTAAAGTTTACTTTGCCCATAAATTAATTATAAGCATGACTCTTGCATTTTCACATAATAGCAATCCTGAATTCACTAGATTCTCTATTACCTAAGCACAGAACAATAGGTCACTGCATCTTCAATAACATCCTTAGATTATGCACATATATTTTATCCTTCATGTCATACAAATGCATAAAGTCCTCAAAGCCATCTAGACCATTTGATGTGGAAGGAAATTTCATTCTAGAACTAAGAAATTTATAATTTTTATTAATTATTTTATCTTTTTTTATATTTAATGAGTGGCAAGGTACCCCTACACTCAACCATACGAATACGAGTGTTTCAGGCACAATTCGGTTGAACTCCGTAGACAGGCTAGTTGTGGTATCTAGATAGTTATTCATTGACCGTAGTTCATTGTCTTCCCATCTGGACTAGTATTTGCTTTGTCATGTATGGTTTAGTCCAGAGTGAGGTGTATGATGTAGTCCTAAACTAGTGCTACTCCTGGAGGCAATGGAAAATAACTTTAATTAAGCTAGGAGGAAAAGGGAGAGAGAGAGAGCTAAGCTAATAGGATTTGGGAGAGAGAATCTAAGATAGCCTAAGTGTGATGAGAATCCATTCCTTAATCATCTGTACACATCTTGGACCTCATGCACGACTACCACTAGGATTACCTAGTGCATGGCCTGGGTACACTACTGAGATACCAAGTAGTCACACTTGAATGCTCATGATTAAGTCATACGCATTCCATGTTTAAGTAGTTTAGGGTGAAGAGATATTAACTACAAAAGCAATAAATAACAATAACAATTAAATAATTAAACTAAATGAATTCTACAATGATGAAGTAATCTCGATCTTTATTTTCGATCATGTGCATGTCCAAGTACGTCACTCGAATAAAGGTTCGATACAATTACAATCATCACACTACGGGCATGCATTGGGGAAAAGGGTTAAGAAGAAGTAAAAATGAACTAACTTCTATCTATTGACTAAAAAACTAACTTCCTTTCCCATGTGCCCAATTGTGTATTTATAGGCTCACACAAGAAACACGATATCGCGTATCTGATATCGCTTGTCAGGCCACTATATCGTATTCCCAATATCAGGACTCATTAGACCTGATAATAGGGGTCTGATATGAACACCTAACAAACCCTAAGTCATCATACCTGCATGACTAAATAACAACTCATCCTTGAGTCAAAGAAAGTGAGGAACAAGTTCAATTGATTACATAGTGGATAGGTATGGGATTATTGACTAACTAGAAATTTATTCATTCCACAGTGGAGAGTTGAACACAACAAAATTAGGACATAGACACAGAATTACAAAATTTATTAGAACTCATGTGGTTCTTGGTGCTGGTGGCTCCACCATGGATGCCTTTCCTTTGTCCTATGCTCTAGGCTTCTGAGATTGATACCACTGAAGAAGTGCCTGACATTTCTCCTCTTCTACCTGAGGATTATGAGTCGTCCATGCTGATGTTTCAATGTTTGATGGAGTTAGCGCTTTCTATAAACACGACAGCTACGGGAACACTTGGTTGGCCTTGACATGCCGCAAATAGCCATCGTTCCTCTTCATAGGCTTGGGACCTAACCTATCCACCTTTTTCTTAACTAGATTGTGCAGTGAGAAGAGTTCCCTGATGGATGCTAAATGATTGTGCCTTCTGCTTCACATATTCTACATGAGGTCATTGGCCTTTGCCTCCCCCTAGGCATTTAGTTACACCTTGAGAAGGTCCTCCTTGTTGTCCTCTTTTAGGGGCCATCTATAATCACACAAAGATCAATTATTAGTAAGGTTATTGAAATAAGTTCAATTATTTCATACCATATTGCCTTTAGTAAATGTTGAATTCTTTACTTAGTGTGATTTTAGAGTTAGAAAGTTTTTTTCAAGGAAGTTTCCCTAAAATTTTAATGTCAAATCTGGTTTGTTTAGGTGACACATCAAAGGACACGTAATGGTTTTGAGAAATGTTTGATAAAATGATGATAAAGGAAAGAATATATTTGGAAATGAAGTACTCAGAGGGTATAAAATGATGTGGTGGTGTGCAATAGGTAAAAATTACAAAAGCCATGCAAGTGGGTCCTTCTCAAAGCAGGTTCCAACCTATAATGCCCTTGCGTAACCACACCTTAAAATGTTCATAGGCACTAGAAGGGTTAAATGTAATCCACACCAGTTCCACAAAACACACACATGTAGATGCCACCATGATGAGGTATAAATTCAATGCTACACAAGACATGGGTCACAAATACATGGACAGTGAGATGGAATAAATTGTAGAAGGGATTGTAGAGATCGGGACATGAGGTAACTGACCTAGGGCATAATGAATCTAGAGTGTAAGGCATGATGAATGTGTCATTGGCCCATTGCTCCAAACTCAAGACCAAGTCCATTCCTTTGATCAATGACATCGCATTGTTTCATCCCATGATGGACAACCATAAGAGTACCATGACAACAAGGCATTCAATCACTTGGCATTTCGTTCAATGGAGGAGTGAGTTGGAATTTCTTTATGACACTTTTTGTCATGATCTTTCCTCTCTCTTTTTTTTTGATACGTAATCTAGAGAAGCCACCTACCTTTAGGCATGGATGCATGTCTTTCCAATGGGACCCCCTAGAATGGAATTTGTGTTTTTTTTATTAAGTGCCTTTATTACTCATACTCCCATTTTTCATTAGATCTACAAGGATCTTAGTACAACCAAGCTACATGATAGCACCTACAAATGTCACCAAAGAGAATCCACAAGTCCCCTTTAAGTCACACCTTGGTCATTCCTTCTTGGTCCATCATTCTTCACTTTGAGCATAATGAGCACAAAATTATTTTAAGTTTTTATGATGACAAGAATATCATTGTACCTAGAGTAGAACCTCTTATTATTAGAATGGTTGGGTGGATGTGATGGGCTCGATATCCAAATAATTAGTCACCTAAGACTTGATAGCATAGAACAACATCTCAACCAACAAGTCACATGAGTGTTTTATTCATAGATGAGATTACTCATAAAAAGAAAAAAATACAAGACAATATATTGAAATATGAAAAAATAGAAAACAAAAAATTATAAAAATAAAGAAAAGTAAAACATTTATTAATTCTACTATTGTTAGAATGGGGGATACCCCCCATAACTAAATGGTTGAGCATAGCTAGAATTAATAAATGGAAGGTTAGGATCCTTGCATGTTAAAAATATTGCAACCTAATCTTACTTACCCCATTGGGGTTCACACACTTGATTAGAGTTGACATAGTGGGGCAAGTTATAAGATGTGGTTAATTTATAAGGAGTTGACGCACTATGGTACTTGAGACCGTAAGATGGTATGCCAGGATCAACATGTCTACCCATGTGGCTATATTCATTGGGCCGCATGGTTGTTGGAGTATTGAGTGGTGGTCCTAATAAGGTAACATGAGGCATTGGGTTTGAAGAGGAAGATGCACCACAATGTTGGACTTGTGTTCAGTTGGTGAATGTAGTGGTTTCTGAATTGTGGTGTCCCTTTCTACAGTCACATCTAAAGAAGGGACACCTATGATGTTTTGAAGGTTTCCCACTGTTATTGACAATAGAAGCACAAGTAATGTTCATGGGTTGATGCTGTGGTGCAAATCCTTTAGGTAAAATTGGTGGCGATGTAGAAGGAGATTAAGGATGAGAATTTTGAAATTGAGGAGAATTGCAAGATACCCAAGGTGGTGGCCTTGTTAGAGAGGGTATGAGTGGATAGTATTTCGAAGAATGATAACGATGAGGTGAAGTAGAGGATGATGATTCAGTTGAAGAAATAGGGTGTTAAACATAGTAAGCATTTGGAGTTGGGACATACAAAGGATATGGTCGGATTCGTGATGGCCTCCCCCATGATTGGGGCTTTTGCCATTGTGGTTGAACCTGATATTTCTGTACGAAATATAGATGTAACATTCCTCCCCAATGCTCATGTAAATGTGACAAACTAGGCATTGGCCTTTGGGGTGATCATACAGAAATACGTTGCATTGATATGTGAAGTTAGCAGTTGAGTTCTTATTCTTATTATCTTCTACCCTTTGTTCTGATTTTTACGTGGCATCTTGTCCTATTTCTTGATTTGGCATAGTTGTACCTCTACTATTGTTAGCATATTCTCCATATTTTCTATGCACCCACTTCGTCATCTTATTAATCTTTACCTCAATTTCATCTAGTAATTGTTGCATTAACAAAGGTAGAAACGGTTGCACTTTCTCAAGGTGAGTTTATTTCTCTTCTTTATGGCTATGGACCTTTGCTAATTCAAGATTTTGGTCCTATTGAGAGTTTTCAACATTCTCCCATTTAGCCATTTCTCCTTCTTCTTTTGCTACTTGCTTAATAAGCTCTTGAATTTGATGGGTTTGTAGCTCGTATAGTTGACCTTGGGCATACATCCCTAGGGTTTCCCTTTTTTCATTATAGAGCCCATCCATGATGTAATACATTAGCCTTTCCCCAGAGAATCCATGGCCTGGGCATTTGTTTAACAAAGAATAGTATCTTTCTAAGGCCATGTCCAAGGTTTCATGTTGCCCTTGTTTCCATTCTTGGATTTGTCTCCTCAAGGCTGACACTCTGGCATAGGTTTGATATCATTCAGGAAAGAGTTCTACCATTGTTGGCCAACTATGGATTGATTTTGGTTTTAAAGATCTATACCACACTTTTTCCTAGCCAACGAGTGTCATAGGAAAGTGCTTAAGTTTTTGCCATCCATTATCGATATTATTCCATACACAAGCATCATAGAAGTCTTGTATATGCTATTGTGCATCTGAATCATAGCCTCCTGCAAACTTGAAAAAGTTGTTTAAATCAAGCTTGGTTAGATGGCTTTCTTTGTGATGCCTACAGGATATTCGAATGCCCTCTTGTATAGGCATTAGGATCTTAGTGGCCAGAAGGGGCTCATCGTCACTAAGTAGGTTTTGAGTTTGCGAGCTGAGAAAATGTTGTCCTTGTTCATGTTGGCATTCTCAATTTTCTTTGTGAGCTCAATTTTTAGTTCTATGTCGATCCCTTGAAAGGTAGTCATCCATGTCACAATCTAACATTGAAGGAGTAGAGGAAGAGGAAGAGAAAGAACTAAAAAAATTGTCCTAAATTTTGTGAGTTTTCTAATCATCCCCTAACAAATTCTTTTTAGCTATTGATAAGGTCCTATGCTTTTTAGGCCTCCTCATTCTATGGGCTATCCCATCCTTACTAGAGGTGTCAGAGTTGGTTAACAAGAATCCTTGAGTATCATTGGGACACTCATGAACATATGGAATTCCTGCATAAAGTTGAGTACTCCAAACTTTGTCATCATCATATAATTTGTTGGTTCTCTAATGAATTGCCTCACTAGTTGTGGCACTAGCATAGTCTTGTGAGAGATACATTATTGTGAGTGGTGTGTGACTTAATTGAATTGAATTTATTTCATTTTTTAAAGAATATATCATTAATACTTGTTACAGTGATCTTATATGATATACTAGTCTAAATAACTAACACCATCCCTAGCAATGGTGTTAATGATGAGTGACGAGGTACCCCTACACTCAACCATATGAATACGAGTGTTTCATGCATGATCCAGTCAAACTCTATAGATGGACTAGTTGTGGTATCTAGATAGTTACTTTTTTATCGCAGTTCACTATCTTCCCATTTGGACTAGTATTTGCTTTGTCACATATGGTTTAGTCTAGAGTGAGGTGTATGATGTAGTCCTAAACTAGTGCTACTCCTAGAGGCAATGGAAAATAACTTTAATTAAGCTAGGAGGAAAAGGGAGAGAGAGAGAGCTAAGATAATAGGAGGTTGAAGAGAGAATCTAAGCTAGCCTAAGTGCGATGAACATGTATTCCTTAATCATTTGTACACATCTTGGAACTCATGCACAACTACCACTAGGATTACCAAGCACATGGCCTAGGAACACTACTAGGATACCAAGTAGTCACACTTGAATGCTCATGATTAAGTCATACTCATTCCACATTTAAGGAGTTTATGGTGAAGAGATATTAACTACAAAAGCAATAAATAACAATAAAATTAAATAATTAAACTAAGTGAATGATGCAATGATGAAGTAATCTCAATATTTATTTTTGGTCATGTGTGTGTCCAACTCGAATAAAGGTTCGATACAATTACAATCATCACACTATGGGCATGCACTAGGGGAAAGGGTTGAGAAGAACGAAAAATGAACTAACTTCTATCTACTGATTAAAAATCTAACTTCCTTTCCTATGCATCCAATTGTGTATTTATAGGCTCACACAGGAACTGTGATATCACGTATCTGATATCGCTTGTCAGGCCACAATATCACGTACCTAATATCAGGGGTCCAATATTGGGACTTATCAGACCTGATATCTTGTACCCGATAACAAGGGTCTGATATCAGCACCTGACAAACCATGATTCATCAATATTCATAAGATCCTCTCGAAACATTTGCTACCTTGGATGAACATTTTTTTAAACCCCTCATTATAGGACCCCATGATAATATATTGTATTTGAGTATATGTGATTAGACTCTATTGGTGGTCATGGGGGTGTATAGCTAGTGATGAAAGTATGATGATATATTCTCTAGAGATTTGATGATATTATACTTATGATTATGACTTATCATGACTATGTATATTTATCTTGCTAGATGTATAGTATGATGTTTTGTGGCTATCATGGGATGAGGGTTGTAGAGAAAGATTGAGAACTAGTAGGTATGACCTTGATATTTGTGCTATGATTATGCATTTTAGCTTTGGTATTGGTATTGTTTAGTATATCATGTTATGTGATTATGAGTTAGTGATATTTAGTTGATCATGTTATGATGCCATGATGATTATCATGTGATGCATGTTAAAGTTGTATGGGTAGTTAGCATATTTTATGGTGCATGCATGACTTTATGGTTATCTTGTGGATGAGATATGATGTCTATAAGATCTATCAATATTTTTTTTGGACATTCTATAAGTGGGTTATGAAGTGTGGATCCCTCAACATTAGGTAGGGCAAGGGAANTTTGGTTTGGGCTTCTAGTTTTGGTATTTCTTATTTCTAGTGTTTGATTCATATGCATACTTATGGGATTTCATGCCTAACAAATAAGAGTTCATATGTGAATTTGATTAACGTTGAGAGCATATTTGTGTCACAAATTGTGTTGGAAATTTACTATGATTTTTGGATTCTTGGTTGTTGATGCATAAAATTTGGATACATCAATACTGGGAAAAAAACTCATTTTAGGAGACTACTACCTAGGGCACCTCCTGTATGGGTATGGAAACCCAAGAATAGTCTTAGCTAGAGAGGGCTATGTGACATTGAAACAAAATAAATTAAACTAAAATTCAAAGAAAGTTTGAATAGAACAATTGTCTTGAATCCCAAGACTTAATGAAAGCACAATAGTTAATTAAAAAAATAAATTTCCCTTGGCCCTAGTGCTACTATCATTCATGTCATTGGTCCATTATAGATGCCACTCTAGCCAACACTACTCATAGTCACCAAAAGAGGGAGAGAGAAGAAGCTAGATTCCATGTCGCTTGTGGTCACGTGTCGGTTGTTGCTGGAACATCTACTATAATCCATCACTTGCTATCATTCATAGTTGTTGTGGCAGTGTACCATCAATTTTCAAATGTGCCTTTGATGCATACATGTTAACTATAGCTACTATGTGTCAAAGAAAGGGAGACCACCCAGTGAAAGCGAGGATGATCTAGTAGGGCTTGAGAGGGGGGGCGGGGTCTCTCTTCATTGAGTAGTAGCGGATTAGCAAGGGGAGATCGAGCCTCCTCTTCTTCCATTTGCAACAATTCATCCTTTTCTCCCAAGCAAGGGCACAAGGGGATAGGAGCCAAAAATTAAAAAAATGGCACATCCGATAACAATGTAGCTACATATAGTAGCAAGCTCTCTCACTTTCACCAAAGAGCAGTTAGGGGTCTTGGAGTAGCTAGGAAATCCGTAGGTAGTAGTTTTCTTCTTCTATGTGGTGGGCTATGGTAGTCCTCCCTTGCAACTATGGTAGTGTTTTGTAGGTCCCCTCACATATGGGATGTTCCTATGACATGTTCACACCACTTCATAATCAGTAATGTGTGACTGATAGTGCGCTTGTGCGTTAGGCCTGGCAAAGGCTCTGATGATGGTAGTAGTGCTGGTGGCTGGTAGAATGACAAACCATATTTATTTTTCCTCCTCTCCTCTTTGGCATGTAGGAAATCCTCCTCTCTCATGTTGAAGCCACTATGTTAGCAGTGCCAAAGACGTAGCACCTACCCATGGTAGTTTCTCTTTCTCTCTCCTCCTCTTCAGGTGATGATCTTAGTCTTGCTACTTGGCAGTGGATACCATCGATAATGATGGATTGACAACATCATTAGGACTAGGGAAAATTTATTCTTTTAGTTATTTATTTTATCTGAGATAATCATTTAATTTAAATTCCAAATTTCCTTCTTCTTCTTTTACTTTACAGTTTGCAAAAGGCCATGTAGCCCCCTCTAGATAAGACTATTCATGGTTTCCATACCCATACAGGAGGCATCCTAGGCAATAGTCTCCTAAAATCAGTTTTCCTTCCTGGTGTTGGTGCATCCAAATTTTATGCATCAACATTGGTATGATGTGTTTTGTTATGATGTTTATACATGACTTTATACCCTTTAGGGATTATAAAGACTTCATTGTTGATCTTCAAGGCATAGGGGGCTAGGAAGGAGGGATGCTTCTATGGGGGAATGTGAGTATCATGGACCAATGTTAGGATGTAAATTCAATGTTCATCATGTTTTATATTTTGTATTGTCATCATTGTTACATGAAATTTATGTTGAGTGCAACTGGGAGCAGGTTATGATAAGATTGTGCTCTAGTTGCAACTAGGATTTTCTAATAGTTTTTACTAGGAAGGTAAGCATAATGTCATCATGATGCTATTGCCATATCCTATAGTGATGAGACATCTAGTGGTACTTTTTATGTTAATTGTAACTCCTAGATCTGGGAAAGTGTTTTGTGCATCCTGTGTTTATAGTTTAGCATGTTAGTTGAGGTTATTGGTTCTCTATAATGCATCTTTACCTTTAGTGTCACACTCCAAGCTTCATGCCTAATTCCATGCTTTTTAGGATGATTCTAGCTTCATTCAAATGTCCTAGGACCATTCTATCATTGGCCTTTGAGTTCCATCTTATCCCAAATGCAACGTGGTGGATTGTGGCTATAGGAAGGGGGATTGTGTACGTAGTGCTTTGCTATCTTGCATTAGCACATCCTAGGCATCAATGTAATGGTGTTTATGCACCCTCTGCCTAGTTGCAATTGCTTATCTTTGTTGGTAGTGTGACTAGGTTGGCTTGCATGGCATTGACAAACCTCCATTGATGCCCAAGCACTGATGAACCCTCTTTGTTCCCATGCAAAAACTATAAATACCTAAGTTGAGTTTTTTTTTTCAATAACAAGTTAATACTTAGTCATTTATTTGAGCTTGTGGCATTTAATTTTGTGAAGAGCTCTTCCTCCCTTGGGTAAGTTGATTTCCTTCGGTGTTTTGAGTCATCAGTCTCACAAATGCAACTAGACTTTATCATAGTGCTACCATGCATACATAGCTTGGAACTGTTTTCTTGATGTGTAGTCCAGTGTTTTCATAATAAATAAAGCTTGGTTTTTCCTCACTTTATCATTGATGCCATAAATATTAAAATACCAAAAACATCATGAAACATTAAAATCCTAAAAATATTTATTTAATTCTCATTTTTATAAGTTGTAATGATTTAACCTTATCCAAAGAGGTCATAATTGTATGGCATGGTCATGGACCATCAAGGTTATAACTAAGAGTCATTTTATTACATTTCATATGTAGTGTTGCACCTATCCCTTAAGGAATTGCAACACATATAAGTGTGCATGTGAGCATTATCCCTATCCCCAGGTAGGATTGCAATGCATGTGTGTTTATTATAATTTATTCTTTATAACTATAAAATACATAAAAATCATAAAATATAAAAGTATAAATATTCCTTTATCTTTTCCACCATGGTAGCATAGGTTTGAATTGTATTATATGTATTATAGTATATTTTATATTTTTGAACACAATGACATACATGAGTGTTCTTGGAAATCCACTCAACATCATCTTAGAAGCGTACAATCGAATTACATCACAATTCAAATGATATATCTCTTAGTCCAAAATTGGAAAGACCCTTATTGGCATCATTACTAGGGAAAGTACTGGTGAATTGCTTGGAAATACTTGTACAATATCTATTTTTATTTTTACTCAAACCTAGTATATGTTTCTTAGTGTTGTATATAGGTTTTGAACAAAGAAAAATGGTGGATGATGTTAAGAGCCCACCAAAGATCTCAACAAAAGCACCAGAATGAAAAAAGGCTTCTATTATATTCAAACATGTGAATGATCCAGCTTTACCACCAATTGTCTTAACTTATCATTAGGACAAGCAAGCAAGATGGATAACATTCATGGACATTTTACAAAGAAACCAGTTGTAGCTACAAAAATAGATCTAGAAGAGGTCTTAATTAACCTTGGGCTACAGGAATTTTACACCTTCTATGTGGCTTTGAAGCTAGATTTTAGCAACTATAAGCCTCATTTGAGGTAAGAGCTTCAAGATCAGATGGCATAGGAGAAGGTCTATCATGGCTTTTCATCTAATCACTTAGATGAGAAGTGAGGTGAGAAACCAAACATCAAAGACAAAGGACCACTTCACCAAGAAGGCCCATGGTTGAAGGCTATCAATTCTAATGCATCTTGAACCTATGAGGATGATCTTCTCCCCAAGTTCTAGCATCTCCATCTATTAAGACCATCCATTGATGATAGTTCCCCCTTATTTGATTGGGGTGATTATCATGAACTTAACATAGTTGTTTGCATTTCAAGGAAGCATGTTTGTGGTAGTAGGATCAAACACATCAACATGATTGATGTTTCATTATACAAAGGGTATCCTAGTGATGATCCCCAAATTCATATGCAAGCATTTGATAATGCGTACTATCAACAAGGAATCATTAGTAATTGGTAGAAGTTGTGGTTATTCCCTTGCATNTTATCAACAAGGAATCATTAGTAATTGGTAGAAGTTGTGGTTATTCCCTTGCATCTTCATTGAACAAGAAAAAACCTAGTACTAATCTTTTCCACCTAAATTAATTCAAGCATGGATAGACATGATTAAAAATTTCTACATCAAATTTCAAACCTATGCCTGCATTTTCTACATCCAAAAGGAGATGGCTTAATGAAGGAAAAAAGCCCATGAATCACTAGAAATTACCATCGATAGATATCATAAAACTGTCCACTACTATTTGAACCATTGCCTTAGCCAAAGAAAGTAGTTCATGCATATCATGGAAGACCTAAGGTAAGATACAAGTGAGTGATTAGATATGTATGCAATGGGCTAGGTACAAAAAACGTTCATGGCCCAAATCAAAGTACTTCTTAACACTATTGCTAGCATGGAAGGAGAATGAAGAAAATGATAATCTTTAGAGAAGTATAACCATGATTGCATGCATACAAAGGAAGCTAGAATCATTGAAGGTATAGTCAAAACTTCCTTTTCTATTGAGGCCTTAGCACATGAGTAAGTTATAACTCTTAAGATTTTGGTAGACTTGGCCCACCAAGTGAACTAAGTTTGGGATGTGATGGACAAGAAAATAACCATTACCCTCAAAGGCATTGAGGGTAGAGTAGCTGAAGCAAAAACAAAACAAGTTGCATCACTTGGACATAGAAAAAAGTAAGAAGGTGAAGGTAAGAAGAAGCTCTCTTTCTCTAAGGGTGTAAAAGAAGATTTAGATACAGCTTCCTCATCCTCCAATAATAAGGATCCTTATGAATATTGTGTAAATCCTCATAACTTGTAGTGCTACCTAGTCATGGCCCACATAATTAGTGAAATGATACAAGATGGAATTTCCTTGAATCCTAATTTCATTAGGAGGTAAATATGGAGGACTTCCTTTTACAATACATCATATTATCTTTGAGGTGTATACTTGCAAGCCATGCAGCAGTACAAGCAATGGCTAGCTCAAAATCCTTAGGGTGTTGCTCCATGGAATTTTCCAATGCAACAAAAAATGTCATTTCCTCCAAATCCTTATTTCATTAATCCTGTCTTGCAAGCTTCTCATTATCAACAACAACTTCAATTCCATGGAATGTGGAATCCCCAATCAACCACAATTAAGGCAATCCAAATATTTTACTATTGCTCACTATGTTAATAATGCTTCCATATATGTTTTTGGGAAATATTACAAGCTCATATCAACTTAGTTGGAGAGAGAAATTCAAGATCCCATAACAAGATATTTTTTTGTAAGCCTAGATATGAGCACCATGGGATTGGATCTACCTCATCCTATCCTTCATGTGGAGAGGATAATTCTTCCAATAGAATAGAAGTCCAAATTTAAGAGGCCCCTATATCATTCCATGAGTGCTATTAGAGAAATCCATCCACTCCAAGGAAGGGTTCTTCAAATATTTCTGACTATTCAGATGTGATGAAACTTGATAGTAATGGCATTGTAATAATTACAATGACTAAGGTGGTCATGTGGGTAGTAAAAAAATTCCATCTACCTAAAAATAAGACCAATTGTAGTAGTCCCACAGTGGAGATCCAAATTGGTGAGAAAGGTTATCTCCTAGCTTTGTGTGTCTCTACTTCAAGAGTTAATATTATTTCATTGCAACAATACCTTGATTGGCAACTTCACTTCCTCAAGAGTACTAATGTCATAGTAGAGCTAGCTTACTAATATTATACATACCTTGTGAGATAGGTGAATGATGTTATGAATACTTGGATGGGATGGTCATACCTTGTTAATTTCTTGGTGATTAAACCAAAAAATAAGATGGGAGATAGCCTTTCTATCATCATGGGAAGACCCTAATTGAGGACCATTAATGCTAGGTTGGATTTCCAAGGCCTCCACCTTAAAATTGGTAGGAAAGATGCAATTGGAAGACACATTACAAGTGAATCTCATGTGATCCTTCCTAGAATTGTGGCAAGCATGGTTGCAACTGCTATGTCATAGAGCACCTCTATGCTATCAAAGACATAAATTACCTTGAAGAACATCTGGTTCATAAAGCCACACATCAAGTCTTTAAGAGACCAATCGATGCTCTTGCATTATCTAATGTTGAATCATCTAATTTAGAAGTTGAGAACACAATGAAGGTAGTTATAATGATGTAATACAATCCTTAATTTTGGGCCATTTTTGGCTTGTCCTAAGATATTTTTACATTACCACTTGATCTCAAGCCATTTCTTGAAGGATTGAAGTATTTTTTCATTACATATGGTCATTCCATCATCATTAATTCCTTTCTGATGATAATCCAAAATGTTAAATTGAAAAGGATAGTTGCAAAATGGAGAAAATACTTTGCCTAGTTCCATGATGAACTAATGGGAATTGATACTTTGATCTATCAAGACCACATATACATGAATCTGAGTGTCAGATGTTGGTGGATGCTACAATGTAGACTCAATCAAAATATGTGGGACATGATGAAAGGTGAAATCACATGTCTTCTACAAGTTGGTTTCATTGCTCCTATTTCTAACAATGAATGGATTATTATGACTATATTTGCACAAAAGAATGGAAACAAATGAAGAGTTTATATTAATTGCAAGTTACAAAGTACTTCCACCTTTAAGGATAATTTTTAATTACTGTTTTGAGATTAGGTATTGAACAATATCACAAGTTAGGAGAACAACAACTTTCTTGATGGGTAATCTAATTATAATCAAATCAATATAGCTATATAGTATCAAGTCATAATTACCTTCATTTATCCATGAGGGACCTTTACCTTCAAGCACATGACATATGGGTTATGCAATGCACCAACCATGTTTCAATGGTTGGTGATGTCTATGTTCCATGATTACATCAACAAGAGTATGAAAGTCTTTCTGGATAATTTTTCCACCTATAGAAAATCATTCTATTACTACTAGGTGAACCTAAATCTAAATTGGAAGAAGAGACAACTAATGATAACTAAGGGCATCATTCTTAGTCACAAAGTTTCAAAGAAGTGAATTGAAGCTAATCCTAATAAGATTCATACCATCAAGAACATGACACAAATATCCACAATAGTTAAATAGGTGCAATATTTTCTAGGCCACATTGGCTACTATTGTCATTTTATTAAAGATTATTCTAGAATATTTAAATCCTTATTTGAGCTTACGAAGAAAGACATTATATTCCTATCAAACAAGGAATGTGAAAATAACTTTTAGTATCTAAAGAAAACATTAATTTAAACCCCCATGATGTAGATTTCTAATTGGACTCAACCATTTCATATAATGATAGATGCTTTTGATTTTTTATTAGGTGATGTCCTAATGTAATTTGATGAGAAGAAGAGGCCCTACAATAGCCACTGTGCTAGCAAAAGCATTATGGGGCCTCAAATAAACTATACCATCATAGAAAAAGAATTCATAACCTTTTTTTTTTTTTGCATTCCAAAAATTTATATATTATGTTCTAGGATGCAAAATTTTCATTCACACTGATTATAGTACCTTTTGGTTTTTCATGAACAAACTATATATCAGTCCTAATGTGATACAATGGATTGTTCTCTTGTAGAAATTTAACCTTCATATGATTGATCATAAGGGGGTTGACAACGTGATGGTAAATCATTTATCATGGTTAAGAATTGGAAACAAGGGGAAATGCATTCTTCTTAATAACTTTTCGAATGACCATATTTGTATGGTCACTTTCAAATTCAAGAGTAAACCTTGATGCCTAGGGTATGTGAATATCCTTAATTACTTGGTAGCCTAGAAGCTTCCTCCTAGATGGGACAAACATAAGATCCAATGATTCTAGCATGAGGTGAGTCCTTACTTGGTTATAAAAGGGAATCTCTAGAAGTGATGGCCTAATGACTTAGTAAGGTGGTATGTTCTTGATCAACACTAAGGAGATGTCTTGGCTCATGCACATCATGGCCTCTATGGTGGACACTATGCTAGAAAGTAAACCATGATAAAGATACTACTCATGAGATATTTGTGGTCCACCATGTTCCATAATACTCAATACTTCATGTGTTACTATGATAAGTGCTAGCGTGAGGGAGGTACATCCTCATGTATGAAGGGACCACAACACTGGATACAAGCACTACAGCCCTTCAATTTTTCAAGGAATAAATTTATTGGTTTCATCTCTCCTACCTTCAATGGTAAGCCATATATTATTATATGCAAAGATTATTACATGAAGTGGGCCAAAGTTGTTGTTGTTGAGGACTACTCATCTACCACTACAACAAAATTCCTTTGGAACAATGTGTTCCATAGGTCTGACATCCTATGAATCTTGATCTTTAATAATGATACGTATTTTACTAGTAATTTTTTCAAGAATTTATTGGAATATTATGGGGTTAATTATAAGCTAAGTTTCCATTATCATCCATAGCCCAATAGCTAGGTAGAAGTTACTAACTGTGAAATTTTTAGAATACTTAAGAAAATGGTTAGTAAGTACAAAAGAGATTTGGCCAAAAAGCTTAATAAAGCCCTTTGGGCCTATTGAACAACATGAAAAAATTCCATTAGTTATACTCTATTTGAGTTTGTTTATGAATAGGTTCCACAACTTCATATTGATCTTGAGATGAAAAAATTGAGTAGTGTTGCAAATTTTGATATGATCTTAGATTCTGCTAAAAAAAAGGGGAGGTTGAATCACCTTGATGTGTAATGAATTAGAACATTCTTACACCAAGACTTGCCATGATATTAGTGTGAGAGAGTTTGATTTCAAACATCGTGATAAGGTTGTCTATTTTAATATACTACACATGGTCCATTTGAGTAAGTTTAAATTTCAATGAAAAGGACCATATATCATCCATACCAATCACCAATCTAGCTCAATATACATCTACCATTTTGATGAGCTAGATAAAATCTTTTGCATTAATGGACAATACCTAAAGCACTATGGAGAATATCTTTTTCCTTTGAGAGTACCTAATGATTAATATTGTATTTTGTAGTTAGAGTTCTATCACATAATAAACATGGATTAGTCATGAGGGAGAATCCTTCATGTCATGCCAAATTTTTTCTTTTTATTATACTATTTTACTTATGTACCTTAATCAAGTTCATGTGTTTAGTTGGTACTCTTCATATTTTTAAGCTTAATGATCAATCATTCATGATCTTTTATTTTTATTAAGTATGTTCAAGTATGTAGGAGGAAACAAATTAGTGTGCTTTATGAATGCTCATCTAATAAGCCAATGGTGGATGAGTGAGTTATAGATGTGATGATGATGCAGAAGCACTAAATGGATCTAACATGAAGCCTTAATTGGTCGAATGCTTATGCTACAAAATTTATTCACTCATTTTATTCTATCTATCATCGGTGGATTAGGATTAAATTCATTGGGGAGCTAGGACTCACACTATGAGTTGTTAAAGCTAATACCATTGGACTACGGATAGGTGATGGGTCCACATCTTAGGATGTAAGATTTAGAATCCCAAAAGAGTGCTTAGTCATTGGAAAGAAAATTCTATGTCATTGAGGATCCTTGTGACTACTGAATATGTCTAATCAGTGTCATTTAACAAGGTGCATATGTTGCTATTGGCACATATAGGCCATTTAATGGAGCAACCTTTATGATTGAAAAAGGATTCCATTTATTGTCCATTCTGTGTTGATTTAAGAAAGAGATGATCTACCTATAACATCCAAACATTTTACATTGAATTTTTAAAATAATTTATGGCGGAAAATTTAAAATCAAACATGTAGCTTTAGGGTTATGGGTAGATGAGTGTTTGGAAAAAATTTTGAAGATAAGAAATTAGTGGAAAAGCCTCAAAAAAAAAATCCTAAGGTTGGCACCATTATAGAAAGCATGTAATTGTTGGACATGAAATTATCATGTAAATTTAAGAAAATAAGGATAAACTTCACATACAATATTTTTCTACTATTGAAAATTCTGCAGGCTATGAATAGCTTTGCTCCTGAACTAAGGAACAAGGCAATGGTGGAATTATTTGCAAATGGTAAGGTATAGAATCCTAATGAACTCAAATTGTTGAAGAAAGATTATGCTCTTTCCCATGAAGAATTATAGAATAGTAAACTGACCATGAAGTTGGAATTGCATATGCTAGATATTGTAGATACATTTAAAGGGAATTATCCATCTTGGTGTCATGAGCAGAAACTACAGCGCAACATTTGAATGATTAATTTCATGACTTGATCAAGAATCATAATCTAATGGTTCTCAAGTTGCCTCATTGGAATGTATTCATAAAAAGAGAAGACATAGCATGTTAGCTGCCCAGCATTTGCTACTTCTAAGCTTTGCTCTTTGTTTTTATGTTAGCCATTGCATCAGCCACAACATTTCATTTCATCACTCTCTTACTGGAATTCAAATGGAAGAAGAAGAGCATTCACCAAAAACATGAGAGCATGCTAAAACATTGCATTCATTGAGTATAATAGACAGTAAATGCAAAAACTATGTTTAATTGCAAATTAAAGTTTGGGGATATTTTTTAGTCTACTTTTGATGGATGCACAGAGCCTACATGAAGCTATACTAGTTCACATTCACCAGCACTCTCAAAGTAGCTTCAAAAATCAGTGATCTTGCATCTAGAAAATAGGGTTATGGATGATGTTAGCTAGGTGTTTGACAAACTACATGAGTGGAATGTAGTGACATGGAGTGGACTAATCACTAGATACATGCTCAAGGGTTAGGATGATGATGCTTTCATATGGTTTTCCAAGGGCTTAAATGTAGGTTTAAGCCTAATGATTATACAGTGTCTACAGTGATTGCTTCATTGGGCTAGGGCAAGCAGACCCGTGCCTTGAGTCTCAAGTTTAGATTCAGTCAATATTGCTATCTGGAAAGTGACCTTGTTAGCATGTATGCTATATGTGGATGTGTGACTAAAGAAAAAATCATGTTTGATGGATTGTAGAATATAACACAGCCTACATAGAATTCCATGAGTAGATGACTATCACATGACTATCAAGTTGATATCTATATTGATCAAACAGGAAGTTAATGTAAGAGATACATGCCACTTTCATCATTTAAAATAAAATAAAAATTTATTATTTAAAAAAAAGGAATTTTTGGAACAATTTTTTAATGTCCTATATGGATAGAATGCTTGTCAATTATATGTTTTATCCATGATAGTTATAAATAACTACCATGGTGGTTGTAATTAATTCTCATTAATTTATATGATGGTTATAGCTAACTACTATAGTGATTTTAACCAACCTTAATCTCTTATGATGGTTGTAACTATCCAGAAGGCACTATAAAAAAGAGTTTCAAAGGTAGAATAAAAAGAGGAGGAAGGAACTTGAAAGAATTATCGAAGATTACTTGTAAAGAATGGCTTGTTAATTGCATCAACAATTCAACTGCTTTATTTTAATCTTGTGAATTTTTTTTTCATTTTTTCTTAGTTTCTTATGGTTTAGATAATACTGTGCTTGGCATTTAATTTTGGGATTTTTTAATTGCTCTTATAGATCTATTTTTATGCAATTCTAGACTTCTATTTGGTTGCCATATAAAAGCTTATGTTTTCTTTGAAAAGCTTCTTGAGCAATTCAATAGTAATGTATTTATGAAATTTCCTATTCAAGTCTAAAGGGTCTAGAAAATATTTGATATTTTGAGATGACTTGAAATAGCTTCAATTTTTAAAGTATTTTTCTTGATGTTTCAATCTTGAAATTGTTAAATCATTTCTAATAGCTCTATTATTTACAATTCTTGAAAAATATTTAACTAGCCAAATAATAGCTTGTATTTTTTTATTTAGAAAGAATTATGGTAGTTTAATAATAGTATCTTTTATGAAATTGCTTGTTGAGTTTAGAAGGTGATGAGCAGTGACATACCCCTACACCCAACCATACGAATTACTAAGGCATTACACATGATTCAGTTGAATTTCATGGACTTATAGTTATCTTATACACTAGTTTCTCTAGGAAGTGAAATGGCATTGAGAACATTTGTTGTCTTTCCAACTACACTTGTGAGGCTCAAGAGTATGGTTTAAGTGTAATTGAGGCATATGAATTTTTGTTATTTTATATTTTATAGATGTAATTGCCTACAACAAGAATAAAGAGTCAAGTAGATTAAAAGCTAAATTCTCTATTGCCTAGCTAGATTAACACAAGTAACCACCGCATTTTCTTGAACACATCTTGCCTAGCTAGCTTAACACAAGTAACTTCCCACTTTCCTGAACACATCTTGAACACATAGCACTATTGGGCTACCAAACGTTAAGCATTGTTGGGTTACAAAGTACTATATGAATGCTCGAAGTGGTTATTCTTGTGTTCATTAATAAACTAGAAATAAATTGCTTAATTCAAATACATTAAAGTAAAGTGATATAAAGTAAAGTGCAATAAAGAAAATATTAAACTATTCTCAGTGTTGCAAGGTTTGTCAAAAGAGTTCATTTTATTCCTGTCACACTCTGCACTTAGGTACATTAGTTCTTGAATAGACAAAATTACATACTTTTAGACTCATTTTGTAGGCATTCAAAAAATATTTTAAATTTGAGGAAAAGAAATGGCAAGAGCATTGCTACCTTGCTTGAAAGCTGAAAACTAAACTATGCCAAAAATTGGAACTTAGGCACTATATTTATAGGCCATGATGTCAAAGTTAGGCCCTGATGTCACATATGTGACATTACGGTAGATGACACTGATGGTTCATCATGCCCCTAAAACTAAATGAAAACTCATCCTTGAGTGAAGAAGAAGAGAAACAAGTTCTTTACAACATAACATATTGGATAGGTATGGGACTATTAACTAACATTACAAATTGACTCAGATGAAACAGACATATAGACTCAGAGTGCCCAAGTGTAAAGAATTACAATCTTTACAAAATGGGATGTTCATGAAAAAAGAAGTGAATACCTTGGATATCACTGAAATCCAACACCTCTTGGTAGTATGAGAATGAGAGAGAAAGAAGAGATCCTTCAATCACGAATGGTCCTCATTGTGTTGTACTGCTGTGTTATCCTCAGTGAAGGTAGTCCTGCTTTCAATCCATTTTTTTCACTATAATCAAAACAAAATTAGGAATTAGTAAGAAATGTGTAACACATAACTATTAAATGCCTTCTTGCATCGGTGGTTACACTTGTCTAGGTTGTGATTATGGTTGATTGGGTCCTTGAGTAGTGTTGATTAAATTAAGCAAGCCATGAAATTGAAAAGGTTAAATATAAGGAAATATTTGAAGAGGGTATAAGAATTCACAATAATGAAAAGAAGAATTCATTAAAAAATATTGTGAAGATGTGTACAATTGGATGTAATTAATGGGATTAACAAAAATAATTTGATTGTAAGACTTTCTAAGGGTAAATAACTTAACTAACCCAACCAAAAGATATGTAAGTGGATCCATCCCAAAGTAAGCACGGGCCTTTTTGTGCTTACATAACTTCAAACCAAAGAGTCTGTGGGCTCCATGAATGATTTATGGTTACAAAAGGTTAAGTACAAAAACCCAAAAGAAACTAACTAAGAATTCTGACACATCAAACTAGGACATCGAACCAAAACATGAAACTAACAGTGAGGTGAGACAAGGAAATCATAGATGGATGAGAGATAGAGTGGAATGGAGTTTCTAATTATGGTCACATGAAGTCTCTTATGAAATTTTTGGTTAAATGACTTAATAGAATCCATCCTTAGTCTAGACCAAAACCAACCACGTTCAGTGACTTTGCATCGACATTCTAAGACTAATCCATCCCATGAGACACAAGAGTGCTTCCATAGAACAACCACCATTCCAAATTAGACAAGATGTTGGAAGTGAGGAAGGGGATTAGTTAGAGGAGAAAATTCTCATAACAAATGCTTGTAGCCCATTTATTTGGTCTAAGGGGTGTGCTTTAAGTTTCCATTATTTTTTCTTGAAATAGGAACCACACCAAGAAAAGAAATACACATTTATTTTGTCTGAGTGTGCTTTGAATCCTCATATTTTCTTTTCTTGATAAAAACCACACCATGTAAGGATGTATGAATTTATTTTGTGCAAAGGGGGTGCTTTGAATTCTCATTGTTTTTTTTTCTTTTGATGAGAACCACACCATGCAAGGACTTATTCAACTTCCTTTTATTGGATGACATGGAATGGTAAGAAATTCATGGAAACACATCTGCATCGAGGAAAATAGAAAGGGACCAAGAATACCAAATCCCCTTGAAGCCATACCATGTTCAAACCTTTGAATCCTTCCCAATTCTAGAAACTACCAAAGTCACAAATTTATTAAAGTTTTATTAATGAAAAATGGACTGTATGTTTCCAAACAAGGAAAACCATAGAGTTTGTGGATGGGTGGATGTTGTGAACTCACTTCTTGTTACATGAAAAGAAACCATGTCCTAATTATCCAAAAGGAAATTCAAAGCTAGAAACTAGACACCAAAAATTAAATAAAATAATACATACCACCATTAAGTAATTCATTACCAATGTACCTGGCACTTATTAACAAAAAGTTAGAAAACCATATAAAATAAAAGAAAATATAAAAGAAAGTGTAAAATGTTCAAAAAACATCAAATGTAGTAACAATGGTGTAAAAAAAAATCAGAAAATATTAATAACATAAAAAAATATGTAAAATAAAGAATGTGTAAAATGAAAAGCTGTAACACAAAAAATTTGAAAAATTAAGGAGCTACTTAAATAATTAGCATGGTTGGCCATCTCTCGCATAACTAAGTTGAAAGAAGGAGGAGATTTGAAATATGGAGCATGGTTGTCCATCTGATGAGGTTCTTATTGTATTAGCTAACATATGCTCAAGGAAAGGTTTAATTTGTTGGATGTTGACCAACTATTTCTTGTTTGGGATCTCAGGTTTATAGATCATCATGGCCCTAGAAGAAAATGTCTTGTAAATAATGTAAGGTCCTTTCCACAATGTTTGAAACTTATTTTGTTGAGGTACGTGTGTGGGATTCTAGTAAAGAACCTTGTCTCTTGATTGAAATTTGACTCTTTTAATTTTCAGGCCATGACACTTTTTGTTATAGGCCTTGTGAAACTCATTAGATGATAGGGCCACTAATTGATTTTCATTTAGTAGGTTGAGATTTATCAATTATTCTTTTTGGGATAGACTCAAGTCAAGGTCAAGGTCACAAGCTATTAAAAGTGTATAGTGTTCAAATTAAATAGGAAGTGTTGGTAGTTTATTGTACACAAGCTCATAGGGAGAATAGCCTATAGGAAGTTTCCAAGTTGAGCAGTAGGCCCAAAGTGCATCATTCAATTTTATGCTCAAATCCTTTCTATACTTGCTAAAATTTCTTGTTAGTATCCTTGTGACTTCCCTATTAGCTTGGGGATGGTATGGTGTTGTAATTTTGTGTTCAACCCCCAAGTGTTGCATGAGCTTCCAAAAAGTAGTGCGTATATAATGAGGTTCATTTTCATAAATTAATGTACGTGGCATACCAAACCTATTTATAACATTTTATTGTACAAACCGAGCAGCAGTATAGGATGTAAAGTTGATGACAATTGCTACTTTTTCCCATTTTGTACAATAGTCAATAGCAACTAGGATGTACGCCTTTTCATTTGACATGGACATGATGAAACCCGTGAAATCAATGCCATAGATGTTGAAGGATTCTAGTGGTTGAATCCATTGTTGAGGTTCCTCCATTTGAGTAGTCATTTCACCATCTTGTTGGCATCATTCATAAAAGTAGATGTAATGGTGGGCATCCTTGAAGAAGAGTGTTGGCCAGTAGTATTTTGCCATTAGGATTTTAATGGTCATGCATCTTCCAGCATAGTGTCCTCCATAAGGACCTTCATAAGCATCTTGGAGAACATGCAATTTATCAACATCAGGGACATACCAATGAACCAAGATATCAGTGCACACCTTGTAGAGGTATCTCTTGATCTCCATGAAGTACTTTACTTGGTAAAGAAATTGTTGTTTCTTCCAGTGGTTCAACCCTTGTGGCATCTTCTAAGTAAGAAGATAGATGAGAATGTTATAATGTCATTTTGGCTCATTGGGCATTTGTTCAATTATAGCCTCAACAAAGAAGAGTTCATCAAGAAATGTATTAGATAATGGGCTCTCTTCCTCTTTGCTGACCAATCGCAACCAAGACAAGTAGTCAGTGACCACATTCTTAGTGCCCTTTTGATCTACCATTGTAAGATGAAATTCCTACAAGGTCACCAACCACCGTATAACACAAGGGCTTACCATTGGCTTGTTCATTAGGAAGTAGATGGCACTATGAGTAGTGTGCACAAACACCTTATATCCAAGTGCATAGTTCTTGAACATTTCTAGAGCAAACACCATGGCCATCAATTCTTTCTCTTTGGTAGTGTAGTTTAGTTGTGCACCCACAATGCTTCAGCTAATGCAATGAATGTAATATGGAAATTTCTTGTTATCTAACTACATCAACATAGCTTCTAAGGCATAATTTGATGCATCCATCATAATATGGAATGGTTTGAACCAGTTGGATGCTTGTACGATTAGAGTTTCTACAAGCTTCTCTTTCAGTTACTAAAATGCTTTCTCACATTCTATGGTCCAAAAAAAGGAAGCATCTTTCTTTGTTAGCTTGACCAATGATTTTATGATCTTAGATAAATTCTCTATGAATTGCTAGTAGTAGCTAGTATGTCCAAGGAATGATTGAATATCTTTAATTATTTCTAGCTGGAAAATTATTCCTTGGATGACCCTTATCTTCTTAGGGTATATCTCAATTCCTACTTGTGAGATTTTGTGCCCCAATACACTGCCCTCTTGGACCATGAGGTGGTTTTTCTACCGATTAAGTTGCAAGGAAATTTCAACACACCATTTCAGCACCTACTTAAGGCAGTCCAAGGCTTTCTCAAATGTAGCTCCATAGGTGGAGAAGTCATCTATGAAGACTTCTACACCACTATCGATCTGTTGTTGAAAAATGCTCTGGATTAGGCGTTGGAATGTGGAAAGAGCATTTCATAGACCAAACAACATCTTATGATATGCAAAAGTCTCCTAGGGACTTATGAATGTTGTTTTTGCTTAGTCATTTGGTGCAATTTGAATTTGGTTATAACCATTATAACCATCTAGAAAGCTGTAGTAACAATGCCCAGATATGGTGTCGAGCACATGGTCCATAAATGGAAATGGAAAATGATCTTTGAATGTTTCCCTATTTAGAAACCTAAAGTCAATGCAGACCTACCACTTGCAATATTTCTTTGACATAATTACAAGTGGACTAATCCACTCACTATCTACGATGGGATAGATGAACCCCACCTTAAGGAGTTGCTTGATTTCCTCCTTGACGATTTGCTTCAATTTAGAATTCAACCACCTCTATGGTTGTCATTTTGGATTCATGGCTAGGTCGGTGTAAATGCAATGTTGGCATATCCTAGGATCAATCCATGTGAGTTCAAGATATAACCAAGCAAAAGCTACTGACCATCTTTCAACTACTTTCAATAACATTTGTTTTTGTTCTAGAGCAATATTTGCATTGATTATGATAAGATTCTTATTTTTCAAAAATACATATTCCATTTTGGTCAATAATGTTTTTAGTTCAAGGGGGTCATGCTTAAATTTGTTAGGAATTTCCAACTCTTCCCAGTGGGTATCATCAATTGTATTATCATATAGCTGGTGATGAACCTACTCTAGTTCATCCATGCTTGTGACATATGCATATGTCAAGCTCTCAATTGGTTTCATGCAAAGTGTGCTACTTTCTAAATCAGTAGTCAGTCACTAGGTACCCTCCTATTTTATGGCTATGACGTACAAACACCTTTGAATTTTTGTTTCTAGTGCACACTATTTGCATGTAGAGATAGATGCTTGCTCTATGGCCTAAAGTTTCTACACATAATTACACCTTATATCATTGTACACAATGCATGGAACTCTCTTATTCTCAATATTTCCAAATGCATTTTCTTTAGATATCTTCAGGGAAAGATCTTTGATGCAATTTTTGCATCGATGGTGCTTAGCCATGCCCTTCCCATAATGATTGGAAAGTCCCCTTTGTAGTTCTCCACTTTGATTACAAAGAAGTCAGTAAGATAAGACCACCCACAAACAATGTTCATAATGTCTTCTACTAGTCCCAATGTAATAGTAATAGACTAGTCTACCAATTCCAATTTGATGTTGATCTTCTTATGAGGAGGCAAGTTCCAAGTAGTGTACATCTCATGAGAAATCAAATTAACACAAGAACTTGAATCGAGAGGAGCTTTGCATAGTTCATTCCTAGCAATCTACAAATAAATTAGAAGACTTCCAGGATCAAATAATTTCTTGAGAAGGTTTTCTACACAGATCCAATTAGACATAGTGTGAGTAAGCATTATGGTATAGATCCTTGGCAAAATTTGGTTTGAAGGAGGCCCAAAGGAATTTGATATGGAGGAAGAGGCATGAGCAGGGTTGTTAACTACGGGTGTAGGTGAATGCTTAGGTAGACTATGAGGTTGAAAGAAATGTCTTTTCTTTGATAAAGTATTTGACCCCTCTAATTGATGATTGGATTGAAAATTTATAGCCCTCATAGCATTGTGTTGTTGCAGTTGAGTGGGTAGTTCACCTTGCATTGGTGGAGTAGGCAATAGCTATGCAACTAGAGGAGGAGTATGTGCAAGGATAAGAGAAGGATAAGGATAAGAGGTGATATCCCTTCTTTCATGTGGAAAATGAGCTCAGTAATAATATAAAGGGTGGTAGTGAGGCTAGAAATTAGAAACATGATTGGAGGAGTCACATGAAGACATGGGCTATTGCACTTAATAACCATATGGATTAGGCTACCGGTGAGGGTACTATTGTCTAGATGGTGTTAGAACCCATGATTGTGGTTGTTTCCATTGTTGATACTATTCATATGGTTGCAATGAAGCTCCACTTAGATAATATGGTTATTATTGGTGGAACTACCTAATATTACCTTAAGGATAAGGTAACCTTCTGGATGTCTACCTTTGTGTAAGTTATGGATGTAAGCCATACACCCCAAACTCTTGTAGATGTGACACAACGGGGCAACATGCCTTAGGATGTTTAAACTAACAGATGTCACATCCATGATCATCATCTGATTCACTATCTACAACCTCTTCTATTGCAGCAATCTTGACCTTACCTTTGTAATATGCATGTTCAGCTTCCTTGCACCTCCTACGCTCATGCTCACCACTTTGTTCTTTGGACTCCTCAGCAATTTTGAGAAAAAATTGAAATCTATTATCTATTGAGTCCCTTAACTAATCAACCTTGGTTGTAAGTTCAAATTGGAATTGTTGAAGTGGCAAGGCTTTCTTATGCATCCCTTCATCTAATACAGACTCATCCTCACTATCACATAATTGAATATCCCTCTTGTGGATGGAAGGATCATGATTGTACTCCTTTAAACTTTCTCTTTTTCTTAGTTCATCCTCCTCTTTGGTGACCTACTCTATTAACCTTTGTACCTAATGGGCATTTAGTTTTGACAATTACCCTTGGGCATAGACACTAATTTTTTTTCATATTTCATTACAGAGCCCATCTACAATGTGGCAGAGTTGAGCCTATTGAAAATAACCATGGCTAGGGCATTTGTGCATTATCAACTAATGGAAACATCCAAGGGTTTTTGTGTTTCTTATTTTCAACTGTGAATTTTCTTCCTTAAGTTGGACACTCCAGAGCATGTTTAATACTTATCATTCAACAACTCAAGCATGGTACTCCATCGTCTAATAGATTCCAGCTCTAAGGACTAGTACAAGTATTCTGCTTGTTTGATAAGTGTCCTAGGGAAAAACATTAGTTTCTACCACTTGTTCTCTATGTTTTTCTAGGCACATGCATCTTCAAAAGTTTGAAAATGATTCTGTGGATTACAATTATATCCTTCCTCAAATTAAGGAATATTGTTCATGTCTAATCATTTGATCTGACTATCTTTCACATGCCTTAAGTTGGACACTCCAGAGTATATTTAATACTTATCATTCAACAACTCAAGCATGGTACTCCATCGTCTAATAGATTCCAGCTCTAAGGACTAGTACAAGTATTCTGCTCTGATCTGTCTAATATTGTGTTTCTTATTTTCAACTGTGAATTTTCTTCCTTAAGTTGGACACTCCAGAGTATGTTTAATACTTATCATTCAACAACTCAAGCATGGTACTCCATCGTCTAATAGATTCCAGCTCTAAGGACTAGTACAAGTATTCTGCTTCTTTGATAAGTGTCCTAGGGAAAAACATTAGTTTCTACCACTTGTTCTCTATGTTTTTCTAGGCACATGCATCTTCAAAAGTTTGAAAATGATTCTGTGGATTACAATTATATCCTTCCTCAAATTAAGGAATATTGTTCATGTCTAATCATTTGATCTGACTATCTTTCACATGCCTTGTTAGAATTCTAAGTACCTCTGTGATGTTAAGCATACTTTAGGTAGCAAATAGAGGCTCATTGAGGCCTTAATCATGGTGCCTATGATGCTCTATACTACCCCTTCATTCATGGACATGTGCCTCTCTTGAACATTTATGCCCTTGATTTTGTCTATCCTAACGGTCCCTTTGGTTATTTTAATCCCATTAGTCATTTCATTCATTTTGATCACCTCCATTACAATCTCACATTCTATGATCACAATTAGAGCTATAAGAAGATGATGATGATGAAGGGTAAGAGGAAGGAGAATCAACACCATCATAGTGCCTAATACCACCTACTTGGTGATCGCAACCATGATCAAAATCATGCTTCTTGTCTACATCCCGATCTTGACTTACACCTCTAGATCCTTCGTTGTCATTATATCCCTTGTTACCAAAATTAGAATTGTGAATTGTGAAGTGCAAATTCTAATTTTGACCTTCATCATTGAATTCAAAGAGAGGAGTTTCTTTGAATGAAAAACTCCCAAATAAGGGTTCCCCTCTAGCTTACTGGCATAGTAGGAATGGGCAATCATTAAGTTCTTTTCACTTAGAAAATTCATAGTGCTACTCTAGTTGCCAATCCTACAAACACTGTGATTCAATGGAATGATAATCCATATCATTTTCATCATCCACAATATACTCCCCATTGTGATCTTGAAGACCATATCATGCAAGAGTTTGATAGAGCATTGCAAGAGTAGCACGATCAGGCAACAACACAATGTTACCCTCCATGTCACACCATTGTAACTATTCATCCTAGTGTAGGATAAAGGTGAAGTTTGACACATACTCATTAGGATGAGTATATATAATTCAATACTATTGGGGCTTTGACAAATTAACTCTTTCAACCTTGGGTAGAGAAGTGCTCCTGTAGTGAATAAAAATCATAGTGTTTTCTGAGAATTTTTGTCATAATTGTGAAATAAGATATGACTCTAAGGTTCATTACAACAATTTAAATACTTTTCACTGGATCGTAGAGAGCACACAAAATAAAAAAAATGTTCCTAGAAACAACGCCAATGATGAGTGACGAGGTACCCCTATGCCCAACCATACAAATCACTAAGAAATTACGCGCAATCTGGTAAAATTTTGTGGACCTATAGCTATCCCATACACTAGTTTCTCTAAGAAGTGAAATGGTGTTAAGAATGTTTGTTGTCTTCCAAACTACACTTATGAGGCTTCAGGATATGGTTTAAGTGTAATTGAAGCATATGAATTTTTTTCATTTTATATTTTATGGATGTAATCACCTACAACAAGAATAAAGAGTCAAGTAGATTAAAAGCTAAATTTTCTATTTCCTAGCTAATAATAATAGCATGATAAAAATAAAATGAAGATATTAAGGAAATAGAAATTTAACTTCAGTCATTAATCCACACATATTGGTAACTTTACCATCTCAGACCAATCATGTAAGTGCTCCACTAAACCAAATAAAGTCGTTAAACCAATATCCTTATGAGCCATTCCCATGTTCAACCCATTACTTGGATCACTCAAACTCCAATGTAATAGTTCATGAAAATCTCCTACTCCATCCCTACTCATGGCCATGAAGGCCCAAAAGTCTCTCCCTTAGTAAACTTTAGTTACATCAATTATTACTTCCATCTAATTCCTAAATCCATCTATTTTTAGGAATCAAAATTTGTAATCATTAATTCAAAATTTGATCATTTTCATCATCTAGTATTCATGGTGTTGTAATTTCTATTAGAATTGGGATCAATAAGCATAGATAGAGGGATTGATAGAAGGATTCTAGTAGAGAAAAATCTAAGGCTACCATGCATATGTGCATGAATGAAGGAAAACTAAAATAGAATCTTAACTTCTAGATGTTTTGTGGTGTGTTGCCTTAGTTTGATTTCATCAATGGTTAGACCATGAAATAATCAAGGCTTGATGACACTATTGAAGGTAGGTATGACCTTGCACTTGAAAGAAGAACTTGGAGAGCTATCCCTATTGGGTGGATAAGTAACAATGATGATCTATGGTAGTGGATCTTTCATAGTATTTAGGACATGCTCACATGTTTCATGAGACAACTAAGTGATGTGGAATATACCCACACTCTCTCTTTTCATTATGCATTTTCCATTCATTTTATTAAATGTCTTGTCCATTTTTATATGTGAAAAAAATTTGACGAAGAAAAGCAGAGGATAAGATTGGCCACCTAAGGAGATGAACTCATGTTGGATGCTAATGTCTTATTGGTTGCTGGGAATCCATAGGTTTCCCATCAATAGGTTTCACAAGGGCAAGAGAGGCAAGATCCTGCTATGGTAATGAATCACATTTTTCATTGGCTCCAATGTTGGGTATCCAATGTTATAACCAAGATGCGATGTTAGATATCCAATGTCATAGGGTATATGCCAACCTATATAATATAGCACTTGGGCTCACAATTTTCATATCAATTTTTATCATAGTTAGAAAAAATCTTGCATTTTTTTCCTCTAGAGTTAGAATATTTTCTAAGTGCTTGTAGCAGGAGTCTAAATGTGTACAGATCCTTGTTCGAACACTAATGTACCTAAGCATAGCAGTGTGATGGGAATAAAAATGAACTCTTCTGATAATCCTTGCAGCACTGAGAATAGATTAATTTTTTCTTTAATTCAATTTAGTTTAATGAATTTAAGTTAAGCAATTAATTTTTAGTTGTTAATGAACACAAGCATGACCAATTCAAGCATACAAATAATGCTTGGTAACCCAACAATGCTTAACATTTGGTAGCCCAGCAGCACTATATGTGTTCAAGAAAGCGGGAATGGTACTCGTGTTAGGGTACCTAGGCTAGTTTAGATCTTATTTTCCATTTTTCATTAGCTTAGTTAAGTTATCTCTTTATTGTCATTAGGAGTAACAGAGAATTAGACAACATCATATGCCTCACTTTGGACTAAACCATAAATGACAAAGCTACCACTAGTCCAAGTGGGAAGATAGTGAACTATGATCAAAGCCTAATGATCTAGATACCACAACTAGTTCCATCCATGTAATTTAACTAAATCATGTGTGAACACTTGTGATTCATATGATTGGGAATTAGGTTACCTTGTCGCTCATCATTAGCACTGTTGTCAAGTGATGAGTGGTGAGGTACCCCTACACTCATCCATAGGAATACAAGCATCTCATGCATGATCCGGTCGAACTCCAAGGACTAAGTGCTTAAGCACCCTAATGAAACACTTAAGGTTAATCAATCATTGTCTTCCCAGAATTACTTGTATTGTCATGGTTGTATGGGTAAGTAAGCCCGATGTGTATGATTTTTATGTCTTTTGTCTTTTTAAGGCCTTATACTAAGAGGGAAGGATGAAGAGACTAAATGACTAACTTTAATTAACTAAGTTCTAATTTCCCTAGCATCAGTATCTATTCCCACATGCCGTACAAACCCTAAACTAGTGCAAAACTACTAGGATTACTAAACACTACTTGTTACTAGGTTACCAAGTGTTACACAGGTGCTTGAAGTGGTTGTACTAAATGCTGTTAACTCGGAGAGTTAAGGTTTGAGAGAGATTAATTATCTAAGAAATAATTTAAGCATTTATCATTAATTAATTCCTATTTAGTGTAGTCCATGTACTATAAGGTTTATTAGAAATTTCATCTTTATTGCCGTACACAAATGTGTGCTCAGGGACAATTTGCTCAAATAAATATCCGTTCACTTTGAGACTCCTACTGCGGGCACATGGAAATTATTCTATCTCTGGAATGGTAAAACTGCCAAAGTTTAGCTAAGGGTCTAGATCTAGATGAGAAAACAAGGGGAAGTTGCCTCTTATTTATAGAAGTAGTGACAGGCTACGATATCATGTACGTGATATCGTAGGGGCAGACATGATATGGCATTCATGATATCACAACCCATGCGATATCACGTCTCATCATACCCCCATGACTGAATGAAAACTCATCCTCAAGTCCCTTACAAAATATTTGGAAGGTATGGGATTACTGACTTGAATGATACTAATGGTGAATGGAATGAAATGTGAATGGATCATCAATACAATACATGACAATAAGAGTCAACACTATACACATTTGACATCCAGCCTTATTTGGCAGCTGGAAGAGAAGGGAGAAGAGAGAGAGAAGAAGAAATAAGTCTATTGCTGTCAACACTAAGATTGTGTTTTTTTTTGTCCATCCATAAGTGCATCATTAGTCTTGTTCCTTGCATAACTGCTTTAGCAGTAGTCCATTCCAAGTGTTTCCTCCAAATCCAATCCATTGTTGTATGATTTCCATCTATACACATAACACAGTCTAATATTAGCAAGGGTAAATGAATCACAATGCATTTAATACCTTGCCTCGGTGTAAGGTCCATTAGCTGAGTTGTGATATGGATAATGTGGATCTAGAGACATAATACTAGTGGCTACCCAAGGTGTAGGGGCTAGGAGAAAAATCGAAAAAATTGGACCAGGACCCCCATGACTGAGAGTGAACCTTCGGCAGTAAGAGAATGGCAAAAAAGAAAAGGAACAAGACAAAGGAAGAAAAAGAAATAATGATAATGCCGATAAAATGGATGTCAAAGATGAAGATGAAAAAAATAAAGGTTGATTTCAAAAAATATTTAAGGAAAAGAAATTAATAGATGCACCAAATAGGAATTCCAGTGGGTCCCCGCCAAAGCAGGCTCATGCCCTTAATGCCCTGACAATCTCACATTCAAAGAGTCCGTAGGCTTTAGAAATGTCATTTGGAAGCAAGAGCTAAATTCTTAACCACAAGATTTTACCAAAAAGAAAACAATGCATCCACCAAAATACGGACTATTAATACAACTGACAATGAGGTGTATAATGGAGAAAGAAGGATGGAGAGAAGAGAATNGCAATGAGGTGTATAATGGAGAAAGAAGGATGGAGAGAAGAGAATGGAATGGAGTCTCAAGAACAAGGTCATGTACAATCCCTTGTGGATTAATGGTTAATGTGACTTAGTATATATCATTCCAAATCTAGCCTCAAAAAAACCACATCCATTGACTTCACACTAATACATTTGGCCAATCCATCCACCTGAAGTAACATGAATGCCTCCGTCAAAAAGTCACCACCATTCTGACAAGATGAACAAGGAGAAAGTAGGAAGCGAGAAGGGTCTTAGTTAGAGGGAACATGTTTATTTTAGTTCCATAACCAATGGTTGTATCCCAGGTGATTATTCCATCTAAGGAATGTGCTTTGAGTCCTCACTTTTTTTTAATGTTTTGCATGAGAACCACACCATGCAAAGACTTATTATTTTTATAAGCTCAGCTTCCCAATAATGGAGTAATGTTAGAATGGTATGGGAGACTCAAGAATAAAACATCCAAGCACCCAAGAAAATGGCGCACACAAATGCATCAAGTTTCCTTGAAGTCACACCCTTTCAATCCTTGAGTCCTTCCTTAGTTTGAGAAATTCCCAGTCACCGATTCATTGATAGTTCTTATTAGTGAGAAAGGGACTATACAGTTCCAAGCCAAGAGAGACCATAGAAAATTATGGATGAAGTGGACTCATTGCCTGTTATATTAAAAGGACCATACTTTAGTATCAACATCATAACTTTAAAGGTAAAAACCAAACATTAGCAATCAATGGAATACAATTCATACCACCATCAGGAGCACTTATTAGGTGATTAATCAAACACACAAAGAAAATGAAAGAGTATAAATGATGTTGTAAAACAAAAATAAGAAAAGTTAAAGAATTTTGTAAAACAAAAATGTGAAAAATAAAAACTTAAAAAGAAACTGAGGACCTTGCGTGATTATCATAGGTGGCCATCTCCCCCGTGACTAAGTTGGAAGGGAGAGATCCAAATTAATGAGCACTTGTTTGAATTTTTTAGAAGTATCCAACTTCTTCCAATTGATGTTTTTAGGTTAAGGGTTGGAAGTTGAAAATGCTCTTGCTCTAGTGTATCTATGCTTTTTATGTGGCCACAAGTTGGTCCCCCAATTAGTTCCATGCATATTGGTGAGTTTCTCTCTTGATTAGCTATCAACCACTAGGTGTTTTCTTTTTGTGTGGTTGCTACATATAGGAACCTTTGTATGTTAACCTCTAGTGCACACCAGTTGCATTTAGGCAATGCTGAACATTCTTGTACGCCATCATCCTCTGTATCACTGTATGTGATGCATGGAAATTTCTTCTTCTCAATCTTCCCACAAGTGTTTTCCTTAGATATTTCCAGGGAAAGATCATGGATTCCTAGGCATGCATTCATAGAAGCTAGCCATGCCCTTCCCATTATTATTGGGAAGTCCCCTTTGTCATTGTTGACTTGTATCACTAGAAAATCAGCTGGGTATGACCAACCACACACAATGGTAATGATGTCCTCTACCAGTTCCAAGGGAATAGTGATGGACTGGTCAGCCAGATCTAAGTGAATATTTCTCTTCATTAGTGGAGGTAGGTTTCAGGCTTTATACATTCCTTGCAATATCAAGTTGACTTCGAAACCTAAGTCAAGAAGAGCTTTACGTGGTTCATTCCTAGTGACTTGGAGATAGATTAAGGAACTTCTAGGGTTAGAGAATTTCTTGGGAATGTGGCCCTCCTTGATCCAGTCAGTGACAGTATGTGTTAACATAACCATATGGGTTGAGATCTATTTTTATTTTGAAGGGAGCTCCAAAGCCTTAATTGATGGAGGAACATTTGGAGGGTCAACCACTTGTGGTAGTGAGAGCTTGTTTGGATTGTTGGTTCTAAAGAAAGGTCTTCTTCTTGTATGGTTGTCAGAACCAGCAATGAGTTGAAGGTTTAAAGCTCTCATAGCATTGGGTTGCTACAGTTGAATGGGGAGTTCCCCTTGCATCGCTAGATCAGGTGGTAGTGAAGATATCAGTGTAAGAGTAGCGGATGGGTTCGGAGAATGGTATGCATGTGGTGTGTCTCTCCCAGGAGAAGGAGTCCTATAGTACTCTTGAGCTTGGTAGTGATGTTTTGGGGTCACGTAACCAACAGAGTCACTTGGAGAGATTGGTTGTTGCATGTAGTAGCCATATGGATTCGATTTCCGATAAGGGTATTGTTGCCTTGGCGGTGGCATCCCCCATGACTATGGGTATTTCCACTGCTGGTGTTGTTCAATAGGTTGTGGTGGAGTTCCATTTGGATAATATGTTAATGGTTGATGGAACTACCTTGGGTTACCTTGGGGATAAGGTAACCAATGGGGTGCTTGCCATTTGTTAAGTCTTCGATTGAGTGCATACACCCCAGACTCTTGTAGATGTGAGATTATTGGGAAACATCCCTTAAGATGGTCACATTGGCATATCTCACATCCACCATCATTTTCTGCATCCAAATCCACAACCTCTTTAGTGATAACCATTTTACCCTTACCTTTGTTATGTGCATGGTCTAAATCCCTCTTCTTTTTTCTATCATGATCACTACTTTGCTCCTTAGAATCCTCTACGATTTTTAGAACAGTTTCAAATCTACTATCTAAGGAGTCCCACATTTGATCTACCTTTGCTGACACTTCTATTGTTAATTTTTGAAGTCGAAATGTTTTCCTATTCACCATCTCTTCGAGTGGTGACTCATCCTCCTCGTCACAGAATCTCACTCCCCTTTTTTGGAGGGAAGGATCGCAGTTATACTCTTTTGCACTTTCTCTCTTTCATAGCTCTCCTTCTTCCGTAGCTACTTTCTCCAACAATCTGTGAACCTAATGGGACCTAAGTTCTAATAATCTCCCTTGGTCATATGTTCCAAGGATTCTCCTGGTTTCATGCCAAAGCCCATCTACAAGATGGCGTAGTTGATTCCGTTGTGCATAACCATGGCCCAAGCAACGATGTAGCAATGCATAGCATCAGCCCATGGTAGCATCCAATGGTTCATGAGTTCCATGCTTCCAACCTTGGATCTTTTTTTGCAAGTTGGACACCTAGGAGTACGTTTGATATTTATTGTTAAATAGTTCTAGCATCGTACTCCACCTTCGAATGGATTCATGTTCTAAGGACCAGTACCAACTTTCTACTTCTTTTATCAGTGTACTTGGAAATAACTTTAATTTTTTCTAGTTATTCTCAATGTTCTACAAGGCACAGGAATCATGAAATGCCTATAAGTGATTCTAAGGATCAGCATTGTTTCCCCCCTCAAATTGTGGGGTGTTATTCATGTCTAGTCTCTTGATCCTACTATCTTTTTGGTGCCTTTTAGGTATTCTAATGGCCTCTATAATGTCTAACATGCTTTGGGTTGCAAGTAGGGTTTCTTTATGGTCATTTCTTTCATGGTTTCTATGATGTCTATGTGGTTCCCTACTTTCCCTTCTTCCATGCCGTGATTCCCTAGAATGCCCTCATCCTTGCTCTTAACTCTCTCACCGAGGTTTCTCATGTTGCTTACCCTTATCCTCACAATGAGGTTCCTTATGACTATGTTTTGATCTTGAAGGAGAGGGTGAATGTGATGATGAAGGTGAAGAAGAAGGAGAAACATCAACATGACAATGTTTCCTACCTTCTCTTCAGTGATCTTGACCCCGATCGTGATGATGATCGGAATGCCTACCCTGATCTTGTGTTTGTGTTCCCTCATTGAACACTTGGTGTTCATGGGGATCAGAACTAGTGTTGTGTATCATGGAGTGTAGGTTTTGATACACCACCTCCTCACCATCATTAGGAGGAGGAACATCATTTTGTGGAGAACCTATTGAGATAAGTCCACCACCCTTAATTTCGCTTATGATGGGCGAAGCATTATGGGGTCCTTTGCCCTTCAATGATGTATAGTAACTCTCATGTCACAAGTCCCATTGACATTGGGCTTCTGTGGGATGGTAGTCCCTTGAGTTGTAATCACATGCAACATACTAAGTATATAATTGTGACATGCCAATTCGTGCAAGGGCACGAAGGAGCATGTTGGGGGCTGCTCTATATGGAGGCAATACTATGTTACTCTCCAAGTCTCTCCAACATAGTTGTTCATATTGATGGAAGACAAAGGTAAAGTTGGGTATATATTCATCATGATGAATATATACCACACTGAATTGTTGAGGAACTAACAGTTCTTAGTTATGTGTGTTGCGTCGTCGACTATCTCTTGTGTTATCCTTAGGTGGTGAAGTGCTTTTGTTCGAAGAAGACATTTTAGTGATATTCAGTGTGTTGTTTATCATTTTGTTATTAATTTTTTTTTGTTTGATCAATCCTAAGGGTTCATTATAGCTCCCAAAAATATGAATGGTTTCCTATGCTCTACGTAGCACAGAAAGAACTAAGTCCCCAGCAATGGTGCCAATGATGAGTGGCGAGGTACCCCTACATTCAACCATATGAATACGAGCGTCTCACACGTGAACTGGTCGAACTCCAAGGACTACGTGCTTATGCTCCCTAATGAAACACTTAAGGTTAATCAATCGTTGTCTTCCTAGACTTACTTGTATTGTCATGGTTGTATGGTTAAGTAAGCTTGAGGTGTATGATATTTGTCTTTTTTCTTTTTAACACCTTATGCTAAGAGGGAAGGGTGAAGAGACTAAATGAATAAATTTAATTAAATAATTTATAATTGCCCTAGCATCAGTGTCCATTCACACTTGCCATACACACCCTGAACTAGTGCAATGCTATTGAGATTACCAAATGCTACTCGTTACTGGGTTACCAAGCGTTACACACGTGCTCGAAGTGGTCGTACTGAATGCACTTAACTAGGAGAGTTAAGGGTTGAGAGAGATTAATTATCTAAGAAATAATTTAAGCATTTAACATTAATTAATTCCTATTTAGCTTAGTCCATGTACTACGAGGTTTATCAGAAAGTTCATCTTTATTGTCGTACACAAATATGTGCTTAGGTACAATTTTCTTGAATAAAGATCCGTTCACTTTGAGACTCCTACTGCGGGCACATGGAATTTATTCTATCTCTGGAATGGTAAAACTACTATAGTTTAGCTAAGGGTCTAGATCTAGATGTGAAAATAAGGGGAATCTAACTCTTATTTATAGAACTAGCGACGGGCTACGATATCACGTACGCGATATCGCAGGGGCAGATGCAATATCGTGTATGCGATATCGTGGCCCATGTGATATTCCATCTCATCACCGAGGATTGTGTTAGTTATCTAGATTAGTTATATTATACATGATCATTGTAAAGGTATTAGAGATATATCTTTTCAAAAATATTAGTCACACGCATCATAAACCAACAACGATGTCTCTCTCACACGGAAGTGACAATGCACTGTATAGAAAAAATGTTCATTTGAGAATTAACGAGATATATGATGAAGAATATTAGAGTGACCAGCTTTATGTAGGGGTTTCTTATGTTCATGATCATCCTAACAACACTCAAAGATACATTCACCTAAGATATCCAATCTTGAATTAGATGATGTAGATCCTGAACTAGGGAAGGACTCAAGGCCTAAGACCTCCTTGAAACTAAGGAATGATAAATCAAGGGACCCTAGGGAACACCATACAAGCCATGGAAATTCTTCCAGTTTCTCATATTTCTCTTTCCTTTCAACATCTAGTTCTAACGAAGATGAACATAGGTATCAGGATAAGGCTCCAATAAAGGATTGGAATAAAAGTAAAAATCAAACCCACAAACATACTTAAGGTTATCAACATGAAGACAAGTCTAATTGTCACCATCGACCAAATAGGAATTTTCATCACAACTTGTTTGATGACAATGAACCCTTGCTAGAAACTAAGAGCCTAATGAATATCATAGAGGCAACTAAGATATCTCACAAGCATCACAAAGAGAGTTACCTACTTAGGCTTGATATGAATAATATCCCTAAATTTGTAGGAGGCTATGATTCATATTCACAACATTATTTACAAGCCTTCCATAATGCATGTGCCTTCTACAACATTAAAAGTGAGTGGCAAAAGCTTAAGCTCTTTCCTAGGACACTAATTGTTAGAGTTGAAGTGTGGTATCAATTGTTGAGACTAAATTCAATTCAATGGTGGTCAACAATGTTGGAAATTTTCAATGAGAAATATGAAACCTATGCAAGAGTGTTCAACCTAAGGAGATAGATCCAAGAACGGAAGCAAGAACAACATGAACTCTTGGAAATGGCCTTAGATAGATATTATGCCTTATTGCATAAATGCCTAGGCCATGGTTTTTTCAAGGAAAGGCAACTTTTCCACATCATAGATGGGCTTCATAATGAAACAAGGGAGACCCTTAGAATGTATGCCCCAAGGCAATTATACAAGATCCAAGCCCATTAGATCTAAGAGCTAATCAAATGTGTGGTAAAAGAAGAAGGAGAGATATGCAAATGGGATAATGTTGAAAAATATCAATGGGATCTAACTCTTTAAAAGAAGGAGGTCTAGATCTATGGAAAGGAGAATGAAACCACTCTCAATAAGGTGATCCCACAACAAAGCTTGCCAATACAAAAGTCTATTGATGAACTTGAAGAAAATTTTAATAGGATGTCCAAATGGATATATGAAAATGTTATGAGTCTCATTGAGATGGTCAAGGAGAGGATCATGCAAAATAAGCCAGGTGATCATAATAAACAAAGGATACAAAACTAAGAAATAGCTAGGAACACTTTTCAGCAAATAGAAAAAATGGCTAAAGAAAGTGAGGTTATAGACTTAACCACAAATGAAGATAATGGATGCGACATTTGCATATATGACGATCTAAAGGACCATTGCCCAGTCTTGTTGCATTTATAGAAGTATTGTACAAGTGCCTTAAATTTGAAGTTTTTGCAAAAGCACATGCCTAAGAGATTTCCTCTCCCACAAGGTAATTATAGATAGTCCCACAACCAATCATACCATCCTAGGGGGACTTATTACCAGCCTCAACATAATCATCAACTGTAGTGGCAACAACCATAGTCATGGGGGAGGCCACCATCAAATTATCCCTATTCTTCCTACTAGCTAAAACTACATGGATATTATGTTTGACATCCTATTTCTCCAACTAGTTCTACATCCTCTATTTCAAATTGGTACTACCACTCTCCCGAGTACCATCAATCCATGACATCCCTAGAGGGATCACCACTTTGTGACTCTTACCATTCAACCTCCCCTCAATATTATTATACTCTACCTTATTATATGCCACCACTAAAGACATAGGAAGGTTTCACACCACAATATCAACAAACAAATGCCACTTGTGCTGTGAATGTGCATAGACATGCTAACACTAATGGGTCTCAACTACAACATAGGAAATGTCCCTTTTGGAGGAAAGGTTGTAAGCCAAAGCAAACCATGCATGGACCCACCACATCATTCGAGCTACCACAATGCCAATTTGGTGCAATGCCTCTCTTTTCATCACCATTTTCCTCTGATCCTACACATGTGTCCTTGTCCATCATTACTCCAATACCAAGTTCATATAATGAATCTAATAGTGTGGCAAGAAAAAAAATCCATGCATACCATATCATGATCAATGGTGCAATCATGGGCCAGAAATACATAAGATTAACACATCTCATACCTTGACCCACCATACATTTAACAATCAAGTGTGTGATCAATGGTTTTTCTACCTAGCCACCACACCACCAATAGACACCTAATGGCTAGATCATAAATGGTTACCAATGTTTCATACATGCATGGATCCTATTTATCCACTTATTAATCTTTGTCATGGCCAAATGTTTATTCATGGGGGTTACCCCCCATTCTAAGCTTTGGGACTCTTGAGTGTTTTTCACCTTTTTTCATTATGCATTTTTTGTTTTACATCTTCTTGTTTTACACATTCTTTATTTTACATATTTTTTTTCATGTTATTAATCTTTTCTAATTTTTTTTACACCATCATCAGTACATTTGCTATTTCTTGAAAATTTAACACTTTCTTTTATATTTTCTTTTCTTTTATTTTCGTAGGATTTTCTAACTTTTTCTTAGTAAGTGCCAGGTACAGTGGTAATGCATTGTTTGATGGTGGTATGTACAATTTTGCTATTTGATTGTTGGTTTCTGGATTGTAGCTTTGAATTTCATTATGGATGATTAGGACATGGTTTCTTTTTCATCCAACAAGTAGTGAGTCCACAACATCCACCCATCCACAAACTCTATGGTTTTCCTTGTTCTAGAAATGTGTAGTCCCTTTTTAATTAACAAAACTTTCACAAATTTCTGACTTTGGTAGTTTCTAAAATTGCAAAGAATTCGAAGGTTTGAACAAGGTGTGACTTCAAGGGGATTCATTATTCTTTGTACTTTTCTATTTGCCTAAGTGCATGTGTGCTTTCATGGATTTCTTACCATTCTATGTTGACCAATAAAAGGAAGTTGAATAAGTCTTTGCATGGTGTGGTTCTCATAAAAAAATAAACAAAAAAACAAAAAAAAACAATGGGAATTCAAAGCATACTCCTTAGACAAAATAAAATCATGTGTCTTTGCATGGTGTGGTTTCCATTTCAAAAAAGAATAAGAATAAGATGATGATGATGAGAATTCAAAGCATACCCCTTAGACAAAATAAATGGGTTACAAACACTACTTATGGAACTAGAAAGACATGTTATCCATGCTTGAAGGTGCCCTCTAACTAAGGCCCTTCCTCACTTCCTACTTCTCTTTTCTTCTTTCATAAGGAATGGTGGTTGTTTTGTGGAAGCACTCATGTCCCATACCTTCCCAATATTTTGTAAGGAACTTGTTTCTCCTCTTCTTCACTCAAGGACAAGTTTTCATTCATTCGGGGGATATGATGAATCACATTTTTCATCTGCTCCAACATTAGGTACATGATGTCAGAGTCAAGATGTGATGTTGGGTATTTGATGTTGCAGGGTATATGCCAACCTATAAATATAGCACTTGGGCTTATGATTTTCATATTAGTTTTTGTCATAGTTAGCAAAGATCTTGCAATTTTTTTCCTCCAGAGTTAGAATATTTTCTAAGTTCCCATAGTAGGAGTTTGAATGTGTACAAATCTTTGTTCAAACACTGATGTACCTAAGTGTAGTAGTGTGAAAGGAATAAAAATGAACTCTTTTGATAATCTTTGTAGCACTGCGAATAGATTAATGTTTTCTTTAATGCACTTTAATTTAATGCATTTAAATTAAGAAATTAATTTACAATTATTAATGAACACATGCATGACTACTTCGATCATACATATAGTGCTTGGTAACCTAGAAACACTTAATGTTTAGTAGCCCAGCAACATTATATTTATTCAAGAAAGTAAGACTGGTACTTGTGTTAGGCTAGCTAGGCTAGTTTAGATCTTATTTTCCACTATTCATTAGCTTATTTAATTTATCTCTTTATCATTATTAAGAGAAACATAGAATTAGACAACATCATATGCTTCACTTTGGACTAAATCATACATGATAAAGCTACCACTAGTCCAAGTGGGAAGACAACAAACTGTGATCAAAGCCTAACAATCTAGATACCACAACTAGTTCCATCCATGAAATTTGATTGGATCATGCATGAATGCTTGTGATTCATATTGTTGGATGTAGGGGTACCTCATTGCTCATCATATGGGAAAGATACACTTATGAGTTCTTGGTGGTGTAGAATTCTGAGTGAGTGATGTCAAGCTTAACTTCCAAGATGATGATGGTTACATGGCATAAGGCATTTGATTACTCTTTCACATGTGGGTTTGTAACTCAATGGGTCTAATGATTTTTCTAGGACTATTTTCTTATACTTTTATTTTTTCCTATGTGTTTGATTATCTTAATTTTTTTTGGTATTAGTGTCACAAGTTTTTAGACCCTTTTTAGTTTGGTATTTTCCATGTTTACATCTATAATTATTGTGTTAGTGTTTTCCAGTGCATGCCATTAGTTAATGTTATCCAAGGTTGGTGTCTTATAACTCAATCATTTGGGGGGATGGGGAAGGGAAGGGGAACAATAATGTATAAATTTTTATATTTTATCTTGTTGCTCATTACTCTGTACATGTTTGGATTTGGACTATAAGTTTGTTCTTCTTGTTTTCTTTAGGAATTGCACTTATTATTGTTTTAACAAAAAATTTCAATGATGGTTTAATGCCTAAGGATCTAACATGACTTTTAGCAATGTTGCATTCCATCATGCTTTGGTAGGTGCACTTTTTAGCCTATGGGAATAACATCATTCATTTCCACTTAGAGAACACTTGCTGGATCCATAATCTACTAGGCTCGCTTAAAAGAAAGATTTATAGGTGGATGGATCACTTCCCAAAATTGTAAGCATAAGAAATGTACAAAAAGTAGTTGTTTAATACAAACCAAAGGATGCACCAAAGATCATTCATCATACCTAAGACATTTTTAGTTTTGTAGGTGTGCTAGGTACTCTTCTTACTAGTCATCATTCCCTAGTCTCTCTCTTTTCATTGTGGCAATTTTGTAATGTGTTCTATGTCAGAGTATTTTTAAATTGTATTTCTCCACATTGATCTTGTCTTGTATCTAATCCTAGTCATTGTGTCTTGAATGTTAAAGCTATGGGACTAGCTTTATCTAGTCATGGGGGAATGATGAGGTATCCAATGGCAATTTATATGTTAATTGTAAGTCCCATATTTAGGTAAGTGTTTTGTACATCTTGTGTTTATACTCTAGCATGTTGGTTAAGATTATTGGTTCTTTATGATGCACCCTTGCCTCATGTGTCATACTCTAAGGTATAATTCCTGATTCCAAACATTTTTAAATGATTCTAACATCATTTATATGTCATGGGGCCATTCCAATATATGCCTTTGAGTTTTGGCTTATCCTAGATGTAAAGTGATGGATTGTGATTATAGGGGAGGTGCATTGACTACCCTGCATTAGTGTAGGGGCATTGACACACCTCTTTCCTAGATTTGATTAGCCATCTTTTCTAGTAGGTTGCTTGGGTTACCTTGCATGGCATCAATGATCCTCCATTGATGCCCAAGTACTAATGAACACTTTTTGTCTCCTTGCAAAAACTATAAATACCCAAGGTATGTACTTTTATATAGTAACTTAGTACTTAGTCATTTATTGAAGCTTGTGGAATTTGGCTATGTGAAGAGCTCTTCCTCCATTAGGTAAGTCAATTTCCTTCCCTATTTGTATGTGTTTTGGGTCATCACTTTTAGAAGTGTAGCTAAACTTTATCAAAGGACTACCATACTTACAAAGCCCAAAACCATTTGGTTGATGTGGATTTTAGTGTTTACATGGTAAATAAAGCTTATGATATTTTCTCATTATACCATTGGTTCCTTAAACATTAAAATACCAAAAACATCATAAAACATTAAAATCCTAAAAATATTTATTTAATTCTCATTTTCATAAGCTAGGATAATTGGACTTTATCCTAGGAGGTGACAACTATACAACATGCTATTGGATTATTGAGGTTGTGACTAAGAGCTATTTTATTACATTTCATGTGTAGTGTTCCACCTATCCATTAAGGGATTATGACACATGTGAGTGTGTGTGTAAGCATTGCCCCTATTTCTAGGTGATTTCAGTGCATGTGTGTTTATTATCATTTGTTCTTTATAACTATAAAATAAATAAAAATCATAAAATATAAAATTATAAATATTCTCTTATATTTCTCATCATAGTAACATGGTTTTGAATTATACTATGTGTATTATAGTATCTTTTCTCTTTTTTGAATCCAACAACATTCATGAGTGTTCTTGGCAATCTATTCAACATTGTCTTCAAAGCTTATGACTGGATTGACTATGGTTTGAATGATATATCCCATGGTCCAAAACAAGAAAGATCCTTATCATATAGGTATGGAAATAAGTCATGCCTTAGACATGTTTGGGTCACTACATAAGGCAAGGATATTTTTATGCAAGTTTCATGTTCCAGTGAAATTGTGGTTGGGTTATGGTATTGTTGATGTAAATTAAAGTTGTAGATTATGCATAACAAGATTGTACTAATTTTTAGATTTAATTATAGTGTCAATTATGTATTTTTCTCAATCATGGACCTAGAAAAAAAGAATTTTTGGTTATATTTTTGTATCACATATGAGGCCAATATGAGGTGTAGTGAGGTCATGGTCCTTGGAAAGTAAAAAGTACAAGTGAGGCATGAGCCATGCTTGGGTTTTGATAGGACCTTGAAGAGAGAGTTAGGATTCATTTAATGTGTTGTTATCATTGATGATGTTGTAATGTCTATAAATATTAAATCTTTCATGATGATTATGTTTATTTGTATGGTTATGTGCATGTGTTGCTTACCTATTAAGCTTCCTATGCGATTGCATTTGAAGACCTATGCATTGTTTAGAAACATTGTGTTGTGCATATTATGCCCATGATGTTTGGGATACAAGATGATACATGTATTACTAACTAATTATAGTCATTAATCAATTATGATATGTTATGCTTATAATATTGATTTTGTATATGGATGTATGATAGTGGAGCCAACATGATGGTGTGAACTAATTAGTGAAGAGCAAACTTAGAGTAGTTGGGATGATGCCCACTATGATGCATTAGTGAGGCTTCTATTTTGAACCTCATACTAAGAGTGGAAGACCATATATAGGGCCAATGATTAGTACAAGATCTTGGGGTATATGTACATGCATGGATCTACTCTTTAGAAGGTTAGTGACATGGAGCTTTAGATGAGACATTAGGTAGTAGCATTGTAGTGGATTAAGTGATGTGAAAAATAATAAAATACATGAAATAACTATTAGTAATATGAGTTCTCAAGATAATGATATCATGATTATAATGAGTGTGGATATGTTGGCTACTATAAGGGCTCTATGTTTGTGATCATGATTTCTAGAACAATGATCCCTTGGGGCATTGGTTGCCCATGTTATGTGTATATGTGTGCCTTTGTATTCTTGTTGTTCATAAGTCCTAATTACACTAGCACTTGTAATGACCAAAAATATCAATGGCTAGAACACCAAGGCGTTTGCGAGCACATAGCCTAACCCCACCTCCATGCGAGGGCCTTGCTAGAAAATGGAGGTGAAGTGCCTTAGATGGTTTTCTCGATCAAATAGGAACTTTGCCAATTACAACTGGGGTATTGGATGCAACTGAGGATGGTGTGGTTGGCTAGAATGCAAATGTAAACAACAAGAAATGGTGCTAAGTGTCAAAGCAGTGTTTTGCAGTGCTAAGTGTAGAGCGTAGCCATGGAATGGGGGCAAGTGTAGCCAAGGGTTTCGACTGAAACAAGGGTGTCAACCCATGGTGACTACCACCTAAGTGTAGTATAGTGTGACAACATGTAAAAAAATGTGAAAAGACACAAGAAAAATATAAAAATGCTAAAAATAGGAGAGAAATGGAACACTTCCCCAAATGGGAGCGTAGTTAACTCCAAAAGGATCTCAAAAGGTACATAGTGTACAGCAGGCACAATGGGAGCATAGTCAAAATCTCAATGGTATCAAGCCATGAAGTCTGGCACTCACCATGATGAACCATGCCTGTTGGGTTGGCTACTACAGTGTACCTTGCAATGTTCTACAAAATTACAATGGGGTTATGATGTACCATGTAGTGTAAGGCTACAATGGGGCTATGGTGTACTATGTGGTGCAAGGTTGCAATGGGGTCACAGTGTACCGTGTAGTGCAAGGTTGTAATAGAACTATGGTGTACTGTGCAGTGCAAGGCTAAAATAGGATTGCAATGTACCATGAGGTGTAGGGATGTCTCTTTGCTGGTGTTGTGTGCTCTAGGTCTCATTTTCCCATAGAGCTAAGCACCAAGACACGAAAATGCCAAATGCCAAATGCCAAATGAAAGTGCCAACTACCAACCCATCAAATGTTGGGGCGTAGGGGTATTTATAGTGCTAGGGTTAGTCCAAAATGTAGATCGGGTGCCACATGGTAGTGTGGTAGGTTGAACTACAAGAAAAATTTAGAAAAATTTAGAAAAATTTTCTAAGTCCAGAGGTGACCAGAAAAAGTTCAAAAATTTTTCTAACACCCCTTGCTACACTTGCTATGCTCTAGAGAATAGGTGCAATTTGGAACAAATAGAAAGTAAAAAAAACTACAAGTTGGTAAAAATGGCTAACTCTGATGCTACACTCACTATGCTAGTCAACTACACTCTCTACATTGAGAGCCAGCTATGCTCTCTTGAGAACCTAGTATTTTGGTTAAGTGTGAAAGATACACTTTGGCTTTTATCTAGCAAGGTTCTAGGGAAATCAAAAATGGATTCTAATCTACACAAACTAATGGTGGAGAGAGCATGTAGGACAAAAATCAAAAGATGTAGAAGGAAATGGCAAGGCCCTCCTTCTAGTGCCAAAAATTGTAATGACTGAAAATGTTGACAGCTGAAACACCAAGGGGTTCATAGGTGCATATCCTAACCCTACCTCCACATGAGGGCCTTGCTAGAAAATGGAACTGAAGTGCCCTACACAATCTTGTTGATGGAATAGGGACTTTTCCAAATACAACTAGGGTATTGGATGCAGCTGGGGGTGGTGTGGTTGGCTGGAATGAAAATGCAAACCACAAGAAATGGTGCTAAATGTCAAAGCAATGTTCTATAGTGCTAAGTGTAAAGCATATCCATAGAATGGGGGTGAGCATAGCCAAGGGTTTTAACCAAAATGAAGATTTCAACCTATGAAGACTACTGCTTGAGCATAGTATAGCATGATGACGCATAAAAAATGTGAAAAGATGCAAGAAGAATACTAGAAATGGGAGAGAGAAATGGAATACCATCCCAAATGGGAATGTAGTTAACTCCAAAAGGGTCTCAAAAAGGTACATAGTGTACAACAGGCATAGTGGGAGTGTTGTCACAATTTCAGTGGTGTTAGGTTGCGAAGTCTGGTGCTCATTGTAATGACCTATGCCTACTAGGTTGGCCACTATGATGTACCTTATGGTGTTCTACAGGGCTGCAATAGGGTTGTGGTGTACCATGTAATGTAGGGCTACAATGGAACCATGGTGTACTATGTAATGCAAAGTTGCAATGAGGCCATGGTGTACTATGTGGCACAAGGCTACAACAAGACTACGGTGTACTATATGGTGCAAGGTTGCAATGGGACCATAATGTATCATGCGGTGTAGGGAGGCCTCTCTACTGGTGTGGTGTGCTCTGGGTCTCGTTTGCCCATGGAGCTAAGTTCCAAGACACCAAAATGCCAAATTCCAAATTAAAGTGTTAGTTTCCAATCCTTAAAATGTTGGGGCCCAAGCATATTTATAGGGCTAGGGTTACCCCAAACTGTGGATTGGATGCCATGGCAGCCAACCTAGCAGGAACAGTTCATCATGGCAAGCACTAGACTTCATGGCTTGATACCATCAAGACTATGGCTATGCTCCCACTATGCTTTTTATACACTATGTACCTTTCAAGACACTTTTGAAGTTAATTACGCTCCCATTTAGGATGATGTTTCATTTCTCTCTCCTGATTCTATCGTTTTCTTGCATTTTTCTTAATTCTTTTTGCACCTTTTCATGCATTGTCATGTTGTACTATGCTCGACTGATAGTATTCATGGGCTAACACCCTCATTTCAGTCAAAACCGTTAGCTACACTTGCCCCCACTCCATGGCTATGCTCTACACTTAGCATTGTGAAGCATCGCTTTGACACTTAGTACCATTTCAGGGCACTTGCATTTGCATTTTGACTAACCATGCCACCCCCCCCCCTAGTTGCACCCACCACCCCAATTGCAACTGGAAAAGTTTGTATTTGATCAACAAGACTATTTAGGGTGCTTCACCTCTATTTCTAGCAAGGCCCTTGCACAAAGGTGGGCTTAGATTGTGTGCTCATGAAACCCTCAGTGTTTTAGCCATCAATTTTTTCAGTTGTTATAGCACTTGTGATGTGATATATGATGCTTGGCTTGGATACACTATTGTGATGGGTTATATGCATGATGACTAGATGGTCTTGTAATGATACCATGATAGATGTTGCCATTTGATCTCGATCTTATTTTGTGATATCTTGATTATGATCATGGTTGTATGATGTGATGTGTTGATACAACATAAGATGTCCTAACCTTATTGAAAATTGATTAACATACCTTGTTTATTATGTACATATTAATAAGATGTTTGCTATACATATTGATGAATGTTTTATAATAGATATACATATAATGTATGGTGTGATTTATATGTGTAGTAGATGGATTTTTGATGTACTATTGTGATGATATTTTAGATATATATAATTGTATATGTTGGATCGTATATGTATTTTCTACTTTGTCTTAAGTACACATGAGATTTTTATAGAGTAGTTTATGACTTTCTACTATATTATTCAATTTGCTTATTATTTGATGTATTTTAACCTTAACGTTTTATTAGATTCTAGTTTTTACTTGTTCTTAGCTTGGGTTGGATGTGTGGGGTATTATAGAGTGGTATTGGAGTAGCTTACTCCAATTGATAGAAGATGTTTTGGTGCTTATCTTTGTGATTTTAGATATCAATGATGTTAAACTAGCAACCACTAGGTGTAGAGGCCATCATATTGATGAGAAAAATGTACCTTTGAACACATAAGATAAGACACTAATAGTCAGTTAGGCATAACTAGTAAGTATGAGCATCAATGATGCTCAAACTGGCCTTGCTAGATAAATGATGTAGTTACTCCAATAGTTCATGGCTAGGATAGTAGCATACCATCTTTTCTAATAGTAATTCAAGAGGTTGGGAGTGGCAATGATAGTGGGGTAGCAAGGCTAGCCATTGGAGAGGTTGATAGTACTAGTAGTGCAAGTGGTCTATCTATCATAAAATTTGGTAGTGACAATGATAGGGGTAATCAAAATTTCACCAAATAGCTTATTAGTAGAGAAATGATCAAGTACTTTTACAAGTTGGTTTCTTCTACATTCTCTAGCACTAAGGATCCCAATGTGAAAATAGTATAGTTAGAGAAGCTAAGGAAGGCCTTTGATTTGATGAAATGTAACTTAGCATAGTAGACCCAATTGATAGATTATCAACTTATAGATATTCCGAAATGTTAATGGAGGTTTTAAAAAAGACAATGAATGAATAGGATAAGAGGTCCCATCGGAAATTTTTTTTATTTCATTTAGTTATAAATATATCTTCAACTAGTATGTTCAAGCCAAGGAGGATGATTCCTACTAATTATATCAAGGTAATTTGTTTGTAGTGAAGTATGGTGCTTGGTTTGTAGAGCTTAGTAAGTATGTCACTAAGAAAATGGATGCTTAGGATAGCATGAAAAAATTTATCAAAGGACTTTACCAGATCCTAAAGCATCATCTCTTAACTCTTTGCCTCACTTATTATGATGATGCACATAAAGTAGTCATGAAATTGGAGAGAACCTTGAATGAGGATGAAACATGAGAGGAATTTAGGTAAAGGATAAAAGCTGGGATCACCATCTATAGGGAAGTTTGGCTTCTCTAAGTCAACTTAAGGAGGATGAGATAGATACAAATAAGGTAATGGTCAAAACATGAATACTCAATGATATTCTTTTTTTGGCATATGATGAATCACCTATGTATTATAGATGTGGATAATTTAGTCTAATTCAAAAGAACTAGTTTAATTATTATGCATGTAGATAGCTAGGACACTAGGCTAGGAAGTACTTTAGGTAGATAACAAGCGGCAATAGAGGTCAATACCAAGATTAGAGACTTTCAATAACATGTAGGTGTGGATATTCTACTAGAAATGTTGGTGAAGCAAGGTAGAGAGTCCAAGATCATGTCTATGCTTTGATGAATTAATCATTGGACATGCAAGGTAGAGAGTCCAAGATCACATGTATGCTTTGATGAATTAATAAATCAATACCTAATGGATAGTGGCTTGATCCATCATAATGATTCTCTATGGGATAGTCAAGTTTTTTTTTTTTGTAAAAGAAGAATGCAAGTCTATGATTATGCATTGATTACAAGAAGCTTAATCAAGTGACAATGAATAATAGAAATTCTCTTCCATGAATTGATGACTTGTTTGATTAAATTTGATAATTCCATATGTTCTTTAACATTGATCTTAAGTCTGGCTATTATCAACTATGAGTTATAGAGAAGAATTTATCAAAAATAGCATTCCAAACTCAATATAGTCCTTATAAATTCTTGGTGCTTCTATTTAGACTGATGAATGCTCTAGTAGTATTTATGCATTTGATGAATACTATGTTCTAATAATCTCTTGACTAGTTTATGATAATCTTCATCAATGATATTTTGGTGTATTCATCATAGAAGAAGAGGCATGCAAAGTACTTGTAGACTGTGTTGCAAACCTTGCTATAGTATTAGTTGTACAGATAGCCATCCCAGTGTTCCTTCTTGTAGTCTTAGATCTAATTCTTATCTCATGTTATTTTTGTAGCTAATATTGTAGTGGATTTATCCAAGATTGTCATAGTATAAGATTGGTTAATTCTCTAAATAATAGGATAGATTTTTAGTTTCTTAGAATTGGCTATTATCATATATTTGGAAAAAAATTCTTTTAGATTGATTCTCCTTTGACTCAATTGCTAAGAAAATAGTCTAGTTTATCTCAAAGCTTAATTGGTCAAGTAGCTTTTCATGAGTCGAATTATAGATTCATGTTTGATGGAAAAGACATTCATATAATGCTTATATGGATGTTTCAAGGGATGGATTTGAATGTGTTTTGATGCAAGATGAGAAGGTTGTAGCATATGCTTATCAAAAGCTAGGGTTACATGAGACTTGCTACCTAGGCCATGATCTTGAATTAGGTGTAATGGCCTTTGATTTAAAGATTTGATAGCATTATCTTTATGTTGAGTAGGTGACTATATGGATTAATCATAACAACTTTTAGTATCTTAGGAACCAACCAAAATTGAACCTTTGGTAAAGGATATTGATAGATCTTCTTGTAAATTTTGAGTTCACTATTTAGTATAGGCCTAGTAGAACTAATTGGATGGAGGATGCATTGATAAAAGTGGCTAGACTTAAAAGCCTGATCATTCAATTAGATTTTCATGATAGCATATGAGAGTAGCAATAATAGGATTTGTTATATAAAGAGTTAAAATAGCAAGATACCTTAGATGGACTAGTTACAATGGATAGACAAGATGTGCTTCAAAGGAATGACTGGATATGTGTTTCAGTTGTGCTATATTTTCATTGATTAGATGAGGTACACATGAGTAGATTTCAACTACATTCAGGCAATGTAAAGATATATAAGAACATTTGATGCATCTATTAGTGGTTTAATATGAAGAGAAATGTTGGTAATTATCTTTCTCATTGTTCAATGTACTAGTTGGTTTCCCATGACATGTCATTATGGAAGTGGGATATTGTTAGGATAGATTTCATTATTGGATTAACTTACACTCAAAGAGGACATGATGCTATTTATGTTATATTGTAAATTTAGTAATGATGTTCATGCAATGCTACTATAGCTATAGTGAGCACAGGGAGGATAACCTAATTATTCATTATAGAGATTGTGTGGTTACTTGGTGTTCCATAAAAGATAATCAATGATACAAATGTTCAATTTGTTTCTAGCTTTTGAAGAGCATTTTAGAAGGATATGGACACCTAGCTAAACATTAATTTAGCATATCATTCATAGACTTATGGATAGGTAGAGTGAGTAAATAATTTAGTGAAAACTATATTATGTGCTTATGCCTTACACTATAGAGATAGTTGGGATCAAATGTTGCCTATTTTAAAGTTTCCATATATTAATAGTTATTAAAGGAGTTTATATGTAGCTCCATATAAGGTGTTGTATGGTAGGCCATGCAAAAATCTATTGTGTTGGAATACCATGAGGATAGACCTCACGTGAGCATAGATTTGATGCTATAGACTACCGAACAAATTCAAATGATATGTGATTAGTTGAAAGTGGCATAGGATGGGCAAGAAGTCTATGTTGATTGGTGTAGGAGATCATTGTAGGACATTGTTGGTGATCATGTATTTCTTTAGGTTTCATCCTTGAAGAGCTTAATGTGATTTGACCAAAAGAAAAAATTATCATTTAGATACATTGGACTATTTTTTATTCTAAAGAGATTAGTAGGATGGCTTACAAATTAGCATTTCCTCCACAGTTGATAAGGATCTATGAGGTATTCCATGCATCTATGTTTTGAATATATGTATTAGATGAATAACATGTAATAGGCTTCTCATGTGTATAGTTATATCCCAATTTTACATGTTTTAAGAAAGAAATTTAGGTCATTAACAAGATGGTTCGATAGCTTTGTAGTAGGACAATATCTATGGTAAAGATGCTATGGCATAGACATGGTACCTAGGAGACCACATGGAAGCTAAAAATAGACATGTAAATTGGGTATTGAGAGATCTTTTGGGAGGAATATTATTGAGTAGGGAAGAGTGTAACTACTTACTATAAGACCTCACAGTATGATATTATGTTTAATTATACATGAATAAACTTGGTTTGGGGTCATGAGGATGTATAGCTAGTCATGATATTATGATGATGTATTTTCTATGATCTAATGATATTATGCTTATGATTATAATTTATCATGAATATGAACATAAATCTTGCTAGATGTGTAGTATGACCTCCATATTCATTCTATGATTATACATTATAGCTTTGGTATTAGTGTTATTTAGCATATTATGTTTTGTGATTATAAGTCAATGTTGTTTGGTTGATCATGTTCTAATGCCATGATGATTATCATGTAGTGCATGTTAGAGTCATGACTAGTTGACATCTGTTATGGTGAATGTATGAATTTATGTTATAGATGACATATAGTATCTATAGGATCAATTGATATTTTGTTTGGATGTTCTGTGAGTCAGTTATAAAGAGTGGATCCCTTAACATTAGTTGGGATAGGGAAATTAAGTAAAAAGCTTTATAAAATGTAAATCATAAATAAAAGTAATTTTATTTTGTTTCTATTATTCAACAAAAAAAATTATTCACAATTCCTTCTGTCACATCCCTATTTTGAAATGATGCTGCTACTTAACAAAGATAGTGCCTCTTCATAACATGTGTTATTGTTATCATAACAAGACTCAAATAGGTAGTTGTAATTAAGACCCAAAATGGCATGTTGTAATAATGGGTGTGTCTCTTGAGGTAACCTTTGGGGATTTTACCTAAGGCATTTATACTTGGGCTTAAAGGTCATGCCAAGCATGAAGTGGCGGAGCTTAGAATGACAAGTCATAAGAGATGGGTGAAGCAAGACAGGAAGTGGACCAGTTATCCCTTTTGGCCAAGTTATAGGCCTATCCTTGGTGGTAGTGCTGGATTTCCTCTAAGGGATAGATGACAAAGGAAAAAAAACCCAAGGAACACTCTCATAGCATGATCCAAATACACTATCATATCAATAAAGAATTCTTTTCTTTCTCTTTCTACATTTTTTCTATTATTCCCTTTACGCATAATGTCGAATGTTACATATATTTTGCATTTGATATATTGTATTCATATGCATAATGGCTAATATATCGTATATTTTACATTTTCCATGAAATCTAAGGATAGGATTTCACAATAGGTATCGGAGAAAAGCATGACCCAAGGACCATTCAGAACCATGGACTAACTACAACTTGATGATGAACCATGGAGCCATAACTAAGAAGAATCATGGATCACCAACAAACAAATTTTTCTCATGGATATCATTGATTAACAAAGATCTAATTAAGCCCCATCAAGATTCATCAATTGTAAGAGATGTTTGTAAGACAGGAATACACTAATCCATGTAACTCTTACCCATCTTTATGTTAGAAATATTAATTGATTAAGGTCATTGTTAAGTTTCTCATAAAAAGTTAGTAACCATGACCTAAATTGATCTTGCTTTATTGAAACTCATTATCCTAAGTAACTTAGAGTCATTTATAAGTTATCAAGTTATCCATACGTTAACTTAATATTGTTGTTTGGTAGAATAAGTTAGTGGACCTTTCAAAATCTTAAAAATTCAACATTATTTTTGAACCTTAAGATGATATTCAACGCATAGCACTCGTTGAGGTGATTCCAATGATACAAATTTTGTCTTTATAGGAGTTACGATTTGAGAGATATCATTGTTTAAAGTTTCTCATTATATGCATTAAAATAATATTAAATTATTATTTTAAAAAATGTCAAAATCTTAGTATCAGGAATCAACCTAAAATTACTATTTATCAACATTGAACCTCCACACTATCATCAATCAAACCGCCACCTCAACCATCAGAGCAAGGTGGAATAAAATAATAAAAAAAGGTTTAAAAAATAACAACAACAACAACATAGAGAGGGAGGTCATGGGTTCAAACCTATCCATAAATATTATAATAATAATAAATAATTTTAAAAAAATTTAAGTGTGCAGGCCCTACAAAGGCCATGCTAGCCCTACAGGAACTATGTAGCCCTTAGTTGGGGGCCACTACTGCTACCAACCTACCCCCAAAGCTGCTCTTGTTGCCCACCTATAGGGCCATTTCCATTGCACTACCATATCCACTGTGATCCATGATCCATGTCATCACCATTGCTGTTGTGCCCCATTATGCAATGTCTTTGCCTAGCCATTGACTATGTTCTCACCCTTTGCATGCATCCTTTAGTAGTCATGATCTATAGATTTCCCTCACTTTGCATTACCTCCTATATTGCCACATCATTGAAACCCTCATCAACGCACATAGCCTCCACACCAAACCCTTGCCAACCATGCTTCATGCCATCACACATGACATAGCTGCATCACTATGTTGTGCTTCCACTCTACCACTTTACATGCCATGTTGCTACTTCGCATGTCAATGCTTACTGCTCTACCTCCATCACTATAGAAACCCTCACGCATCACTGATACCAAAATCTGCAAGGCCATCACTCTCAACTACTATGCCTTTATCCCTAGCCATTGCCAAAATGCTTGCACTACATTTTTATGGCCCACTACTCCAAAAACCCTTGTTCTTTCCACTACCTATTGCTCTGCCATTACATGCTAGCTCTACATCACCCTGTGCTACCTTCATTGTTGCCATGTGCCATTGATGGAGAATTTCAAAATTCTATCATTGATAAATTTTCATCATTGAGCCATCAATTTTAAATTATAAACATGTAAAAATAATTTTCAAAAATAGAATTTAACACATTGGCAGCATGTGAGATAAGAATTCTATAATTAAGCATTCTCAATTTCGAGTAGTACTAGGTTGGATGACCTCTTAGGAAGTTTCATTTTTCACATCAAAAATGTTTGGACTCTAGAAATCATAACTTTTGATTCTAGAAATATTTTTTTATGAACAAGGAGTCATTTCCTATAGATTTCAACCTTCTAGACACAATGGTGAAGTTAGATTCATCCCAAGGAACCCCAAAAATTAGTTTTCACTCCTTGCTCAACATAGTGCCTCAACATCCTCAAAAATTTAATTTTAGCATAACTTGAGCATACAATGTTCATTTTCAACATATGAATAGTCATCTCCAACATTTTTCAGCCTTTGAACTCAATGGCAAGGTTAGCTTTATCATTTGGATACCTAATAATTTGATGATATCATGAAAATATGCCTTAAAATTCAACAACATAGGAATAACTAATCATGCCTTATTGGCAAATAACCTTTGTAGATAGCCTTAAGATCCCTATGGCATGTCATTAGTTACACTACTAGAGTCAATGTCTTTAAGGGGGGTAGAAAGGTCATTAAAAATTAGATGATATAATTATATATTACTAAAATTAGATGATGTAGTTATATATTACTAAAATTAGATAATGTAGTAATGACGTATCAGTATCAATTCAGTTGATGATTAGCTAGAGAATCAATTGATGTATCAATTGATAATTAGTTAATGAAAAAGAACAATATTCAATTATGTATATCAATTGTTTCTTGCAACCAAAACATATGGTAGAAACATATGGAAACTCAAAATCTCATTTCAACAAGGTTTATGATACCAGGAAAGAAATGATTCAGAGAAAAATCCAAGAATGAGAATGAAAGTTGCAACATACAACATGCTTGCAAGATCTCTAGCAAGTGAGAAAAAACATCTATTATGTCCATCATGGGCCTTGGATTAGCATGAATATTGATACCCATGCATCTTAGTAGAATTACAAGATTTGGATACTAATGTTTTATGCCTATAAGAAGTCTTGCCATAGAATTTCTATATCAATTCCAACTAAACTTGGAAAATATGGATACATGGGTATTTATAAGCAAAAGTTGTTATGAAAGTTATTCTTTTGAGCCATAAAGATTAGCCTATTGTAGAAATCACAACATGAATGGTTGTGTGATCTTTTATAAAGAAGCCAAATTTGAATTAGTATAAGAATTTGAATGGAGTTTAGAAAATATGATTTTTGAAATTTTAGAACTTTAAGTAATAGGAAAGAAAGAACAGTTAAAATTTTAGAAAAATCACCTAGCCTTGGTAGTGATTGTAAAAGTCCATCTATCATAAAGATTTTTATGTGTGGTTAACACACATTTAGTTGCCAAATCAACATGTTCAAATGTTAGATTGTGTCAAGGAACATACTTGATTAAGCAAATAGAAGAAAGTTTAAAGAATATGTTATTCCTAAGTTATATTGATCCAATTCCATTTATTCTCTATGGAGACTTCAATGCAAAAATTGAAAGTAGTGTTTATCAATTTTTAAAATATGGATGTATAAAAGATTCCTTGGAAGATGAACCTAATTTGAAGAAGATGTTTCCATCAATTCAACATGAAATTCCATAGGCTAGTGCATATTCTACTTATTTTGAATCTTGAAGAGATAAATCAAATTCCAAAATTCAAGAATAGATGATGTTGATGGATAGTGCTCATCAAGAACCATAGTTTACCAATTATTTTGCAATGATTAATGAGGATGGATGACCAACATTCTTCATTTGAAATTATATTTGGTATAATGTTTGATTCTTCCAAGTTACCAAGTTACTAGAGTTAATTTCTAAAGAAGAAGTTGAGAAAAGTCAAGATCAAGCCTTGTCATCTCAGATGAGACCATCCAATCATATACCACTTATGGAAAAATTACAACTACTTCCATCAATTCATAAGGTTGATCAAGATCCAGAAGTATCTCATCCATGCTTTTATTGATAAATATTCTTATTTTATTCATTTTTTAATTTATATTTTAATTAGATAAGTAAAATATCTAAGAAATGGAAATTGGGAATAAAAAATTTCCCTTGCTCTCATTTGGATTACCAAATATGACTTACACTTTGTGTAACCTTGGTTAGATTGGTGATTGGTAGATCTTTGAATTCATCTCTTGTCATTATCTTAGAAAATGAAGTATTGATAATGTAATATTTAATATTCATATAAATTCTTCTCACATATGTATTTTTTGCAGAATAAGCAAGAAACAACTTTAAGCTCAAAGGAGAAATCAAATTACTGGAGCACAAGATCATAAAAAAAGCATTAGAGCTAAAAAAAAGATAGTGAACGTAGACTCGTTTGAGGATGAACAAAACCTAAGAGGGATCGATTTTCAAATCCCCATTTTCAAATGATGCTACTACCTAACAAAGATGGTGCCTCTTCATAACAAGTGTTATTGTTATTGTAACAAGACCCAAAAGGGAAGCTGTAATGAAGAGTTGAAACGACATGTTGTAATAATAGACATGTCTCTTGAGGTAACCTTTGAGGATTTAACCTAAGGCATTTATACTCAGGCTTAGGGTACATGCCAAGCATGGAGTGGTGGAGGCTATAATGGCAAGTTATGAGAGCCTGGTGAAGCAAGATAGGAAGTGGATTTGTCATTCCTTCTAGCTAGGTTATAAGCCTAACTGTAGTGGCAGTGCTAAATTTCCTCTAAGGGATAGATGCCAAAGGAAGAAAACCTAAATGAACCCTCTTAGAGCATGATCCGAATACATTATTTCATATTAATAAAGCATTCTTTTCTTTCTCTTTCTACATTTTTTATATTATTTTCTTTATGCATAATGTTGAATGTTACATATAGTTCACATTTGGTATATTGTCTTCATATGCAGAATGTCTAATATATTTTACATTTGATGTTTTCCATGACATTCAAGTATAGGATGTCACATATCCTCTCTTCTCTTGTTACATTCTTCAGTTTTTAGTTTCTCTGGATTCTTCTTCCTCTTCATTCTTCATCAATTTTTAGTTCTTTGTATGATTTCTAGAATGTTTGTGAGTTGGTGGTAGGTAAGCTATAGTTTAAATGTTTTGGTTAGATCTAGGAATTTGTTAATATGGTTTTGGTTAATTTGTTTTGGTTTTTTAATTTTTGTAGATCCTTCAAATTTTTGGTTGTTTTCTTTATCTATTTTCAGTTTTTGGTATTTGATTCATGTGCATGCTCATGGATTTTCATATTGGATAAATAGAAGTTTAGCAAGGAGCAATGCTTCAATACCAAAAGTGAAAATAAAAATCTTTAAACTTGAAATATGAATTAAGATAGGAAAGAAAAATAGTTCTTTATTCTTAAAAAATCATGATAGAATTACAAGGTTGGAAGCAAACTACCCAAGGACAAACAAGAACTAAAGAGAATCACACTTACAACTTCTCATGCAACACATAACTCACAATGGCTAAAAGCCTCAAGCATGGAAGCTTAACTAGAGCTTAAATACTCCCTTCTCAACTCTCTCCCAATACTTTCTCAAAATTAACTTCTCTTTCCTTCTTTAAATGAAAGTCTTTGATATCCTTTCATACTCTCTTCCAAGTAACCCTTTGGAATTCAATTTGAAGTCCATTGGAATCTGTACAAGACATCTTGGAGAGGCAAGAGACATCTTTCTCAAAATAGCTAGATCTTAGAGGAGACATCTTGGAGTTGGAGGAGATGTCTTAGGATATGATAAGATGTCTTATGTGAAACTTTTTGCATCAGCTAGAGACATCTCTCTCAAATTGTTAGTATTATCAAGAGACATTTGGCTTCTACATGAGACATCTTGGCTAGCCTGTAGATGTCTTGATAGAGAGAACTATCAAATACCAAAATTCTTCCTAAAAGTTCCACAAGTAGAATGTACTTCCAATTGTCTTCTCTTGTTTCTTGGACATGTAAAATAATACAAAAACACAAACATAACTAATATACAAAGAACATACATAAAAACACATTTTATGATGTTACATGGGTGTGGTAACATCCTCATAATCTCTCCCATTCTTATAATTGAAACCTGTTTTAGGATGGTTGTACACTTGGGATAGCATTAAGTCCCCACAAAGCCAAATCCTTCTCATGAATCGAAATTATATTTTCAAATCCCTCATTATTCTAGTGCATCATATATTCATGCACCTTGCAATTCCTTGTGCTCCTAGCTTCTCTTGTTCAAAGCACAATAAGTTTTTTTAGTATTTTAGATGGCCTTGAATCATCAAGTACATCTTTGAGGATTTACGTTTCCATGGTAATGGCTCAAATATAAAACACCAAATACATAAGAAAGTGGAAAATGGGTAAGAATGTCTAGTTCATAAGCATTATCATTAACTTGATCTAAAATGGACTAATCTTCTTGGATTTGAGCTCAGAGAAGTTTACATTCATCAATCTCTCCTTGTCAAAATAAAGCCACACATTATCTCCAACATTGAAGACCACCTTCCTCTTTACCAAGTTCTTTGTAGTAGAAACTTCTTTGGCTTTTCCTTCAAGTTTATTCTTCACTTACTTATGCAAGTCTTGAATGCTTTTCATAAAATTAGAGATAAAATTAGCATAATCATCAAATTGTTTCAAATCATCTACCATTACAAGGGAATAATCATAGTTTACCACAAATAGAATTTTCCCATTGCTATAGTGACAAGAATTATTCTAATTAAACTTAGCATGTAACAAAATATTTTCCCACCTAGTGGGTTGATTCTCACAAAGATAAATCAAAATGTTGAGTAATGATATATTTACAACTTCAATTTGTGGATGATAGGAACTAGAAAAAGATAATTTGATATCCAAAAACTTCCACAGTGATCTCTAAAAATAACTTGTAAATTTAACATCCCTATCACTTACAATGTTTAATGGAAGACCATGTAAGCTTATAACATTTTGAAAATACAAGTGAGCAACATGGAATGCATCATTACTTATTTTACAAGGAATAAAATGGATCATTTTAGTGAATCTATTTAAAAAAACAAAAATGAAATCATGAATAGCTTTTGTCATGGGAATCCTACAAATAAAATCCATAGAGACACTTTCCCATGGAACATTAGGAATGGGTAAAGGAAAGTAATGGCCAACAATACCTTTACCTACCTTGAATATTTTGTAAATAAGAAACTTTCTAACAAAATTATTTATGTCATTTCTCATACTTGGCGAATATTAGCTCTTCCCCATAAGTTCATAGATCTTTGTCTTATCCATGTATCTAGTCATACAACACTTATGCTTTTCTTCCAAAATTTTGTACTTGAAATCACATTTTGGTACATATATTTTACCATTTTTGAAAAGAATGACCTATTTTAGATTATAGTATCTTCACATATCCATTATACCAAGTAATGAAGAATGAAGGTAGCTTCAAACATCTCCAAAATTAGCATCATGAGAGTACAAGGAAGTTGAAATTTCAAGTCATTATACTTGAGCACAAGAGTGATTCATAATATGAATTCTTAAAAGAGCATCTTCCACTACATTGCTTTTCCCTTCCCATTTTTCCTTGAAAATAAAAGAAAATTTTAATGCTAAAGGTTGCACCATTGATGGAAGTTCACTGTATGCTTCTATTTACTTATTATAAGGGTTGAAATGCTAACAAAACCATGTATAGTCTCTTCATGTTCTTGTATGTACTCTTGCTCACTAAGTAATATCAATGAAGCATTAATAGGGACATTTTTCTTGTACTAAGACCAAGTCATAACGATGAGTTCATGTATCTCTTATTCTCTTTGGATAAATTAAACATTTCTTGCACCACTAAAATAAGCCTTGTTGTTAAAGTTCAAAGCCCTTCCAAAAATAACATTAGCATAATCAATTGAGAGGATATCGCAATGTACCTTATCTCTAGATGATCCAATTTTGAATGAAGAAAAATACATCTCTCTTTTACCTCTAGGAAGTAATCCTTGGAAAGCCAATGGACCCTATAAGGCTTAGGATGCAAAAATATGTTCAACCCAAGCTTATAAGTAGTCTTTAAAGAGATTAAATTTTCTTGAGCACCACCATCAATCAAAATGTGTATCCATTTAGCACTATCTAGATACCTAACTCTAATCCTAAAGATCATATTTCTTCTAGGGTTCTCATTGGCATTCAAGTTTTCCATAAAAGTGCAAGAATTAGTTTCAATGATAGCTTTAATCATTAGTGCATGAGGATTACCTTCATTAGAGAATTCTTCCTTTTCCAAGATTTAAAGCTCCTTGTCTTTGGAGATCTTTGGATTTTTTTCATTTCTATTTCTTGTATCCCTGTTCATTTCAATTAAAGCATTCAAGTTTGGATGCGTATTGATTTCCTTAACCCCTTCCATTCTTAGAATCTTGGCCCTCCTTGAACTTGTCTTGATTTTCCCTGTGTATTCTTGGCATTTCCCTTCTCCTTGTCTTATTTCACACTTTTATAAGCTTTGGAGTCCTTAAATTTAGAAGATTTGGGACCTCTATTATAACCTTGGGATTTCTATTCAGTCTTAAGAGCCAATTCAAAAGCATCATCCAAGGTTTTGGGCTCATAGAATGTTATCTCTTGTTAGTATTATGTCTTTAATCCTTCTTAAAAATTTGATGTTTTTCATAATAATCCTAATGAACTTTTGCAAGTTATAAGGCTTCTAAAAATACATGTAAAAATATTTAATACTCTTATCACCTTCTATCTCAAAGTACTTGTTCAAATTCTTAAGCCAAGAAATAAAAGACTCAGTGCCTTTTATCCCATTGAAGGTCTTCACTTCTATATGAGGCATTCTAGAGGCATGCATATAAGCTTTTGCAAGAGTAATATCTAATTATTTTCATAGATTTTTTGAGATCTAAAAGTAGATCTATTGTTTCACCCTCTTGGAAATATATACCTATGAGATATTGATCCAATAATTAAAGAATAAGGATTTTCATCATAGCTCTCATCTTCCCCAATATCTTCATCTCTAAAAGGAATTTCATATTTAAGATCAATCATGGATGGTTACATTGATGAAGAAGCCCTTGATGAAGAAAATTTAGAGTTGACATCTTTCCTAGCTGCCCTTGGTGTTAGAGGTTAATCTTTCTTTTCTTCAAGCCTTATAAATTATGTGGTCCCCCAACTTGGGTACTCCACACTTGGAGGTTAGACCCCATGCACACCTCCAAAGTTTATTTCTACAAAAGTGGTTTGAAGGAAATCACACCTTGGACAACCTCTAAGCAATGCTTTGCAGTGTTTCATTGTTGCAAAACCACTCAACCTTGCAAGGTCCCAACAAGCTTAGAATGTGGTTTCAAGGATCATACAACCTTTGAAAATTGAGCTCTACTATGGAGTGTTTTAATGCTACACAAACACTAAATCCCACAGGATCCAAACAAGCTCAATTATGATGCCTTATCACAAGATGCACATCAACCCCAATAGGGCTCCAAAAACAAAATGACAAGGAAAGAATGTAATCTAAAATTATAGGTCCTTGTACTTTGAAGAAAATTAAATAATCAATCAAGAAAATGATTTAACAAATGAAGTACATAAGTATAATATACAATGATTTCTTTAATAATGATAATTCATGCACAAAACTTCAACAATATCCAAGAGAATGAAGTCTTCTTATAGCCTTGGAATTTCTAAGAGCACCTTGGAATTCATGAAATAGCTATCTAAAGAATAGTGTAGACATCTACTTTGACATTGGGATGTCTCTCTGAAATTGACTTCCATTCTAGGGAGACATCTCCTCTTGAAATGGGACATCTTTGTGAAGACTTCTTCTCTTAAAAAAAGACATCTTGTGTTTTCGAGAGACATCTTCTTTACATGTTCTCCACTTCGGCCAAGACATCTTCTACTATTATAAGACATATTCTTAGCTTATAAACTTAGATTTATTAGGCTTCAACTTGCTGATTTAGCTTCTTTCCAATCCTTGGAGCATCTTCATCTAGCTTGCATCTTCATACTTGTTCATGTTCCCTTGAGACCTTGTAGTCTCAACTTTGACATCTCTTTGTAGATGTTATTTCTTTAAGCTCTCCTTCATGCCTTGCAAAAACATCACATTCCACAATATTCCAAAAGGCTTCGACATACCAAAAGGTCAACAATATCCCCCTTTTTAGTAATCTCAAAAACTTAAGAAAATGGTTGAGCATATAAACTAATACAAAAAAAAATATTAAGATATTTAAATTCCAATGGTAGCTAGAGACTAGGAAAAAGGTTGTAAATCTCAAGGCATAGGGTAGAGATCATGTAAAATCAAGAAAAAAACTAAGCTAATAAAACAATCTTGAACAAAGGAAAAAACCTGCCTCCACAAAAAGTGCACCACAAATAGATAACAACTAATAGATAATCAAGATAATCACCATCTATCAATACCACAAATTGTTCATACATGCTAATCAAAAACTATCCATCCACAAGTTTTCCATACAATATGGTTGCTAATACATCCTTAAGATATATAAAAATCACATATGTTCAAATCCACAAAAATCGCATATGTGAAAAACAAGTTACTATAAGTCTTCCTCTTTTTGGAAATTAGCAAAAATGAGAGATAGCACCCAAGGACTCTAACTACTAACCTTGGTTACATCATTGGACTCATAATTTGAAGTAGCTATAGCCCTGGATGATTTGTATGACCCCTTCTCATCATCATCACTATTAGTACTCATGCTAGATGTGTGCTTCTCATCATCATTAGAATATGGAATCTAGACAAGAGCTCTCCATGGACAAAGCTTCACTCAAAAGTGAGAGGAAACTAGTGGATCTAGCTAGGTTGGAGTCTACTATGAGGATGAGGAAGCTCCCTTCCTCTAATAAGTGATGGAATAAATAGGCCCCCGTTGGGACAAAGTCCTAAAGATACTCTAACATCTAGGAACATCATCCTTATGAAAGTTGGTGCCAGGTTACATAGGATCAGGATGCTTCCCTTGGACATGTGCTAGTGATGCATTAGGCTCACAATTAGACTAATTTCTAGATTCATAGGCCTAGGAAGGTATAGCTACCATAGAATTTCTATGTGCAGTAGGAAGGTCCTGCTCACTATCTAAAATAGGAGTGATGATCTCCTTGAACTAATATCCATAAGAAGGAAGAGGAACTCCAGCAGCATCCATTCTCTTATGCAAGTAAGAGAGATTCCTACCAATTATCCCTATAGTATGAGAAAATTATCAAAGTAGTTTCTTCAGGGATGATATCACCTATCCACTGGTACATTTTGACCTACTCAACTAAGAAGATGCCCTAGTAGATGATGATGCTCTATTCTTTTATGATGGAGATGGCCTAATGTTGGGCTCCACTTCATTTGCATGTGAGGAGCTCCTCTTATACGCATACTCCTCAAGGCTTCTCTTGCCTTTGAGCAAAGGAATCTCTAGAATGGAAGCATCTCTCTAATAGAATAATACGCTAATGCATCCAAAGATCCTCTCTTTGGTGAACATGGTCAACATGTCATAGCAAAAAGTATGGCCCAAGTCTAGTGGTTGTGTTGTAAGTAGGCCATAGAGAACAAAAGCTTGGGGTGGCAATAGATAGATATAGCTTCCTCCTTTTACAATAGTGTTATATAAAATAATAAGGAATAAGGTGGAATCATCTTGAGGCATCATATTCCTATAAATTTTTACTCTATTAAAAGACACTAACTCTCTAAACAAGGCATCTTAGAATTCATCATGTGTGACAAGAATTATACCATTTAAAAAGATATCATTCATATAATGAATGGCAACCCAAAAAACATCAACACTGGAAATCCCAAGTAATGCATTTAATACTTGGAAAGACACATCAATTGCTAAACGTCCAACCATAGTATTAAATTCTCCAACAACAACATTAGTAATCACAATATTACAGTAAAATTCTTTGATAAGAACTTCAAGAACCAAGAAATCCATAGTAATGAAGGCAACCTAGTTCAAAACTAGAAATAGCTCTTCAAAGATTGTTTCCTATGCAAAGAAAAGAATAATGAATGCTTAAAAATGATATTAATGGTTTGAATTACATCAAACCAATGCTATCCATTTGTAGATTTGAACTGGGAGTTTAGGTGCTTACATTGCTAGTGGAGCCTCCCCTAGACCTCTTCTTTGGTGATGCCTTTGATGTTCCAACCTTCTTGTGGGCCATAGCTACTCAAATCATTGTCAGTAATGGTCCCTTGGTCATTTCCTTATGGTAAACTTTGATGAAAGTGGACAAAAAGAAGGTTTTAATGAGAAAGAAGGCATCTCCTTTGGGAGATAGACACCTCCTCCACACCTATTACTAAGAATAGATGTCTCCTTAGGAAGAGGCTCAATAGGATAGGGTTCAAAAATGGTTGTAAATGATTATAGTCTTAAAATATAAAATGAATTAAATACTTATCTTTAATTACCTTTCTTGCTGAAGAAAATGAAGGTGCCTAGTATGCTAGAGAATGAGATTCATCTTTCGAGGTTTCTCTTCTTACATAGACTTCTTCAATTTCTAAGACTTGGCTTCCTCTCATGAATTTTTTGGAGAGAGTCTTCTCATTTCCCTATTCCTTCCTTTTGACTCTCCTCACTTTCTTAACTAACCCCCTTTTCCTTTTCGCAATTCTTCCTATGCTCCTACATGGTTTCCTTTCTCTGTGTATTTTGGTAAAACCAAGAAGTCTTATGGGATGACCAGATATTCATGTGATAAAATTTTAATTTCACTCCCATTTATTATGCCCAAATTTATTACAATAATAACATCTCACCTTCCTATTAAAGTGATCATATCTTGAGGTTGCTCTTAGTTGAGGTGTAGTGCTTGTTGATTCTTCATTCTTTGGAGTAGCCTTTGGTTGAGATGGGGTAGGTGTAGATGATTCATATTGTGTATAGCATCCCAACCCACTTTTATCATGTGGAATTCTTTCTTGTCCTAATACCATTCAAAGGGACTCTTTCCCTTTAACCAACCTCTCATTCAAAAGTTTTACATTTACAAGCTCTTCCTTCATCTATTCACAAGACTTGGTTACTTCTTTATTCTTAGCCCTAAGGCATGAGATTTCTTTTGTGAGGTCTAAAATATTTGAATTTAAAAAATAAATGTCTTGATTGTTTACTCAACTTTGTGCAAATATTTTAAAAAGATAAAAGTTCATTACATAAGATTTCGTACCATTCTTCATCATTTTCAAATTCACCATTTGAGGTACCATCATCTTCATCTATAAGGGCCATACAAATGAGGTGTGAGTCTTTTGTATCATTTTCAACATCTTCTTCACTATGTTCTTCATCATTGTAACTAGTGTAGAGTTGTTCGTTTTCATTTCCATAGCATTTCCATTCCTCCTTTGCAACCTATCATTACTAGGACATTCAAAGGCCACATGGCCTCTTCCACCACAAATCCAACATTCTATAGAAGAAGAATCACAAGAACTTAAAAATCTTTTACCTCATTCCTTACCTTTAATTTGATAGGATATCTTATTTCTTTTTTCCATAAGTCTCTACAACTATCTTAAGAGAAGAGTTATTTCTTCTTCACTGCCCTCATCTTGCTCACTATGTTCCTTTTTCTTGAATGTAGATTTTAGACCAAGTGGTTTTTCTTTAATTTTCCCTTCATTTATGAGGTTCATTTAATAATCCATTAGAGCACTTTGAAGCTCTTAAAATTTTAAAATAGAGAAATCTCTAATTTCCATTATGGTTATAACTTTTTATCTAAATTTTGGTTAGAGAATTCTAATCATTTTTATTATGACATTGATCTTAGGAAAATATTTACTTGTATCTCTTATGACCACAACTATATCACTTTCCCTAGAGAAATAATCTTTTATTTTCTCCCCTTCTCTCATTTTAAGCTTATTGTAGTAACTTTGCAAAACTAAAAGTTTAGACTAGTTAACTATTGAAGTTCCCTCAGTAGCTTCTAATGTTTCCCGAATTTCTGTGACATTTTAAAACCTAGCTACTCTATTTAATTCATATTTATTTAATGCATAATATAAACAATTTTTTTCTTTTGAATCAAACATGAACTTATCATTTTCTTCCTTTTTCCATTTTCTTCAAGGCTTGATTGTGTTTGTTCGGTTGTCAATGAGCAATGTGTAGCCTTCGAAAATGGACTCCCATACTTCAAACTCAATGGACACAAAAAATCCTTGCATTCTTGCCTTACAATAGGCAAAATTCAAATCCATCAAACATAGATTGCTATATGTAAGATGTCCCCTCCATAGTTCACTCTTTAAAGTTGATGTCAATGAAAGAGTACCAAGCTTTGATACCACTTGAGGATTGAGAGCTTAGAAGGGGTGGGATAAATACATTCCCTAAAATAAAATTAAATAGACATAAAGACCACACTCAAAATTTATGTGGTTCCCCAACTTAGGTACTCCACACTTAGAGGGTAGATTCCTTGCATACCTCCAAACTTTGTTTCTCAAAAAGTAGTTTGAAGGAAACCACACCCTATACAAGCTCTAAGTTCTACTTCAAAGAGTTTCATCACTGCAAAACCACTCAACCCTACAAGGTCCCAACAAGCTTAGAATTTGATTTCAAGGATCCAACCTTTACAAATTGAGCTCTACTCTGGAGTGTTTTAATGTTGCACAAACACTTAATATAGCAGGATCCCAACAAGCTCAATTACAATGCCTTCTCACAAGAAGAACATCAATCCCAATATGGCTATAAGAGAGAAAAAAAATTACAAGGAAAGAATATAATCTAAAATTACAAGTCCTTGTACTTTGAAGCACAACAAACAATCACTCAAGCAAATGATTTGACAAATGAATAACACAAGTATAATATACAATGATTTCTTTGATAGTGAAAATTCATGCACAACACTTGCACAATACCCAAGAGAATGAAGTCTTCTTATAACCTTGGAGTTTTCAAAAATACCTTGGAATTTATGCAATGGCTATCAAATGCCTAATGTAGATGTCTCCTTCAAGATTGGGACATTTCTCTAAAATTAACTTCCATTATAGGAAGACATCTCTTCTTAAAATGGAATGTCTCTATGGAGATGTCTTCTCTTGAAAGGAGACATCCCCTCTTGAAATGGAACATCTCACATTTTTTAGAGACGTTTCCTTTACATGTTCTCCACTACATCTTTTGTTTCTGGGAGATGTCTTCTTAGCTTTTGAACTTTTATTCCTTAAGCTTCCACTTGCTAATTTAGATTCCTCCCAATCCTTGAAACATCTTCATCTAGATTGAGTCTTCGTACTTGTCCATGTTTCCTTAAGTCCTTGTAGTCTTCACTTTGATGTCTATTTGTAGATTTCATTTCTTTAAGCTCTCCTTCATTCCCTAAAAAAAATTGCATTCCACAACATTCTATGTTCTCCATTTTTCTTAATGTTTTGACATATAAAAAGTTCAACATATAATTCTATCCATAAGAGTCTAGAGTACATTCCTAAAGTCTTCCATGTCTTTGGCTAAGCCCTAAACTAATTTCTTCTTAGATGCCATCATCAAGTGGACCAAAATGAAAAATTGAACAAATACTCATAAGAAATTGCAAAAGGATTAGAGTAACCACAACCCAAGGTAGAGTACCCAAAAAAATTTAACAAGAGTAATAGAAATTACTAGTAGGATTCAAATAATTCCCACAAATTCTAAATAAAGAAGGGTAATGGGTATCTTACATAATGAGACTTTTCAATACTTAATTTGATTAACAACACAAAATGATCAAAAGAAGGCTTATTAAATCCTAATTCAGCAGGGAAATTAACATCAATAAAATTACAAATCAAAATAAACTTAAAGAAGAAAGTGGATTCTTGTGAATTATTGTAGTAGATTCCTTTTCTTAAGGCATTGTCTTCAAATCCTTCTCTTCAATACCAATCTCGTGAGGATCAATTTTTTAATACCAAAAGTAAAAAATCACAATCTTCAAACTTGCAACATGAATTAAGATAAGAAGGAAAAATATTTTTTTTATTCTTGAAAAATCATGATAGAATTACAAGGCTAAAATAAAACTACCTAGGGGTAGACAAGGACTTAAGGGAATAACACTTATAACTCCTCACACAACACACAACTCACAATGGTTAAAAGCCTTATAGCATGGAAACTCAATTGAAGATTGAACCCTCTCTTCTCAACTCTCATCCAAAACTATCTCTCCCAATACTCTCTCATAATTCACTTCACTTTTCTCCTTCAAATAAAAGGCTTTAATCCCTTTTTATCATTTCTTCTAAGTGATCCTTCATCTTCCCTTTAAATCAGAATTTAATTTGAAGCCCATTGGAATCTATATGAGATGTCTTGAAGAGGTGGGAGATGTCTTTCTTAAAATAGCCATATCTCAAACAAGACATCTTGGAACATGGTGAGACGTCTTGTGTGAGTTGTCTTGCATCAACTAGAGATGTCTCTCCCAAGTTGTCAAAAATATTAGGAGATGTTTGGCTTCTACAAGAGATTTCTTAGCTAGCTTGAAGACATCTTGACAAAGAAAAATTTTAAATGCCAAACTTCCTAAAAGTCCCCCAAGTAAAATGTACTTCCAATTGGCTTCTCTTGCCTCTTGGAGCTGTAGAAAAATACAAAAAAACAAGCACACCTAAGATATAAAGGACACACACAAAAAAAAAAATTTGAGGATGACATGAGTTGGGTGATATTCTCATTAGAGTTCATGAGTAAATTTGATGTATATTAAGAGCATTTTCATATTACATATTGCGTTGGACATATATTGTGATTCTTCGATTCTTAGTAGAGTGTGTTTCATTATATTATTTATATAAAACTCGCTAGGGTTTACTTTGAAAGAAGGAGAGGAGGGAGAAGGGATGGTTTTGACCTTTTTGGTATGTCAAAGCATTAAGGAAAATGAACTACAAGAATTTTTGTGTGATTGTTGTGATTACAAAAGTAAGAGCAAAGGACTCAAGAACTCACAAGAAAATTTGGGATCACAAGACCTCTAGGGAGCATGGACGAATATGAAGAATTCAAGAAAAATATGTCTATTTTTGTTGAGGATGATTCTTGAATGTTTTGTCATGTTTCAAAGTGTGTCTAGCTCATTTTGATGAGTCTAAGAGGTTATAAGATCTATGGGAAGTTATTTGGAGGCATCTGAAGGCTCCCAACATCAAAACAAGCAATCTCATTTTTGGCCCATGAAAAAGAAACGTCTTTCAATTCCAAAGACATCTTTTTAGAAGGAAACATAGGAGAAGACATCTCTAAAAAATAGAAAATTTCTTTTTGGATAGAAAGATGTCTTTCCTTAGAAGAAGACATCTTTGTAGAATGAAGGCCAGTTGTAGAAAGACATATTTTCACTAGAAGAAGACATCTTCCCAGAATGGAGTCCAAATGCAAAAAGATGTCTCAGTCATGAAGAAGATGTCTTCAATGATCGTTAGTTAGCCATTGCATGAGTTCCAAGATGAATTTGAAAACATAGTGGCTATAATAAGACATCATTCTCATTTGGAAATGTGCAAGTTTTAGTACTATCAATTGTAAATCATCTAGAAATCATTGTAATCATTGTTGTTTCTCATTGTATAATCTTTTGCCTATTGTAATTGGTAAAAGTGAGCCATGCCTTCAAGTACAAGGATTAGCAAACTTAGTTGCATTCACTCCTTGTGATTGTAGTTCTATTTTATTACCTTGCATGGTTGTTGTGCTTCTTGTAGGAAGGCATCTTACTTGAGCTTTTTGGGATCCTACAGGATTAAGTGTTGGTGTACCGCCACAACACACTAGACTAGAGATCAAGTTGTAAAGATAATGGGATCCTTAACATCACATTCTAAGCTTGTTGGGACCTTGTGGGGTTGAGTGGATTCATAGTGTCAAATCACTGTAGAGTGGAGCTTAGAGCTTGTATAGGGTGTGGTACCCTTCAAACCACATTTTGAAAGGAACAAAGTCTAGAGGTGTGCTTGTGAACTACCCTCCAAGTGTGGACTACCCAAGTTGGGGAACCACATTAAAATTGGTGTGTGATTTATCTTAGTGATTTTTTATTTGAGGGAACTGATTCATCCTCTCCCCCCACTCCCCCACCACCTTCTAAGTTCAATGATCCTCAAATGGACCTTGTGAGGAGAGAAGGGAAAAGATATGAATTCAATGAGGAACTATGAGCAATGTAAACTAGTGTTAGGATGTGCTATAGATGTTTGTCATGATTTGTTTCTATGTTGTACTAGCTATTGTTATGTAGAATTTATGTTAAGTGTGATTAAGAGTAGGTTGTGTTAGAATCACACTCTAGACATGGTCAGGGTCTTTTTGATAATTTCTATTGGAAAGAGAGGTGTGTTACCCATGTGGCACCCTTAAATTATCTTTTAGGTAGTAATGTAAGTCATGACCAAGGCATGTTTTGTAGGACAAAGATAGTTTTATATGGCATCCAAGCTGTAGTGGAATTGCTACAAGGTCACAATGCTATTGATGCAAGCACATGTTTAATTATGGTGTTAATTGCAATTTTTTCTTAGTCATGAGTCTAGGTGATGAAGTCATTGTTGTATTTATGTATGTAACATGAGGCCTAGGTGAGGTGCATTGAGTTTATGCTCCTCAAAAGCTAGCAAGTACAATTGATGTGTGAGCCATGATCTAGTTATAATAAGATTGAAAAGAGAGAGATAGACTTTGTTTCATGTGTTGTGATCATTTTTTATGCTCTAATGTGTATGAATACTAACTCTTGCTTGGTGATTATGTTTATTAGTATGTTTTTGTGCACATTCTTCCTACTTACTTGGTAAGCTTCTTGTGTTATTACATTTGATAAACTTATTCATTGTTTAGCATCACTATGTAGTGCATCTTATGCTTATGATGATTGGAATATGGGATGATACATGTAGCACTAGTTACTTATGGTTATCAACCAATTATTATGTGTTATGCATATGATATTGATGTTGTGTACATACTTATGATGGTGGAGCTTACATGAGGATGTGAATCAATTGGTGATAAGGTACTTTGGAGAAGTTGGGATGACCCTTACAATGATGGATTAGTGAGGCTCCTATCTTAGTTTTTATATTAAACTTGGAAGAATATAGGTAGGGCCTATGACTAGTATGAGATCCTGGGGCATATGTACATGCACAAATCTATCTTTTAGAAGGTTTGTGGCCTAGGATTATAGATGAGGTAGCAAGTGCTAACACTGATAGTAAATTAAATAATGTAAAAACTAATAAATGACCTATAGGCATTGTTAGTAATTTGAGTATTCATGAAAATAATGTCATGCTTACACTAAGTATGGATATATCAGTTACCATATGGGCTTTATGTTTGGGATCATGGTATGTAGGACAACGATACCTTAGGATGCTAGTTGCCTATTTTAAATGTATGTGTGTGCCTTGAAATGCTTGTTGTATGCGAGCCCCAATTATGTTAGCACTTATGATGTTGTATATGATGCTTGTCTTTAACATACTATTGTGATGGACTATATGCATGATGGTTAGATAATCTTGTGATGACAACATGGTAAACATTGGTATTTGATGTTGACATTATTTTATGATATCTTAGATGTGGCTATGTATCACAACCTAGAAATTTACATAATTTAATTATTTAATTTAATACATATGAATAATTCTTAAATGTTGTCATATATGTTTTAATAGATTATCTTATTATTACTACTACNTTAATTATGCATCTTTTCATTTTATTATGCAACATGCGATTATATAATATTGTATTCATGGAGTAGTTTTGAATTGTAACCTTACCCAAAATATATCCCTTATTACCTTTTGTCATTTAACTAGAATTTGAAGTTCATTTTTAATTATACTTTAATATTGCATAACTTATCTTTGTTAAGGAAGTACCTTAGGATAATTTTCTACCTAGAATCTAACCTTACCATTGAGTCCAAACTAATTGAAAATGTAAGTTTTGATCCTTTCTTCACTAGAATCAGAGTTATAGTTCTCAAGATATCACATTTTCAACTTTCCTAAAATACTGTAAAAGTTTTAACATTTGAACTAGATGAATATGATAGGTGAAGCCTAGATAATATTTTAGCATATGATTAGGTAGAACACTTAATAATGATTGTGACATCCCATTCCTAGATGTCATGGAAAACATCAAATATACATGATATTAGACATTATGTGTAAGAAGACAATATACCAAACATCAAATATATGTAACATTTGACATTATGTATAAAGAAAAATAATAAGGAAAATGTAGAAAGAAAGAAAAGAATTATTTATTGATATGAAATGGAGTATCTAGATCATGCTCTAAAGATGTTCCTTAGGATTTTCTTCCTTCAGCATCTATCCCTTAGAGGTAATCCAGCACTACCATCATGGTTAGGCCTATAACCAGCCAAAAGAGATGGCCAATCCTCTTCATGTCCTACTTCACCTAGCTCTTGTGATTCATCTTTCCTAGCTCTGCCACTTCATGCTAGCATGACCTCTAAGCCTAGGTATAAATGGCCTACATCAAACCCCCAAAGGCTACCTCAAGAGAAATTTTCATTATTACAATGCACCCTTTCAAGTATCAATTACAACATGCTCTTTTAGGTCTTGTTATAATAATGATAACACTTGTTATGAAGAGGCACCATCTTCATTATGCAATAACACCATTTGGAAATGGGGATGTTATAATATGCCTCCAATAGGTTTCATTCATCCTTGAACAAGTCCACATTCACTATCTTTTTTCAACTCCAATACTTCTTGTATGCTCCTGTGGTCCAATAATTTGATATCTCCTTTGAACATGAATTCATTTCTTGCTTATTTTGTAAAAACAATATATGTGAGAAGAATATACATAAGTATTAAACATTATTTTATTAATACTTACCTCATTTTTCAAGATAATGACAAGAGATGAATTAAAGGTCTATCAACCACCAATCACCAATCCTAACCAAGGTCATGTAGAGTGCAACTTCTATCTGGTTATCCAAGTGAAGGCAGGGGAAATTCTTTATTCTCAAATTCTATCACCTTAGATATTTTACTTATCTAATTAAAATATAAATTAAACAATGAAGAAAATAATAATATTATAAATAAAAGTAAGGGTAAGATACTTCCTGATCTTGATCAACCTTATGAATTAATGAAAGTAATTGTCATTCTACCATAAGTTGTATATGATCAAATGGTGTTGTTCAAGATGGAAGGACTTGATCTTGATTCTTCTGCACTTTTTCTTTAGAAATCAACTCTAGTAACTTGTTAACTTGGAATAATCAAACATCATAACAAATATAATCTAGGATCTCAATGAAGAATGTTGTTCACCCATTCTCATTAATCATAGTAGAGTAATTGGCAAACTATGGTTCTTGATGAGTACTATCCATCAACATCATTTGTTCCTAAATTTTGAACTCTTATTTATCTATTGAAGATTCGAAGTAAGCAGAATACGTACTAGCTAATGGAATTTCATGCTAAATTAATGGGAACATCTTCTTCAAATTAGATTCATCTTCCAAGGATTCTTTTATACATCCATATTTTAAGAATTTATAAACACTACTTCCAACTTTTGCATTAAAGTCTTTACAAAGGATAATTGGCACTACATTAGTATATCTTAGGAATAACTTATTCTTCAAACTTTCCTCTATTTACTTAATCAAATATACTCCTTGGATAGTCTAACAACTAGACATGTTGATTTGGTAATTAAATGTGTGTTGACTACACATACACATCTTTTTGATAACTAGATTTTTAGTATTAATGCCAAAGTAATGTGACCTTTCTAAAACCTTGATTATTCTTTCTTTTCCATGGTTTGAAGTTCTAGAATTTCAAAAATCATATTTCCTAAACTTTATTTAAATATTTATACCAATTCAAACTTGGCTTCTTTATAAAATATTATGGAACCATCCATGTTGTGATTTCTATAATAGGCTAATCTCTACATCTGATCTTTCCCAAGTCTAGTTGGAATTGATATAAAAATTCCAAAGGAAAAACATCTTGTAGGCATAAGACATCAACATCCAAATTTTGTGACTCTACTAAGATGCATGGGTATCAATAATCATGCCAATCCAAGGCCCATGATAGACATAATGGATGTTTTTTCTCATTCTCTAGCGATCTTACAAGCACATTGTATGTTGCAAATTTCTTTCTCATTCTTGGATTCTCTTCTGGGCAATTACTCTTTATGGGTATCATACATCTTCTTGACCATTTTTGTTCATCAACTGATCAAACTGATTCTTGAACTAACCTTGTTTCTAAAAACTAGTTACATCACCTAGACTCATTAAAAACCTTTCCATTCCCCTTAAGACACTAACTCTAACAATGTAACAAATGACACATCCTAGTTATCTTAAGATTATCTACAAAGGTTAAGCACTTAATCTCAAGCTCCAAAAGGCTAAATTTATAACTTCCAATAATTAAATTGGTAGGAATAATTAGTTACTCTAAATTATGACCTTTAAGGTGTAGTTTACGGTATCATTGAGTACCCAGATGAAAAATATGACCTCACCATTAAGTTCATGAGGGTGAAAAATGTTGGAAAAGACTATTCATATGTTTAAAAAGGACATTGTGTGCTCAAGTTATGTTAAAATTACACTTTTGAGGGTCTTGAGGCACTATGTTGAGCAAGGGATGAAAACTAATTTTTAAGGTTTCATGGGAAAGCTTTGACTTCACCATTGTATCTAGAAGGTTGAAATCCATAGGAAACGATTCTTCATTCATCGAAAAAAGCTTCTAAAATCAAAAGTTATGGATTAAGGTCCAAAACCTTTCACGCAAAAAACAAGACTTTTCAAGAGGTCACCCATCCAAGTACTACTCTAGGACAAGTGCATTTAATTGTAAAACTTTTATCTTTCCTATTACTACAACATCAAACTTTCTTTTTGAAAAAAAAAATTTCTGCTTCCTAGTTTTAAACTAATGTTCTAACAAATGGAATTGTTTTTAATTCTCTGTTGGTTAATGAAAAACTTTAAATCTTCCATCAATTAATGGAAAATTTTGAATTTTTTGTTGATTCATGGAAAATTTTTCCATCATGAGGGGTAGGGGAAGTTGTTGGAGTAGGGACATCAGCAACGCCATGGGGGTGCTAGAGTGGTGAATAGGATGCATAACAAGAGTGACAGTAGTAGTGTGTGGAAGGAGAGTGGTAATGGCAGTGTTGTATGAAAGGTGGTGGGTAGTGACCAGTGGCTGGTAATGGCAATTATTAGGGCCTGCATAGTCCCCATAAGACCTACATGGAGCAAGAAAGCATGCATGTCCTCCTTTAGGGCTCATGTGGCCCAATAGGGACTTATGAAGCCCTTATTAGGTCTTTCATAGCCTAGGAGGACCTTGTGAGGCCTTTATCATGGCTTTCACAATCCTCAACAAGCATACATGTTGATGGCTAAGGCTTTCTATAGTGGTGTTAGAGGGAATGGTAATTTTACGCACCAATAGTGTTTGTAGGGCATCAAAGGGGGTAACAATTCTCGGTGCCTATGATGTGCCTGGAGCATTGGCTAGGGTAGCAATTTTTGTCATTAGTGGTATCTGAAGAGTGCTAAAGAAGGTAGTAGTTTTTGATGTTAGTGGTATCCATGATGCACCAAAAAGGAACAATGATTTCTAGCACTGGCAGTGTCTACAATGTGTTGGATGGGGAAAAAATTTTCAATGTCAATAGTGTCCATGGTGTGCTATAGGGGACAACGATTTTTAGCATCAGTGGTGTTTGTGATGCATTAAACGAGGTAACTATTTTCAATGCCAACTATTTCCATGGTGCACTAGAAGGGACAACGATTCCTAGCATCAATGGTATCCATGAGCATAGTCAGCAATCAAAAATTATAGCAAATTTTTTAGCTACAATAGTGGCAATAGTGGTGGCAATGGTAGTGGTGATGATGGCAGTGATGGGGACATAGCAAGGCAAGAAATGCATCAAAAATGTGGAGGATGATGCAAAATGCAAAGACAATGATGAAGAGAGAAAACTATGATGCCAAAAATGGAGGTACAAATGGTGATGGTAGTAGGTGGAGGTGAACTATAGGCAAGCTAGTGGTGATGGCATCAGAGGATGTAGGCACAATGGGTGAGGTAGCAGCATCAGTCAAGGATAGTGGGACTAAGAAGGAATAGCACAGTCAACCCCTAAACAATGACTATGCAGCCTGCATAGGCCTATGTGGCCCTTACAAGGCTAGCACAACCTGCAATAATTTTTTAAAATATGTTATACATATATAAATATATATATCATTATGGGGTTGGGGTTTAAACCCACAACCTTCCATGTTTGTATGTGTGTGTGTGTTGTTGTTGTTTTTTCTTCTTCTTTTTATTATTATTTTATTCTAAGTTACCTCAGTGGTTGATGTGGTGGTTTGATCAATGGCAAAGTGTGGGTTTGGTTTGGATAAATGATGAAACTTTAAAACAACAATATCTCTCAAACCATAACTCCAATCAAGAAGAAATTTGTACTATTGAAATCATATTAACAAGTACTATACATTGGACATAGTCTTAGGCTCAAAAATGGGGTTGGAATTTTAGAAATTAAGAAGACCAAAATAGCTTATTTTGTTGAACTAACATTACTATGCTAACATATGGATAATTTGAGATCTTCTAGATTACTTGGATTTGACTATAAATAATGTACCAATCCTAGGATTAGAATATAATATTTATACCTTATAATTTAACAACTATTATGGTTATACCTTCTCATATCATGGTTATACCCTAATGAGGTACTAAGGAGAAGATTAAGGCAACATCATTCACTAAGTATTAGTTTCCTTATGGGGATCAGACAATCTTATGGATGGATTCACTCACTTATCTAACCAATACCTAAGTCTTTGTATGGTGAATAATGCCAAGTTACAAGGGTTAAACACTTAGGATAATAAGTTTCAACAGAACAAGATCAATTCATGTCATGATAATTTTTTAGGAGAAATTTAAAAATGACCTTAATTAATTAATATTTATAGTATTAAGATGGGTAAGAGTTACTTGGACTAGTGTATCCTTGTCTTACCAACATCTCTTGCAATTGATGAATTTTGATGAGGCATAATTAGATCTTCATTGATCAATGATATCCATGAAAGAATTTTGTTGGTTGGTGGAATATATGTCTTTTGTAGCTTACATAGATAATCTTACACATGTGGTGAATATGGTGTGGTCAATGATTCTTTCTAGTTCTTGGCTCTATGATTCATCATCAAGTTCACGTTGTAGTCATCCCATGATTCTGAATGGCCCTTGGGTCATGGTTTTCTCTAATACCAATTGTGACATCAAGTTCCATGATGTCATGACAAATGTCAAATATACATTATATTATACATTATGTGTAATAAGACAATATACCAAATGTCAAATATATGTAACATTCAAAATTATGCATAAAGAAAAATAATAGGGAAAATGTAGAAAGAGAAAAAAAGAATGCTTTATTAATATGGAATGGAGTATTTGGATCATGCTTTGAGGATGTTCCATGGGGTTTTCTTCCTTCAACATCTATACCTTAGATGAAATCCAACATTGTCACCATGGTTAGGCCTATAATCGGCCAAACAAGATGGCCTATCCTCTTCTTGTCCCACTTCACCTGGCTTCCATGACTCCCCTTTTCTAGCTTTGGCACTCCACGTTGACATGACCTCTAAGCCTAGGTATAAATGTCTTAGGTTAGCCCCCAAAATATCACATTAAGAGACATGTTCATTGTTACAATGTAACCTTTTAGGTCTCAATTACAACATGTTTTTTCAAGTCTTATTACAATAACAATAACACTTGTTATGAAGAGGCACCATCTTCATTATCCAGCAACATCATTTGGGAACTGGAACATGACAAGGATCTTATAGGTTCAAACCTAATTTGATTTGGGGCATCAATGTACATTTTTTTAAGAATTTATATATCAAGGTATTGTTAGAGTAGAGAAATTATAAATAAACTTATGAAAAACCTTTTTAAAAAAGGTAAAAAATTAAAAAAATCAAAATTTAAAAATGAAGTTGAAAGCACAGGCATGTGCAAAAAGGAAAAGAATAAAGGTAAAGTATATATGTTATATTGCATATATATGTATGTTATATATTTTTACTTTTCCCTTACCTCATGTATTCTTCCATCACCTCTTCTACCTCTTGATTTTTATCACCACTTAATTTAGTTGTCATCTTTCACCATTTGGTTTTTCAACCAACCTTTTTGAAATCATGTTCCATCATGTTTTTTCTCTTTCTTCATAGTTTTAAAGCTGATTTGAGCCCAATTTCTTCCATACTTCCCATTACAAATATATGATGGCTTTAGTTACATACCATTATAGTTTATAGAAGGATTTCAAATGTGACAAGTTAAGCAAAGCAAAAAAAAATTAATTAAGAGCATTAGGTAGAAAATAAAGATGCTAAGAGAATTCTAAGAGCTCTACTAATATAAATAAGAAAGATTATTTTATGTTTCATTTTATGTAGCTATCTTGTTTTGTTGCAAATTTCATAAGAACATTTTATGTTTATTTTTATGTGGCTAACCTATATTATTGTGGAATTTATATTCCACCTCTATGTTTTCTAGTCTTCTTTTATTCTTCTATGATTTTAAGTATTATGCCAAGATTCTATTGGGATTTTGTCATTTTGGGTCTGGTTTATGAAAATAATATTTTAATCCTATTCATACATTTTTTTTTGTCTTTTGATGAATTTATGGGATTATGGAAAGTTTGTTCAACCTACTTCCTATATATTTTATAAATATTTTAAAAAAAAATTTAATATGAACATGGTTTTTGGTTTACCTCATGATAAACATTTTATTACATGAATTTTGTGGAATTTAGGCTTTTATGGATTTTTGATCATTTTGGACACCTTTTAGATTTTTGGAATAAAATAGTAATATTTATGTGACTACTTTTGCTCAGTTGGTAGCGAAAGTCATGAATCTTTTATATACCCTCTATCTATATGTAATAGTAAAGTGTTCTTTAGTGGAACCCATCCCATAGAAATGATGATTGTTGGATAGATTTCCTAACCTGGATTTTGATTTGTAAGTTCATGTGAAGCTATGAATTTAGTCAAGACCATGGCATTAAGTAACTATCTAGCAGAGTTGTGGTGAGTCATAGTCAAGATCTATCCTTTCAATGATATGTGTGCCTTGGTCATTAAGGATGTTAGTAGTGAGAATAGTGCTAAGACACAACCATGAGTGACTTGTTTGGAGTCACAAGGATAATCTGATGATAGTANTATTTTATTTTTCTTTAAATAAATTTTATTTAGCTATATATGTGAGTATTATAAAATTTTTCTATGTTGTATTGCTTTACTGCATTTATGTTTCTAATTAGTAATTTTTATCTATTTTACCACTTCCTTTTGAATTAGTAAATCAAGGTTAAATCCATATCCTTAAGGTTTCATAACATCTCTATTAGTTATTTATAGGATATTTTATAGATAATTAATATGAGCATTACATGGTTAGTGTTGAAGCATGAATTTTTCCTTAGATGTCATAATATGGAATTGTTATAGACATTGTTTGATTTGTTTGATATTTTCTAAATCTATTTTAATACAAAATGCAAGGGACAAAATTAGAGAATGATATCCCACAAAAAATTTCTTAAAATTTATAGGCAAGTCAAAATTAGATGTTTGAGCAACTATTGAACTTTCTTCAAAATCAAAACCAAAATAATCATAATGAGTTCTCTAAGAATGTAGAAAACTAAAAAAGATATGAGAACTAAATTTCCTCACATTTTCTAAGAGGAAAATTCTTAAAGAAGGAGAGAGTATCATGACCTAGAAATTTGCATAAATAAAATTATTTAATTTAAAACATATAATTAATTTTTTAATGTTGTTGATTGTGTTTCACTAGATTAACTTATTATTATTACTGTTTATTAAAAGTTATTATTGTTGATAGTTTCTCACATAAGTGAATGCAATCTACTTGCTAAGGTATTTTGTTAAAGTTTTGTATCCTTTGTTTTACTATTATTGAAGCTTAGTCATAGATCGTCTAAATATTTTATGATTAAATTTGAAATCCAATTATCCTATGAAGTTTATCTTTTTGTTACTTATTATGCCTTTATGAGTATTTAGCTATGCATATTTTATTCTTTATGAACATTTAGTTCTATATATTTAATATTTATTATGCACATTTAATTATGCATATTTTTATTTTATTATACATATGTGGTTACATAATCATCTATTTATTGAGCAATTTTGAGCACTGACTTTGCCCAAATCATATTCCTTGTTGCTTTTTGTCATTAAATTGAACTTTGAAGTTCATTTGTAATTATAATTGAATATTACACAAATTAATTTTATCAAAGAAATAGCTTGGGATGATGTCCTACTTAGAAACTGATCTTACCAATGTGTTTAGGATGTTTAAAATTGTTAGTTTTGACCCTTGATTCACTAGAATTGAAGTTACAATTTTCGAAATATCACATTTTTAGTTTACTAAAAATACTATAAAAGTTTTGAGATTTGAACTAAGGGACTATGATCAGTAACACTTACATAAGATTTCAACATCTGATTAGGTAAAATACTTGATATGGATCATGTAGGTTCAAATAAAATTTGATTTGAAATCCCGATGTACATGTTACAAGTGTTTAAGTGAAAATGGTATTAGTGGAAAGAGAAAATGAGGAAAAGTACTTATAAAAGGAGTTTATCATAAAAAAATTAAAAATTAAATTAATTTAAAAATTAAAAGTCAAGACATTGAAAAACATGTTCTAGTGCATGATGTGTAAGAAAAGCATATATATGTATGTTATGCATATTACCTTTTAACCCACCATCTCTTGATTTTTTTTTCCACCACCTCTTCTACCACTTATTTTTTATGGCTTGTTTTTGTCATTGAGTTTTCCATTGTCGTTTTTCCAAAACCATGCTCCATCATGTTTTTCTAAAAGATTTTTTTTTTTTACCCTTTCTTCTTCATTTTAAACTCAATTTTAGTTTAGTTTCTTTGATACTTCCCCTTATAAATAAATTATGGTCTTAGATACATCTCATCTCAGTTTGTAGAAGGGTTTTTGGTATAACAAGTTAAGTGAAGTAAAAAATTAAGAGCGTTAAGTAGAAAAGAAAGATGCTAAGAAGATTATAGAATCTCTACCAGCACAAGTAAGAAAGATTATTTTATATTTCTTTTTATGTGACTATCCTATATTGTTATGGATTTTCTATTCCTCCTCTATGCTTTTTGGTTTTCTATTATTCTTCTATGATTTTGATTATTATGTTGAGATTCTACCAAATTTTAATCATTTTGGATTTATTTTTATATTTTAATCCTATCTAGATTATTTTCCAACATTTTGGTACATTTTGAAATTGTGAAAACTTTGCCCAACCTCATTCTTGAATATTTTATGATTATTTTTTATGAGCTTTTGATATAAACATGATTTTGCTAAAAACAATTTGTAAAATTTGGGCTTTTATGCACTTTTGGTTATTTTGGAAATCTTTTGGATTTTTGGAATACAATAAAATAATATGTCATGAGTGACTTATTTGGGGTAAGGAGGATAATTTGATTATAGTACTAAGGTTATTCCAAGACCTATCAATATATTATTTTGGTAGTTAGGATAACCAAGACCTAGTCTTTGGAAATGCCAAATATACACTCTTTGGGTTTTTGTTGGAAAAATTTATATCTTTGGACATTAAATAATTAAAAGGATAATCTGATGATAGTAGTGAGGTAATTCCATGACTTGTTAGTATATTCTTTTAGCATTAAGAATAACCAAGACCTAGCCTTTGGAGATGCCTGGATAAAATATACATTCTTTAGATTATTGGATGTCTTGTGGATATTTGAATGTTTTTTTGAATTTGTGAAAATTTTTGTGGCATTTCTAAACTTTGAAATTTTTTTGAATATTTTATTGGAAACCTTTTATTAGCTCATATCTTAAGACTTTTGGCCCAGAATCTTTATACTTCAAGAAGAGGAAAATACAATAACTTTTCTTATTTGAGGGGTTCTGACTTCTCTTGCATTTCAATACAAAGATCCCAAAGTTGATAGGGAATTATCGAAATAGGGACATGAAATGAAAGGTGGATTAATTATGTACAACATGGACCTTATGAACTTGAAAAATAATCTCTATATAATTTGTATTTTTATAAATAGAAATCTTATACAAGTTTTTGGATATTTGACTCATGTATCTATTTTTGCCATTAGGACAATGAGATTGCAAGAAATATTTTCTATTTTGATGTGCACTACATGTTCAAGAAATATTAATATTATTTATTATATATTAGTATTTTTTTTTATTATTTTAAATTTTATTAATTAATTTAGCAAATTTTAAATGTGAATATATTTATTTTTAGAGGTTTGATTAAGGTGAAACAAGTCTTTTTGAGATTGTTATTTTACATGCTCTTTTATTATATAACTCATGAAATTTTTAAATATTTATATTTTTGCGGTAATGCAAAGATTTATTTTTCTTTAAATAAATTTTATTGAATTAGATATGCAAGTATTATAAAATTTTTCTATACTATATTACTTTACTACATTTATGTCTCTAATTAATACTTTTTACCTATTTTACTACTTTCTTTTGAGTTAGTAAATCAATGTTAAATGTAGATCCTTAGGATTTCATAGCATCTCTATTAGTTATTTATAGGATATTTTATAAATAATGAATAGAGATGCTACATCCTAAGTCCACATTCTATTGGATATTTTTACCCTATTGTGTTATAATCTTTAACTTATTAAAGTATTATGGCAAAATCAAGAATGATTCTACCACAAAGAATGGCTTTAACATAACTCATTTTAGGTGGTTGTTGGTCTCTAGTACCACCAAGGCATGGATAACCCTAATAACTCTTGTTGATTTTTAATGAGTTCAATATGGCTAAGTTTGACTAATTTTAAAATTCTATTCATGAGAAACAATAAAGTCTTTTCAAAGAGTTATTATCTTACATATAATTAGGTACTATCTCTTTTAGTTTTCTCTCAACATAAATAAAGAAAACAAATAGCTTTCCTATATGCCTAGTCTTAAACCTTGCACATCACAAAAATAGCTATGGGTAGTTTTATAAAAAACATCATTTTTGAATTCTAAGCTCTCTACTAGTTAACTTCCTAATGCTTGACCATAAAAGCTTTGCTAAACAAAGAATGAAACTAATGAAATATAATTATTTATGAAGCTTAGAATTGTATAAAGATGACAATGTTCCTATAATAAACTAATTAAGAATTGACACTTATATAAGCTATCTCATTCAATCAAAATAAGAAGAATAAGCTAAACCTTAGCGCACAAAGAAATAACTTATTCCAAAACTAGCAATCCATTCATATGTAGCTATATAATATTTAAAGTTAGAAAAAATATGAAAAACTATTCAACATAAAATGTTAGCTTTCAGATGAAAGATAAAAGAGATAGATAAAACCTAGTTTAATTGTCATTATAAGAAATAGTATTTATAAGATTTTTTTCCAAATTCCTCTCCCCTCCCACCAACACCACCCACACACCACATACCCCACACTAGCCCACTCTACAAATCTACCTTGAACTTTTTATATTAACCTCTAGCAATTACAATAGTTGCAAAATCTATGACTAGAAATTCCTCAAGTTCTCCACATATAATTATAAGTCATTAGCCAATTATTCCACTTCTTGACAAATTTAATCCATTCTCTAAACTTAAAGTCCTTGTATTGCTAGCTACTGAGATAACCTACAATGACTAATAAGAAGCTCGATAGCCTGATTCATTGAATTTGGCTTAGTGCTATCAAACTTCTTAATAATTCCTTAATGCTTCTTTCTTTCAAGATTAATTATTTTATTGAGTTGTTTATTTCAATGAAATTAGCTCTTGAATCAAAACAAGCTTGTTCAAACTCTAAATTCTTCCTAGCAGTTTCATGCGTGATCCCTGTAGCTGACATCATCATTGTATCCAAGAAGCCTTGTTTATACTAGCATAGCTATTGTCTTTTAGATTTTGCCAAATCATACAAATCTTGAAGTTTTCTCTTCATCTAAATAAATATAACTTTTTTGTCTCTTATTTTAGAATTTCTCTTGTTTCCTTCATCCATTCCTTACTATATTCTACCTTAGTGATTACTTCCTTGAAGCTTGGTAGAGTAAGATGAGAGTAATCCTGAGCTTTTTCTTTTCTTGCTAGTCCTAACTCTAAGCTCATAATAGCTAACCTTTCTTCCAAATTCTGATTTGTGTATTTATTTTTTTCAAGCTTTTTCTTTTCTTGCTAGTTCTAACTCTAAGCTCATAATAGCTAACCTTTCTTCCAACTTCTTGTTTGTGTATTTCTTTTTTTCAAGCAGTGATTGAGCTACTCATATTCTACTTTTAATCCTTTAACTTCCTCTTGTAGATTTGATACTTGTTCATTCTACAAGAGAAATTCCTTAAGCTTGCTTATTTGAATATTAGCTATTTGTCCCATATCTTTGGTTAATTTGGCTATAGTATTTGACATATCTTTATGGGACATTACAAGCCTTTGTTTCCTTATTTGTGGGTAATCTTCCTTGTACTAGAAGATTACACTGGCCTCTATTTCTAGTGTAGTTTGAAGATTTTGAATTAATATAATCTAACCTTTTTCTCTAACCTTGAAAGCTCATGTTGCTCAATTCATCAAGTATCCAGATGGAAAAGTGAGGGCTGAAGATGAGCTTTCCTCTTTTTTTTTTTTTACTATTTCTCGTGCTCTTACTATTTTCATAGTTCCATTAGATTTTTCTATTCCAAAAGCTGCTACTACTGTTGCTCTTTTAAATTTTTCTTATGTAATTATTATTGCAATTCCCTTTTTTTTTCCTTCTTTGCCCTTGCTTGGTCAACTATAGTTTTCCTTATAACTCTTACCCTAGCATATTCTACCTCATTAAAGGAAAACCTTTCGTCATGCATAACATTTTTTGGCTCTAATAGTTTCCAAAAGAAGTAATTCTCTTCCATTATAGCTAGGCATTTTTCTAAGAAATATTTGGAAAAAGGATCCTTTTTATTCTCCATCCAAGGACATACCTTAATGACCTGGGCATCACAAGTTGAAGCTATCAATTTCATAAACATGCTCTTTTTCAACTACACTAGAGCTTCCTCTTTGGTTTGTTTAACCTCTTTGCTAGAAGTTTTTAAATAGACTATATTAGCATCATCTGCCTAATGAACCTTTTTAGTCTTTGTAGTGGAGTATATCCACTTATGAGCTAGAGTAAAATCACATTACTCTATGTATCTTTTGGCCATGGCTCTTAAATGACTTAAATTAATGAACTCCTAGAATCCCAATCTAAGAGGAAAAGCTTCTTTATGCTTATACTCATATCTCAAAGAGTTTGATGAGTCCCGATATCAGATACTCGATATTGGAATGGCCAAAGTGATATTAGGCATGCGATGTTGGAACTTGTCTCATCGCCTATAAATAAGAGACAAGGGCACTTGATTTTGTAGTTAGTTTCTTAGTCCCTTAGCTGAACTCTTATAGTTTTCCCTTTCCACAGTTAGAATTATTTCTAAGTGTCTGTAGTAGGATTCATAAAGTGAATGGATCTTTATTTGAGCATTGTGTACATGAGCACACCTTGTGTTCAAAAATAAATACAAACTTTGTGATAAACCTTGCAACATTCATAATAGCTTAATTATTTCATTTAAATGCTATTTACTATTATTTTCTACTCTCATTAGTTAATCAATGTTATTTCTATTGAATTGATAATTATCAAAGAATTAGCACACTCAGTATGACCACTTTGAGCATATATGGGACACTTGGTAACCTAGTAATGACTACGTTTGGTAATCCAAGTAGTGTTACACTAGTTCAAGATGTGTCTGAAAAGTGGGAACAGATGCTGGTGTTAGGACTAGTCAAAGAATAGTTAACTAGTTAAATCAAATTAGTTATTAAATTATTTCATTTTTCCATTTTAAGCACCAAGAACATAAAACATAAAAAGCATAAAAATCATATACCTCAAGATTACTTAACCATACAATTATGCCTTACAAGTAAGCTTGAGAATACAATGATTGCATAACCCATCCTTCTTCTATGTAAGCGCATAAGCACTTAATCCTTGGAGTTCGACCAAATTATGTGTAAATTCTCATATTCGTATGGTTGGGTGTAGTGGTGCCTCACCGCTCATCAGGGTTCTTCCACATTTGTTACATAACCTCCAATGTGTTCAAATATGGAGCTATGAACATGGGAAACTTAGAAGCTTTTCCTTCAAATCTTGCTATGAGAATTTATGTATAATATTCATGAAGAAAAATAGCTCCATGGCCCTTTTTTCTTATCTCATTGATGACCTCTTAATTAATCCTTTGTTGAAAAATGCTCAAAATCCACTTAATTAAATGAGAGTATACACAATTTATTAGAAACACTAATGCTTACACATTGAAAAATATCCTATGGTAGACAATTAGAAAATAGTCATAGCATGAGTCTTCTAGGCAAGCTCTTCTCTATGATGCTTAGACCCTAAAAGTTGCAGGTATTCTTTCACACTTAGAAACCTTTACTTATCAAATAGTCTAATAAAAATGAGCTAAGGTTTAGCTATATCTCTTGCCTGTGGATCTCAAATAGGCTTTGCTGCAATGTAGCATTCATATATTATATAGGCAAGAAAAGCCTTTATTTTTTAGCACTAACGAAACCTAGACATGAAGATCAAAGCACTATTGAAGATCTTATGAGGAAACCTAAACTTTGAATCTTTGGGGATGATGTTCCTATACCCCCAAGCTTTTGTTAAGTTAGGTGGTGGTAGCTTAATGCTCCTTCATGACTCAGGATGATTCTAGAATTTTCTGCTTAGTACCTCCTTATTATACTAGTGAGCTTCAATTTCTGTACTAGCTGGCTCTATCATCTTATAGATCTTACAATCCTTTTGATGATTGATGTTGATAAATAACTTAATGTTTCCTCTAAACTATGGATTATCTTTCATAAATCATTTCAACTATTAAAGGATTTATGACATTCCTAATTAGGTTTCCCATGGGCCTAAAACCAATCTTATGGAGTTCTATTTTCTCATAAATTTCTCACCATTCTTTCATCAATTATAAATACCAGAAGCTTGATTTTCCCACCAAATCATAGTCTTTATCAAAATCAAATGGATCTACTTCTTATGCATTTATCTTTACTCTTCTGATATCAATCCACTACTGGAGTATATAGATGTTTAATTTGAACTATTATCAATACTTAGATAAAGCGAAGATATCAACATCCTATAACTTATAGGGCACTTTTTCCTTTTCCTTCTAGGACATCTTAGCTATTCATTCTTATGGATTTCTAGAGCTTTTCTATGTTCTTCAATGGTGGCTCTATTTCTTTTCTTTGTTTTGTCTCAACTACTCTACTTCAACTCTAATCTCTATTTACTAATGTCTTCATGTTCAAAATCTATTTCAATCTCACTTATTTAGATCTTTTTTCTTTAATTTTCTTACTTTGGACAAATTGTTCAATTCAGCTCTCGACACTTATTACAAACTTTAATTTTATCGAGCTACTTCATTTAAGGCTTAAGGATTTAAATTTTCAATCTATTGTAGCTTCATTTTATTGATAATGTCAACCTATAGATCCCATCTTAAACCTATTTGTAGAGCTAAATTTAAGCTCTATAGATTCATTTTATGAAGGAATCTAACGTGGTAGAGTGAATTTCAGATTTTTCATGGAATTCATTCCATGTCACTTCATGTCTTCTACGGAATTGGATTGAAAATAAAATGAGCACATGCACAATTCTTAGTATAACCACGATGAGATCTAATGTGGCTTTTAGAATCATTTCAAGGCTTGTTCATAAAATCATGTTTATGTTCTATAATCCTACTCTACAAAGGAGTCTAATGTGGCTCACTCTACAAAGGGTTGACATGGTAGAATAAATTGTAAATCCAATTCCTACAATCACTTCTTGGTTCTTTAAGTTTTTCTTTTGTATTGAGCTTATATGGCTTCATGTTTCTTCAAAAACCCTTTATCATTTATATGCCTTATAGAATTATCCTAGAATTTTATTTATATTTTGGATCCACTAACATGGCTCATAGAAAGATCTTGGATCTTCTTATTATAGACAATTTTTTATTCTATGAGCTCATACTATGTAGATCTTACATGATATAGCCATTTTTTGACTCACTTGTAGAGTTGTATTCCAATTCTATGATAAACCTAAGTCCATATGTTCTAATACCATGGCCATTTAGAATTTTTTTTTGGATCCACTCATAGAGTTAATTTTTCTCTTCACACAAATGTCTCTACAAGTTGATATGGAAAAGAGGGTCGAACATCTCTCAAAATCTTCTAATGCACCTTTAGCTATTAATAGGGTTGTTTTGTAGAGCCAAATTTTAACCTTACAAAAAAGGTTTTTTTCTCTAGCACTTATGTGGTAGAACAAAAAATAAGCTTTTTGTGAAGTAGACTTCTAGCTCTACAAATAATGCTCTAAACCTTTAAGCTGATGAGGTAGAGCTATTTTGGAGCTAGCTTGTAGAACCCAAGTTTAGCTCTACTAGTCACATCATCAAGCTTATGCAGCAAAACAAAACTAGACATTCTTTGTAGAGACACTTATCAAGTCTATGAACCTCTTCTAGGTTAGGAAATTTGATTTATCTAAGCCATTTTCCACACTCATTGCCAAATCAAAATTTCTTCTTAATAAGGTGATGTGAAATTAATAAACTACTTTTTAAAATTGAAATTAAGTTCCTCTTCTTAAAGTGAGTGTTTCCATTGGTGATTAATTATTTGTTCTAATTTCTATTGTGATGAAACTGATTCATAGGCTATGTGATTCCATATTCATCAATCTTAACTTAGATTATAGATCAACAGAGCACATGTTTATGGCATCTTAACTTGTGTAAACTCTATCTTTGATGGCTCACTCTGCTATCTTGCATGGTGTTGAGTTTAAACTCAAAACACTAGTTCTTCAAACTATCTAGAAATTTGAAAAGCCTATGTAATCAATCAAAGCATAATGGCTTTAAAACTTTTGATCACGAAGCCCTTAATTATTGTAGTATCTTTGCTAAAACATTATCTAAGATTTTTTTTCAGGATTATTTGGCCATAAATATGGTGCATCAAACCTTAATTCAATATTAGAACATGACTATGTTTTCAAGAAGAAAAAGTTAAGGCCTAGTCCATTAATGGCTTAAATATTACTATAGATTGCTAGGCCTTAAAATTCCATACTTCAAAGGAAAACTCAAGTGAAAATGGATCTAATCCTTCTATCATTTCTGCAAACACTTCTCTGTAGAACTTTTCTTTAGCTTAGGGCTTAATTTTTCATTATTAGCAACATAGCTTTGAGTCATTTCTATTGTGAATATCTAGAATTCTTATCAAAGCTTAATGATAATATTTCTTAGTTGGTACCACACCTTTCATTGAACTTAATTATACTTCATGGGCATATTAATCTTTTAACTCCATCACATGGTAACATAGCTTCATAATTTAAATCATTACTATTTCATGAAGGTGGTAATTTTTGTAATAATAGTTTTCTCAAATAAACACAAACTTCTTATTCTCCAAAATTTATATAAATATTTTTGCAAAAAAAAAAAAAACCCTGAAGCTTAAGGCATAATAGGGATGAAAAAACCTGAGTCCTAAAATTTTCAAACAAGCTAATTGAAGCTAAGCTAATGAGATGGGATGACACTACAGTAATTATGAATTTTCATAAAACTTTTCATTTTGATGCTCCATCATACTCAAGCTTAGTTATCACTTGAGCTAGTATGGTAGTTTGTACCTCATTATTCTAATCCCATCCTTCCTTGGGTTCCTTGAAACTTGCATCATCCTTGGCCTCTTCTTATTTTTTTGGCTCTTTTTCTAAATCTTCAAGCCTTTCATTAATGTTTTTTTCAAGTTGATTTACCAAGACATCCTCATAATTGAAATTTCAATTTTTATTCTCCTTTTAATGTTCTCTCTTTGTGAGAGGTCTAAACACTCTAGAAATTTAACCCATTCTTGGGCATGAATTGATTTGTCACTTGTGAGTGTGAAGAACTTGTGAGAGAGCCAAGTCATAAATGGATAATTATAGGTTGCTCCATAAGAGTCATATCTATAAAATATCCTCTACACATGCTTGAGGAAACACCCAAATAGATATGGAATGAATGGCCTCGTTCTCATCTTGACTTTTCTTAGATCTACAAATAATTTTCTTCTTATCATCAACCTTGATTTCCCAACCATGATATGGTTATGGATACTATAGCTTGGCTTCAACTTCCTATATAGTTGTAAGAAAATTAGTTACGACACGCTATGTACATATTTAAAAATTTGGTCAGCTATCCCTAAGCTGCTTAAAGTGGATGGTTATCCAAAATAATACTTCAAATGAAGAGAGTTAAATGGATATCTTAACACCTGTCCACCTAGTGAAGTAAGTTTAAAAGTATTCTTAGCCACTTCTTTTTTGAACATTAACAACCTAATCCACCAAGCAAAATTTTTCTAGTTTTATCTTTCTTATTAACTTTCCAAAATGAAACAAAGTCTTCTTCCTTGAATGCTTTCCATTCTGCTTAGTGATCAAACCATCTCTTTATTAATGTTGCATTATGTAAGATTCTATCCTAAGCTTCATTAATTTCATCCTCTCTTATTAACAGTAATGTCACCAAAGCATGTTCTTTATCTAATCATGGGTTATAAGTTTCCATAAATTCAACTATCGAAGACATAATCATATTAGTTATTCAAGCATTGAATCCATAAACTAAGCTAAATGGTGTAGTCCATATAGATTTCTAAATTCTAATCTTGTCAATCCATAGAGCTCCTTGCAATAGTTCATATCATTTTCCAAGATTATTATGCATGGAATGTTTGATATAAGAGATCAACTTTTTATTTGTGGTATCAACTAGACCATTTCCTTGGGAATAACAATTTGTGAATGAATAAAGCAAGATTAAATGCTCTAAAGCCCACCTTATGAACTCAAATGATTAGAGAGTTGTATCATTATCAGTAACAAATGATTCTATCATTCCAAATTGATTGATGATATAGTTCTCAAGGAATTTAATAACATCATATGAAGTAATTCTCTTTAGAGCTTTAGCCTTTGGCCACTTAGTAAAATAATCAGTGGCTATCAAAATAAACTTGTGGCTTGCTTGAGATGGAGTAATTGCTCCTATGAAATTTAATTCTTATCTTTGAAAAGGTTTATCAATTATCTAGTTTTAAAGGGACACTAGCTTTTCTTATCTTTGGTCCATTTATTTCACACTTGTGACAAGTTAAAATTTTATCTCTCACATCCTTGTACATAGTGAATCAATAGAAACTATATCTTCAAATATGTTACATTGTGGTTCTAGGGGATTCAAAATATAGGCCTTCATGATTATAGAATTGTTTCAATATGCCCTTAATTTTTTTATTTGGTTCACATTCTAGTAAAATACCTTTGAAATATTTCCTATAGAGAGTTCCTTCGGTATAGATTTACTTCTTGGTTTTGATTATAAAAGTTCTTTCCTTGCTTTTAGGTAAATTCTTGGGAATTTCTTAGCTAATGAGAAACTTTACTATGTCATCGTACCAATTTGTAATTTAAAAAAGGGCTAGCACTTCTTGCCCAAATTCTTTTGTCATCATTCCAGCTAATCCCATATTCTTTATTGTTTTATAAGTTTTCAAAGAGAAATTAAATCATTGAAGTTTGATTATCTAGTTAGCTCTCTTAATTCCAATTTCATTTTATGATAGGTTTTGTCTTACAATTGGCTCTACAGTCATGATATGAACCAAAACTTTCTGTAAATAATACTTAAAATGTCCCAAAGATTTAATCATAGAAAATGCTTATTTTTATAATTTAGAGTAATTTCTTTTAGCTCATTTTATCTAGCAACCAAAAAATTCAATTGGTTTTTCTTTTGTTTCATCTTTTTTTGTGAATACTTAAGCCAATGAATCATTTGAAGAAAAAGCATATGACCAGAAATCTTCTCTTAATTTTTGTTTTACTGGATATGGGGCTTCCAAAATGGATCTCTTAATTTTATCCAAAGCTTCAAGTGATTCTTTAGTCTTTCTTACTTCAACATCCTTTTTCAACATCCATGAAAGAGGCTTTGTTACTTCTATAAATCCAAGAATAAATTTCTTGATAAAGTTTACTTTTCCAAAGAAAGATCTCAATGCCATTTTATTTGTAGTATGTTCTATACCTTGAACAACTTCAATTCTAGCTTGATTAATAGCTATCCCCTTCTAATAAATTATATGCCAAAGTAGACTACTTTATTTTACTCTAAAAATACACTTTTTGGATTTAAAGAAATATAAAATTTATTACAAATATTAAATATCTACTAGAAGTGAAATATATGATCTGACTCGTGCTTCAAATACACTATAATATCATCTAAATAAATTATCATAATTTTCCCAATGAGTCCTTTGAAAGATGTATCCATAGCTCACTGAAAAGTAGCCCTTGCATTTGACAGGCAAAAGGACATTCTCTTGTATGCAAACATATCTTGTTTTGTAAAGAATGTTATTTTAAATCTATTGTCCTTGTCTATTATTATTTGGTTATAACCTAGAAATCCATCTAGGAATGAGTATAATTAACATCTTGATACCTTTATCATCATTTCATCAATTCTTGGGAGTGGGTAGCTATCTTTAATTGAAGATTTATTTAAGTTCATGAAATCATCACATAGCCTTATATCTTCATTCTTTTTTCATACTAATACTAAATTAGCTATTGAAGCTAAGTACGTAATTGGATATATTATGCCAGCACCTAATAATTTCTTGATTTTAGCTTCCATTACTAGTTCAAAAGTTAGATTAAACTTCCTTATCTTTCATAATGTTGGAAATAAAAATTCTTAAATTATCATATGACCAATAAAAACTATCTATATTTTCTCTAAGAACTTGTATCATTTACCCTTTTATGTTTGGTTCAAGTTTTATTTTAATATTAAGGAACTTTGAAATGTCTTGGCATCCTAAATTTATCATCTCATCGGCTTGATCTTCAGGGTTTTGAACATCTAATCCTTTAACTAGTTTTTGTTTAAATTCTTCCTCTAATTGTAATATCTTTTGAGGTATTCCTCTCTCATTTGGTTCTAAATTGACATTTTTATAAGTGCAACTTTTTAAATCTCTCATTTTCCTAAGGAATTATTTGATGGTCACTTTAAAATACTTGAAAACGTTCCTCATTATCAAGTATCATTGGTTTTGATTCTAATTCGATCATCACTTTACAACATTTAGCTATCCTTGACAAGTCTTGAGTTGAAGTTGCCATCACAAGTTCATCAACCTTCTAATTCTTTTCTCTTGGGATGTTTTCAATCTTATATTCCAAAAAATTTTTAAGTAATATTATCACCATTTTTTTATAGGTCTTAAGGAATAAGCTCTTAACACTGCACTTCCCTCTAACTTAATCACATATGAGTTTTAAGTCTCCTTTAGCCTCTAATTTTAGGATTCCTTTTTCATGAGCCATTATCAACCCCCTCCATAGAGCTTTGTATTTGGCTCTACTATTAGTATAGGGAAATTCCAATCATATAGATTTAAATTCCACTTTATTTCCTTGGCTAATTAGAATAATACCAATTCCTAATCCTCTAGAATTACAAGCCTTGTCAAAATATAATTACTAGAATTTTTTTGATTGATTATAAAAATGCATAATTTGTATTTCTTGAATTGGGCTAACTCCTAATTCAACTTCCCTTAATTCAATTCTCTCATTTCTTCTATATAAAGTCACATTCTTGATTATCAATGGCTTGATATACATATCAATATGATTTGGTTCTCCCTTCCATGCTAACCACATATGTAAATAATCTATAGCTATGTATACAAAATAATTTTAGCTCCAACTTCTACTTAATAATAAGCTATAACAATCAAGGATATTAGCTACATGGATAGTAAGTCTACTTCTAATCCTTGAATCTAAAGCTAACTAGAGCAGTATGTTTGGTAATTAATCTATTATCCTAACTATACTCTTGTTATCTTAGACAATTTTATTATCTAATTTTTCTAGTTTTAATCCTAGTTGATCTTACATTCACAAGGGCATTAATATTGAAGTGGCTCTTGAATCAACTAAACAATTATGTAGATATCTATCTTTTAAGTTAAGAGTTAATAAGAAAGAAGAAGCATATTTTTCAACTACCACTTGTGTTTTGTTAATACATTTATGATTATTATAAATATAGTTTTTAGCGACATTGCTCACTTTCTTTTGTTCTTAATCTCTTCTAAAATTCTTCTAGAGTAACTTTGTATTTGAAATAGTTGATATAGGCTAATATCAACTTTAATCCTTTTCAAATATTTTATTATGTCATACTTACCTTCATCATAATATCCTAATTTCCTAAACATTATAGGAAGAGTATCCTGATGATCTTCTTCATTTAATTGATATTTTTCCTTTTATTTTTATTTTTATTTAAAAATTGTACATTTTCTAGTAGACTCAAGTATTGCATTTAGAGGTCTAGATGTAGTCATTCTTTATTTTGCACTCTTGAGTTCATATATAGGCTCCTCAGTAGTATGGAAGTCATTGTTAGATGAGTATCCTAATTTTTAACCTTTAGATGTCTTGTCACTAGATGATCTTCTATGTAATGAACTCCTACATATGTGATTTCCTTAAACTCCTCTTTAAATTCTATCAGGTTAGAATCAACAAAGGTGTCCTTTGCTTTAGTATCATCAAATTCAACTTGAATATCTAACCTTTTAGCTTGTTTGAATTTCTATCTTCCTTAATTTTTACTTTTGACATAGCCTTTTCTAATTTGATAATTTTATTTGATATCTCTTTCAAGAGTTGTCTTTACCATATTCCTTATTTTGAAATTCTATAGAACCACTGATTAATGGTAACAAATTAGGTTAACTTAAATTTTGGATAGCAAACATTCCTTTTTGAAGCTCTTTCACAGAAGGATGTGTATTATCAAAGATTAAATTCAATTGTCTTTCCAATTCTATAGCTTCACTATAAAAATCAGCTAAAGTATTGTCAATTGGAGTTCTTCATAGTTAAATTGAGACTTTGGAATCTATAGCATTGAAAAAATTATCTCATAAAACTTCATTATTTTGTTAGAATTGAGTTTGAAATGAGCCACATACTCTTTGGAATTTCATGTTAAATTCTTTCACTTATATCTTATTTTCCTATTTCATTTGCACTAGACCATTATGTAGCTAATGTTGCTCAATCTGATTAATAAATTGAGATAAAAATAAGGCTTTCATAGTATCCCAACTAGTGATACTATTATTTGGAAAGTTTGAATACCAAATTTGAGCCATGTCTCTAAGGTTACCAATAAATTGTCTATATGCTTAATCTTGATGTTGAATATTTACATGAATAAGGACTAGCTCGAACTGGTGTAAATATTCCTCTACTAAATAAGCTTACTAGGAATATACAATTCTGAAAGATAATTGTAAGCTATTTTAGGGATTTCATGATAAAAATTGAACATCAAAGGTGTGAATAGTTAAAATGGGTTAATAATGAGAGAATTAGCCATTATTTGTAAACTATGAGCTCCACTAGGCAACCCTATTAACTTAGCTTTCCTTTTAAAAGACAAGCACTTAATTAACTATGATATCTTCATACATCATGTCTTAATTCCACTACTTAAATTTCTAGTTATGATTTTAGTTTCTCTTGATGTAGTTCTAGTCTTAAGTTTAAATGTATTCTTGAACTTTTGAAATCTTCTTATTTATCTGAGGAATCACTCATAAGCCAAAATAGCTAACTTATTTTGACAATTTACTTACAACCTACTTTCACCTGCCATGATCAAATAAGGTTTAATATGTATTAACAACAAGAGGCCCTTCTTCTAGTACTAATTAACTTTTTCTCATGTAGATATTATTGCAATTCCTATTGGTGATGTTCCTTCATTGCCCTTGTTTGGTCAACTTTGGCTTTCCTTATAGCTCTTACCTACCATATTCTACCCCATCAAGGGGAAACCTCTCATTAGGCATAGCATTCTCTAGCTCTAATAGTTTCCAAGGGAAGTACTTCTCTTCCATTACAACTAGGCACTCTTATAAGAAATCTCTAGCCAAAGGATGTTTTTTATCCTCCATCCATTTACATACCTCAATGACTAGGGAACATAGGCTGAAGCTATTAATTTCATCAATAGACACTTTTTAAACTATGTTGGAGCTTCCTCTTTGGCCTAATTAATCTCTTTTTGAGACACTTTTAGATAGACTATATTGATATCATCTAGCTGATGAACCTTTTTAGTCTTTGCAGTGGATTATATTCATTTCTAAGTTAAAGTAAAACTACATTACTCTCTATATATTCTAGCCATGACTCTTGAATGACTTGAATTAATGGACTTCCCCAGAAGCCAAATTTGAGAGGAAAAAATTCTTTGTGCTTGTATTCATGCCTCTAAGCTCTCTCCCACATTTGTCACTTGACCTCTAATGTAACCAAATATAGAGCTATGAACTTGGGTAGCTTAAAAGCTTTTCCTTTAAATCCTAGTATGAGGATCTATGTATAACCTACATGAATAAAAATAGCTCCATGGTACTTTCACCGTATCTCATTGATGACTTGCTAATCAATCCTTAGAGGAAAGATGCACAAAATCAATTTAATTAAATGAGTATATACATAATTCATCAGAAACTATATGGCTTGCATGTCGAAAAAGCTCCACTAGTAGACAATTAGAAAAACGTTATAGTAGAGATCCTCTAGGAAAGCTCTTCTCTATGATGCTTAGTTCACAAAAATTGAAGTTGTTCTTTTAGGCTCAAACACCTAACTTACCAAACAATCCAATAAAAATGAGCTAAGGCTTAGATGTACCCCTTACTTATGGATCTTAGACAGGCTCCACTATAGTGCATTATTCATATATTGAAAACACTATTAATTTCATGGCCAAAACAAAAATTTCATGTAGAAATGAAGATCCTATGGGAAAGACTAAGTTTTGAACCTTTAGCAATGGCATTATTGTATCCCCAAGCTTTTGCTAAGTTAGCTAGTAGCAACTTGATGTTTCTTTTAATTGATTAGTGGTGAGGTACCCCTATGCTCAACCATATGGATCACATGTGTTCATGCACAATCTGGTCAAATTTTGTGGATGGGACTAGTTATCACATCTAGATCATTATGCTTTGATCATAGTTTGTTTTCTTCCCACTTGGATTAGTGGTAGCTCTGTCATGTATGGTTTAGTCCAAAGTGAGACATATGATGTTGTCTCTAATTCTATACTACTCCTGATAACAATAAAAAGGTAAGTTAATTAAGCTAATGGATAATGGAAAGTGAAATCTAACTAGCCTACATGCAATGGGTATCCACCCTTAATCATCTGTATACATCTTGGACTTCATGAGACTACTTCTAGGATTGCCATGCATATGTCATTAGTTGTGCCAAACAATACACTTCTAGATTACCAAGTATCTACACTTAAATGCTCATGATTAAGGCATACACATTCTGCTTAATAACAGGAATAGTAAATAGCAATAAATGAAAATATTTAACTAAAAAAAGTAGGAAATGATTAATAATTCAAAGTAATAATAATATAAGTGAATGCTACAATGATGGAAGTAATCTCGATCTTTATTGCAAGTCATGTAACATGTCCAAGTACATCTCACTCGATCAAACGTGTCATACAATTACAAACATCATACTACAAGCATGCACTAGGAATGACAATTCTAAGGAAAGAAATTGAATACTAAAACTATCTCTCTACTTCATGCATTCTACTTTCCCCCTCTGAGTGCCCAATTTTTTTATTTATAAGCAAACCTAGATGAGGTGACATAAGATATCTAACGTCGCTTCTTGGCTTCAACATCAGGTATCTAATGTTGAGGCTCTGATGTCACGTATCTAACATTGGGTCCTAACAAGAGATGACTCATCATACCCCCAAAAATGAATGAAAACTCATCCTCAAGTTAAACAGAATGAAGAATAGGCTCTTTACAAAATATTGGGCAGGTGTGGGATTATTGACCGACTTAAATAATGAATAAAACAATTGACTCTCTACATGCCATAATGTGGAAATACAAAAATGGAACATATTATTACAAAACAAAACAAAACAAAAACAAAAACAATATTGGGAAGTTCATGTGATGCTCAAAGGTGGTGGCTCTTCCATTGGTTACTTCCCTTTGTTGCTAGGCCATTGAAATTTATAGCAATTGAGCAATGCTTACAACTTCTTCTCCTCCATTCTTGGGTCATGTACTATCCAAGCTACTATACCGATGTGTGCTGGCACCGATACATCCCAAGGACATGGTAGTTGTGGGAGCATCTAATTTTCCTTCATGTACCAAGCTACAAACTATTGTCATTCTTCCTCAAAGGCCCTAGCTTTATCTCTGAGTTAATGATAATCTATCAATCTCTGAGCTAGGTTCAAAGCTACATTCTTTTTTCCTTGATAGCTAGCTTTAACCACCTCTAATTCTGAGTTTTCCACCTATAATTTTTGCAAAGCATCCTTTCAATCTATAAAATCGTTCTCATATAATGGTTGTCACTTTTTTTTCCAACTTAGTTCAAGGATGACTAGCTATTAACATGGCATGGTTGGCATATCTAAGGTTAGCCAATGCCATGTATTCTTTTAAATCTTCTATCTGTAGATCTTTGTTCTTAACGTCTACTTGATGGACCAACGCATAGTTCTCCAAGATGGGCTGCCACTCAGGATTCTAGGTTGACAAATAGCTGATGTGGGATTTGGCCATTTTGATTTCTTTTTCAATGATCTACTTGTACATGCCAACTTGGTCATGGATGTGCTCCTTCAGTTTCTCATGCTTTTTCACCTTATTTTACCACGAGCTAACTTCAATTACTAACTTCTAGTAAATAGCATAGACCTCCTTCATTGAGAGGATTCTATTCTCTCTATCTAATCTATTCATGTCTTGGTTTACCCTCACTAGTTGTTCTCTTCAGTAGTGGACACTTTCCTCTAGAATGTTCATTTTTCTCTCCACTATGGTCAACCTGGAATTTTTTGTGGTGAGCTACTTATTTTCTTCTTGTATAATGGTCAATGCCTTTTTGTATGCATGAGATTATGCATCAATAGTAGAGGCATTCCAAACCACCTTCTCTTTCTCTTCCTCAATAGCTACTCTCTCCTTTATTAGCCTGGTTAGCTACTCATTTCTAAATTGTTCAAGTTGGTCTAGTGGACCAAAATGGGTAGGATCCCATCATTCGGCTCATAGGGTTACTAGAACTTGTTGTAATCTTTGTATTTCTACTTCTGCATGCTATGCCCTAACTTTTGTCATTACCAACTTTTCTTTTGTGCTAATGAGGTCTAATTGAGCTACAATGACATCACTAGGGATGTCAAACAAGGTAGTCATTACTTGGCCCATCCGCAATAGTCGATCAAGCACATCCTCATGCACCATAGGAGTCATTAAAGTCCTTACCAATACTTGCACATATCTAGTTCCTATTAGATCTATTGGGGGCATAGCAAGCACATTGAATGATTTTTTGATATGATCAGTGATGAATTCTACTGCACCTACTACATCCTCATGTTGTAGTACCATGACTATGTCACCTTCTCCAGTTTCCATCCTTACTTGGAAAGATGCAGTGTTCCCAAAGATTTGTTGTAACCATTGGGATCCTTCTCCTCTTTATTGTATTGAGATTTCCCCCCATGTTGGTTCAGCTAATACTATGGATTTTATAGCATCATCCATGACTCCGAATAGGTTAGAATCATCCTTGCTTTCCTCTTTAATTACTTTAGCAATCTTTTGAAGATGGCTCATTGAGGGCCTATAGTCTTGCAGTAGTAGTGATGGTAGATCTTATGCCTATGGGCACTATTCAGGCTTGCATTATGTTTTTTGTTTGTAGTTGTACTTCCTTTTCTACTTCTTATTCTTCACCAAGATCCTTTCTTGGTGCTGCAAGTTTTAGGAGTTCAACAAAGGAGACGTTCTAAGCCTTCCTAGGGATATCATTAGTATATTCTAGGATCCCAGCGCACTAACATAGCTTTCTAATTAAGAAAGGAAATGGAAGTATTGGTCTCCTAAATTTCATTTCTTCAAACTACCATTGGATTTCAATGAAGTAATACTAGGGAAGATTGGCTGCAAATTTACCCAATAAAATGGCACTTCCCTTGGCTACTTCAATTGAGCCCTTTTGTGGAAAACAGGTGGTAAGTCTTGATCTTGAAATATTTTTTCTCCTCTAAATTCATTTCATTGTATGTTTTTTCCTCCTTGTTGTACACCTATTTCAACCATAATTTCTTGGTCTCAGGTTTAGATTTGGTTGACAAATGAGCAATCTTAGCCCCTTCATTTGGTAGGTTGAGAGTTGTAGCAATTGCTTTGACTAAATAAGGGATGATCACTCCACAAATGTTAATGGTGGTTCCCTCATCCTCATTATGCTAGAACTAATAAGTTTCACTTAGGCACCATTCACCACTTTCTGATAGAATGGGCCACAATGGGAATGCCTTGAGTTGCATCTGAACTACCTCTAGAGCAAACTCTATGAATGGGCTGAAGTTCATCTCCATGATGATCAAAGTCAATGTGGACATTTCTAAAGTGGTAGTAAGGCAATCAAAAGGCATTGTAAGATGTTGTCCATGCTCAAGAACTTGTGGTTCTACCACCTCCCCTTGGGCCAATTGCCCAGTAGTAGAGGCCTCTTAGTAATTGCTAAAGAATTGGGCCTCCTACTCCACATGTTCTGCATGTTCACCTTGTTGATTATGGCCACATCATCGATGCTTAGCGACTCTCTACAAGGGTTCACATTAAGCACCACTTTTTGGAGCCATCTGCAATCAAGTAAAGGTCAAGTGTTACGAAGGTTATATTTGTTATCATTAATTATATCTTACCTATAGCCTTACTTCATTAAGTTCATAATGCATATGATCACAAAGTTAGAAAAATTTTCAAGGAAAAATCCCCAAAAAGTATGTTTCTCCTTTTATGACCCTTCTTAATTAGTTCTTTTTTTCCTTATATGTGGCTTATGATGATGGTTATGGGCCTATGGGTTGGAAAAATTGGATTTCTCTCATTAACGTGAGTGATTTTTCATTATAACTCCTAAAGTTTTTTATATTCTTACCTTTATGATACCTTTTAGATGATATCAAACTTTAGCAACTCAATGTAGGTTTCACATGCAAGCTAAGATGAACACTCTAGGTTCAAATGGGTTCAAACAACATAGAAATAAAAGCATATGGAAGTGCTAAATATTACAAGTGGAAGATAAGTGCACATAGCTTTGAGTTGTAAGAGAAAATTTAAACAACTCCCCTAGTAGAAACTGATGAAAATGAATTTAGAATACCATATGGGCCATATATATATAGTTTTGCATGACCTGACATCAGGTACACAACATTGAGGTCCAAAAATATTCACTATATGGGGCAACTAAACATGGAAACTAAAGCTTTGGGGTTAGTTGGAAGGTTTGAAGTTAAGTCCATCATTCTGGGGTAAGTGAAAAATTAATTTGAGGCACCAAAATTATGATAAGGTAAAGTCATCAACATGAAAAGCATTATAATGAGTAAGAAAAAGGCATTGAAATCAAAGTTGTGGATAGATCAATTTCATGATGATAAGGGAAATAATAAAATGTAATAGCTGAGCATTTGGAAGGTGAAAAATGATGTGGTTGTATCAAACAAGTACAAGTTACAAAAATTACACAAGTGGATCCTCCCCAAAGGAGGCTCTAGCCTATGATACCCTTGTATAACCACACCTATAATGTTTTTAGGCACTAAAGGGGTTGAATGCAACACATATCTATGAAATAAAACACACATGTTAAAACCACTAGTGTGAGAAGTTATGATCATCTAGATAATAAGATGAGATGGATTGTAGAAAGGATTATAGAAATTGGGACATGAGGTGTCTTACCATGGTCACAATGAAACCTTGTGTGTTATTAATGATTAAATAACCATGTGTCCTTCTTTCCAAGATTCAAACCAAGTCCACACCACGTTATAGTAACATCACATTATTTCATCACATCAGTGGACAACCATAAGATTATTAGAGTCATGAGTAACATCACTTGGCACTTTGTCCCAAGGGAGGAGCTTATTATGACACACTTATTATATATTTTTAACTTTTCCTTTTTTTTTCTTATTTTTTTTCAATTCTAAGGAGCTGCAAACCTTCAGGCATGAGAACATGTCTTTCCAATGGGATCCACAGAAGTTTATTCAATGTCATTGTTGGTTACTCTTACTCCCATTTTTCTTTAGATCGACAAGGATATGATTATAAGCTCAGCAACATGATAGAACATACAAAAGTGGCCAAAGAGAACCCACAAATCCCCTTGATTTCACACCCTTTACATTACCTTGGTTTTTCACTCTTTTATCTAGACACAATGATTATAGATTTATTATTAAGTTGGATGATGAAAAAGATTATTATTGTGACCAAAGCAAGAACCTCTTATTAATGTAATGAGTGGATGGATGACATGGTCTCAAAGTCCAAATAATTAATCCCTTATGACTAGACAACATAAAGAAAACCTTACCTCAATGGGCAACATGATCATTTTATTCACAATTGAGATTACATAACAAAGAAAATGAAAATAGCAAGAAAAAATTAGAAGAAAATAAGAAAAAATTGGATCAAGAAATGGAAAATGACAAAAAATTATAAAACAAAAACATGAAAAGTACTTAAAATCCTAAATATTAGAATGGAGGGTAACCCCCATGACTAAACATTTGGCTGTGACAAGGATTAATTAGTGGATTAATAGGATCTATGCATGTATGAAAGTTGGGAGTTGTCCATACCCTTGCCACTGGGTGTCTATTGGTGGTGTGGTGGTTGGGTAGAAAAATTGTTGGTCACACACTTGATGGTTAAGGTGGGTTAGGGTATGAGGCATGTTAACATTATGGATGGCTAGACCATGATTGCACCCTTGATCATGATATGGTATGCATGGATTTGTTCATCTACCCATACTATTAGATTAATTGGTTGAATTTGGGATTGGAGCACTAATGGACGGTGGCCCATGTGTAGGATCAAAGGACGTTGGTTATGATAAGGAAGATGGTGAAATAGATTGGCCTTGTGCTAGCTTAGATGATACAATGGGTCCATGTGTGGTCTACTTTGGCTTATGACCTTTCCTCTAGAAGGGATGTTTCCTACATTGTGGTTGAGACCCACTAGTGTCAACATGTCTATCCACATTTGTAGCACAAGTGACACTCATTTGTTAACATTGTGGTGTGAAACCTTCCTATGTCCTTGGTGGTGGCATATAATAAGCTGGAGTATGAGAAAATCAAGGGTAGGATGAATGGTAAGAGGCACAAGGTGGTGATCCTTTAGGGGATGTCATGGGTTGATGATACTTGGGAGAGTGGTTGTGGTGATTTGAAGTAGTGGATGTAGAACTAGTTGGAGAAATAGGATGTTGAAAATAATACCCATGCAATTTTGATAGATAAGGTTGATTTGGTGGTGGCCTTTCCCATGCCTATGATTGTTGCCACTATGATTAATAACTATGTTAAGGCTGGTAATAGGTCCCCTAGGATGGTACGATTGGTTGTGGGACTTTCTATAATTGCCTTGCAAGAGAGAAAATCTCCTAGGCATGTGCTTTTGCAAAAGCTTTGGATTTAAGGCACTTGCCCAATACTCTCATAGATGCAACAAGACTAGGAAATGACCCTTTGGATGGTTATATATGAAAATGTCACATCCATTATCTTCATCTATGGTTAAGTCTATAACCTCACTTTCCTTAGCCACTTTTCCCATTTACCGAAAAGTGTTCTTAGCTATTTCTTAGTTCTATATCCTTTGTTGATTATGATCTCTTGGCTTATTTTCCATGATTCTCTCCTTGACTATCTTGATGAGAGTTTTAACTTTTTCATGTATCCATCTAGACATCCTATTAAACTTTGCTTCAAGTTCATCAATAGATTCCTATATTGGTAAGGTTTGTCGGGGAATCACCATATCGAGAACGGTTTCATTCTTCTTATCATAGATCTAGACCTCCTTCTATTGAAGAGTTGAGTCCTATTGATATTTCTCAACATTCTCCCATTTGCATATCTCTTCTTCTTCTTTTGCCACATGCTTAATTAGCTTTTGGATCTAATGGGCCTGGACCTTGTATAATTACCTTGGGGCATACATCCTAAGGGTTTTCTTATTTCATTACAAAGCCCATCTATGATGTGGAAAAGTTGCCTTTCCTTGGAAAAACCATGGCGTAGGCATCTATTTAGTAAGGCATTATATCTATCCAAGGCCATGTCTAAGGGTTCATGTTGTTCTTTCTTTCGCTCTTGGATTTGTCTCCTCAAGTTGGACACCCTTGCATAGGTTTGGTATTTCTCATTGAAAATTCCATCATTGTGGACCATCATTAGATTGAATTTGGTCTTAATGATCTATACCACACTTCAGCTCTACCAATTAGTGTCTTAGGAAAGAGCTTAAGCTTTTTCCATCCACTTTCAATGTTGTAGAAAGCACAGGCATCATAGAAGGCTTGTAAATGATGTTGTAGATCTAAATCATAGCCTCTTGCAAATTTAGGAATATTATTCATGTCAAGCTTAGGTAGTTGACTCTTTTTGTGATGCTTGTGAGATATCTTCTATGATATGAATTAGGCTTCTGGTGGCTAATAAGGGTTCATCATTATCAAACAAATTGTAAGTGAAATGCCTATCTTTATTCATTTGATCTTGATGATGTTATCTTTAACCTTTCCCGTGTGTTCGATTTCATTTTTTAGCCTAACCCTTTAGTGGAGCTCTATCTCTATATCTACATTCATCTTCATCAGAACTAGACGTTGAAGGAATAGAGGAAGATGAGGAACTCAAAAAATTTTCATGGATTCTATGATGTTCTTAGAGGTCTTTTGATTTATCATTTTTGGGTTTTTAGGAGGTCTTAAGCCTTGAGGACTTCCTTAGTACAAGACTTATGTCATCTCCTCCAAGATTGTCTACCTTAGGTGAATGTAGTCTTTGAGTGTCATCAAGGTGGCCATGAATGTTAGTCACTCCAATTTTCTTCATCATATATATCATTAATTCTTTAATGAATGTGTTCACTATATAGTGCATTGTCACTTCTATGTAGGAGAGACATTGTTATTGGTTTATAGTATGTGTGATTTAATATTTTTTGAAAGATATATTGTTAATACCTTTACCCCAATCATGTATGATATGACTAATCTAGATAACTAGCACCATCCCTAGCAATGGTGACAATGATGATCAGCGAGGTACCCCCACAATCAACCATATAAATCACAAGTGTTCATGCATAATCCAATTGAATTTTGTGGATGGGACTAGTTGTCACATCTAGATCGTTATGCTTTGATCGTAGTTCATTGTCTTCCCACTTGGACTAGTGGTAGCTTTGTCACGTATGGTTTTGTCCAAAGTGAGGTGTATGATGTTGTCTCTAATTCTACGCTACTCCTAATAATGATAAAAAGGTAAATGAATGAAGTTGATGGATAATGAAAAGTGAAATCTAACTAGCCTACATGCAATGGGTATTTTCCCTTAATCATCCATATACATCTTGGACTTCGTGAGACTACTTATGGGATTTCCAAGCGTATGTCATTGGTTGTGCCAAACAATACACTTCTAGATTACAAAGTATCTACACTTAAATGCTCGTGATTAATGCATACGCATTCTTCTTAATAACAAGAATAGTAAATAGCAATAAATGAAAATATTTAACGAAATAAAGTAGGAAATAATTAATAATTTAAATAAATACTAATCTAAGTGAATGCTACAAGGATGGAAGTAATCTCGATCTTTATTGCTAGTCATGTAACGTGTCCAAGCATGTCACACTTGAACAAAATTCTCATACAATTACAAAAATTACACTACAAGCATGCATTAGGAATGATGATTCTAAGGAAAGAAACTGAAAACTAAAACTATCTCTCTACTTCATGCATTCTACTTCCCCCCTCCCAATGCTCAAGTGATGTATTTATAAGCAAACCTAGATGAGACAACATCGGATGTCTGACATCACTTCTTGGCTTCAACATTGGGTATCTGACATCGAGGCTCTAATGTCACATATCTAACATCAAGGCCTAATAAGAGATGACTCATCATTGACTCACAATGATTCTAGAATTTTCTACCCAACATCTCCTCATTATACTAGCAAGCTTTAATTTCTATAATATCTAGCTTTATAATCCCATAGAGTTCATAGGTCTTTTGAACATTGATGTCGATAAAGTACTTGGTGTTTTCTCTAAACCATAGCTTATCTTTTTCATAAATCATTTTAGCTATTAAATAATTTTATAAATCTCTAATTAAGTTTCTCCTAGGCCCAAAATCTAGCTTATGGAGTCTTATTTTCTCATAAATTTCTTACCATTCTTCCATCGATTCTACAAATTTCAAGCTTGATTTTTCCACAAAATCATGGTCTTCATCAAAATTTAATAGCTCTTCTTCTTTTGTGTTTATCTCTAGTCTTGTGACATCAATCCACTAGTAGAGATTATAGATGTTGAATTTGAACTATCAAAGATACTTGGAGAGAGTGAAGGTATCAACATCCTAAAAATTCTAAGCCACTTCTTCCTTTTCCTTGTGTGACTTCTTAGCTATTCTTTCCTATGGAATTTTGAAGCTTTTCTATACTCTTCAATGGTGCCTTTGTTTCTTTTCTTAGCTCTCTACTCTACTTCAACTCTAATCTTTGTTTACTAATGTCTTTGTGTTCAAAATCTATATGAATCTTACTTATTAATATTTAGAGATTGGTTCTTTAATTTGATTGCTTTGGACATATTATTCAATTTAGCTCTCAACACTTATCATAGGCTTTTATTTTTGTTAAGCTACTTTATTTAAGAATTAAGGATTTAAATTATTAATCTATGATAGCTTCAACTTATTATTGACATCAACTTATAGAACCATTCTTAAACCTATTTGTAGAGCTGAATTTAAGCTCTATAGATTCATTCTACAAAGGAATCTAATGTGGAAGAGTTAATTTGAGCTTCTCCAAAGAATTTATTCCATGATACATCATGCCTTCCATTGAGCTAGATTAAAAATAAAATGACCACATGCACAATTCTTGGTAGGTCCATGATGAGGTCGGATGTGTCTTGTAGAACATTTTAGGGTTTGTTCATAGATCTATTTTTACATTCTATAGTTCTTCTCTAAAAAGGAGTCTAACATGGCTTGCTCTACAAAGCGCTAATGTGGTAGAATGAATTGTGAAGTTAATTTGTAGAACTACTTTGGCCTATAAGCTTTTATTTTATCTTGAGCTTACAAGGCTTTATGACTCTTCAAAATTCCTTTAGCATTTCTATGCCATATAGAATTATTCTAAAGCTTTCTTTATATTTTGGATCTGTTAACATAGCTTATAGAATGATTTTAGATCTTCTTCATATAGTCAATTTTTAGTTCTATGCATTCATACTATGTAGAGCTAACGTGGTATAGTCATATTTTGGCTTGCTTATAGAATTGTATTCCAATTCTATGACAAACCTAAGTTCATATGTTTTGATGATGTGACCATGTAGAAGTTTTTTTAAATCCATTCATAGAGTTAAGTTTTCTCTTTACAAAACTAGATCTACAAGCTAATGTTACAAAGAAGGTTGAACATCTCTCAAAATCTTCTAATGCACCTTTGGCTATTAATGAGGCCATTTTGTAGAGCTGAATTTTAATCCTTTTCTCTAGCACTTTCATGGTAGAATAAAAAATAAGCTCTTTCATGAAGTAGAATTCTAGCTCTACAAATAATGCTCTAAACCTCCAAGCTAATGTGGTAGAGCTATTTTCAAGCTATCTTGTAGAACCCAAGTTCACCTCTACTAGCCACATCATCGAGCTTACCTAGTAAGATCAAACAAGGAATTCTTCATAAAGCTACTTATCAACTCTATGAACCTCTTCTACATCAATAGAGTTGATTTAGCTAAGCCATTTTCATGCTCTTTTCCAAATTAAAATTTCTTCTTAACAAGTTGATGTGCCAAATATACTTTAATAAATCTCTTTTTTAAATTTAGATCAAGCCCCTCTTCTTGAAGCAAGAGTTTTCCTTAATTCTTAACTATTTTTTCCAATGTCTATTATGATGAAATTGATTCATAGGCTATGTAATTCCATTTTTATCAATCTTTAGATAAATAGAGCACATGTTTATGCTAGCTTAACTTGTGTAAACTCTATCTTTGATGGCTAGCTTAGTTATCTTAAGAAATGTTGATTTTAAACTTGAAACCCTAGTTCTTTGAACTATCTAGAAATTTTATAAGCTTACATAATCAATCAAAGTAGAATGGCTTAAATAATTTGATCATGAAGCCCTTAATTCATGAAGTATCTCTACTAAAACATTTTCTATCATTTTTTTAGGGATTATCTTTCCCTAAATACGGCACCTTGAACCTTAAGTCAATATTACTACATGATTATGTTTTAAAGAAACAAAACTTAATCCATGCTCCATTAATGGCTAAAATGTTATTGCATATTACTATACTTTAAAGGAAAACTCAAGTAAAAATGAATGTAATCCTTCTATCATTTTTTTGAACACTTCTCTTCAAAAAAATTCTTCAGCTTAGGGTTTAATTTTGCATTATTAGCAACATATCTTTTAGTCATTATCTATTGAAAATCTCTATAATTATTATCAAAGCTTAATGATAATATTTCTTGGTTGGTGCCACACCTTTCATCGAACTTGATCAAATTTCATGGGTATATTGATCTTTTTACATCATCACACAATAACATAGTCTAATAAATTAAATCCTTGATGTTCCATGAAAATGGTAATTTTTGTAATAACAAGTTTTCCAAATAAACATAAACTTCTTTTCCTTCAACATTTATATATAGTTACAAAAATAAGTAAAAGCTTAATTAATTTTTAAGGAAAAAACCCTTGTGGCTTAAGGCTCAATAGGGATGAATACATTCCAATCCTAAAATTTTCAAACAAGCTACCTAAAGCTAAGCTAATGAGGCAAGATGACACTATATAGTAATTATGACTTTCATAAAAAGTTTTTGTTCTCATGCTTGATCATACTCAAGAAAAATTGTCACTTAAGCTAGTATAGCTATTTGTAATTCATTATCACAATCCCATCCTTCCTTAAATTCCTTGGAACTCTCATCTTCCTTGGGCTCTTCTTCTACTTTTGGCTCTTTTTCTGAACCTTCGAGCCTCCCTTCAATGTCATTTTTAGGCTAATTTACCAGGACATCCTCATAATTGAAAACCTGATTTAGGCTCTCCTTATTAATGTTCTTTCCTTGTGAGAAATCTGAACACTCTAGAAATTTAACCCATTCTTAGATGTGAATTAATTTATCACTTATGAGTGTGAAGAACTCATCAAAGAGGCAAGTCATAAATGGAAAATTATAGGCTACTTTGTAATATACATCTCTATAAAATATCCTATACACATGCTCAAGGTAACACCCAGATAGCTATGGAATGAAAGGTCTTGTGCTCATCTTGAATTTTCTTGAATCTACAAGCAATTTTCTTCTTACCATTAGCCTTAATTTTCCAATCATGATACAATTATGGATTTTATAGATTGGCTTCAACTTCCTATATAGTCCTAAGGAAATTAGTTATGACACACTATGTACATATTTACAAATTTGATCGACTATCCTTGAGTTGCTCTAAGTGGGCAATTATCCAAAATAATTCTTGAAATGAAGAGCATTAAACAAATATCTCAACGCTTATCCATCTAGTAATGTAAGCTTAAAAGCATTTTTGGCCACTTGCTATTTGATCATTAATAGCCCAATCCACCTAGCAAAAATTGCTAGTTTAATCTTTCATATTACTTTCCACAATAAAACCAAGTCTCCTTCCCTAAATTCCTTTTTTCCCACTCGATGATCAAACCATCTCTTTATTGATGTTGCATTATGTAAGAGCCTATCTTGAGCTTTATTAATCTTGGCCTCTTTTCTTAATAGTAATGTTATCAAAGTAGATTTTTTGTCTAATCATGGATTATAGTTTTCCATAAATTTGACTATCAAAGACACAACCATATTAGTTATTCGAGCGCTGAACCCATAGACTAAGTTGAATGGTGTAGTTCCTATAGATTTCTTAATTCTAATCTAGTCAGTCCATAGAGCTCTTTGCAATAGTTCGTGCCATTTTCCAAGATTGTTATGCATGAAATATTTAATGTAAGAGATCAACTTTTTATTCATGGACTCAACCAAACCATTTCCTTGCGGATAATAATTTAAGGATAAATAGATTAAGATTGAATGCTCTGAAGCCCACCTTATAAACTTGCCTGATTGGAAATTTGTGCCATTATCAATAACGAATGATTCTAGCATCCAAAATTGATTGATGATATATTGCTGAAGGAACTTAATGACATCATATGACATACTTCTCTTTAGCGCTTTAGCCTTTAGCCACTTACTAAAATAATTAGTGATTGTCAAAATAAACTTATGGCTTACTTAAGATGGAGTAATTTCTTCTATGAAATCTAATCCCCACCTTTGAAAAGTTTTATCATTTGTTAGTGGTTTTAAAGGGGAATTAGCTCTTTTTGGATTTGGTTCATGTGTTTGACACTTGTGACAAGCCAAAATTTTATCTCATACATCCTTGTACATAGCTAGCCAATAGAAATCATATCTCAATATATGTTGTATTGTGGTTCTAGGGGATTCATAATATAGGTCTTCATGATTATGGAATTATTTTGATATGTCTTCAATTTTTTAATTTGGTGCACATTCTAGTGAAATACCTCTAAAATATTTCATATATAGAGTTTCTTTAGTATAGATGTACTTCCTAGTTTTGATCATAAAAGCTCTTTCCTTGCTTTTATGTAAATTCCTAGGAACTTCTTGGCTAATGAGAAACTTTATTATGTCATCGTAACAATTTTTAATTTTAGAAAGAGCTAACACTTCTTGTCTAGATTCTTTTGCCATCATCTAGCTAATCCCATATTCTTTTGATGAATCATTATTCATTAGGCCCTGATATCACACTCGTGATATCACATACGTGATATCAGGTACACGATATTGTAGCCTAGCTCGCGATATCGAATGCATGATATTTTGACTCCTATGCGGGCCTATAAATACACATGTAGATGCAAGAAGTTAAGGGAGTCAGTTTTTAGAATCAGTTCATAGTTCATTTTAGAAGTTAGCTTTCATTTTAGTTCTTCTCAACCCTTTTCCCCAAGTGCATGCCCACAATGTGATGATTGTAATTGTACGGCATATTTATTAAAGATTGAGATTACTTCATCATTGTAGCATACGTGACAAAGAAAATACTAGTCTAGGTGGGAAGAGAACAAGCTATGATCAACGAGTAATTAGCTAGATACCGCAACTAGCCCATCTGCAAAGTTCGACCGAATCATGCCTAAACGCTCGTATTCATATGGTTGAGTGTAGGGGTACCTCGCCACTCATCATTGGTGTCATTGCTGGGGATGGTGCTAGATATTTAGATTAGTTACATCATACAAGATTTTTTTAACAAAGTATTAATAATATATCTTTTAGAAAAAAAACAATAATTGCAATTAAATCACACAAATTTACAACCATGTCTCTCTCACAAGATTATGATAATGCAACAACCAGTAAGGAAATTCATTGGAGAACCAACGAATTATACAATCATGAAGATCAAGTTTGGAGTACCCAATTTGATGTAGCGGTCTCCTATGAGCATAAACGCAAACAACATCATCCCAACTCACAACTGCATAACATACCTAGTGACGATGAACCTCTACTGGCCACTACAAGCCTAACAAATATACAAGAGGCTATTCGAATATCCTATAGGCATCGTAAAAAAATCCATCTACCCAGGCTTGACTTAAACAACTTTTCAAAGTTTTTAGGAGGCTATGATTTAGATCCACAACATCATCTACAAGCTTTCCATGATGCCTATGTATGGAATAACATTGATAATGGATGGAAAAAACTTAAGCTTTTTCCTTTGACACTCGTTAGCCAAGCAAAAGTATGGTACAGGTCCTTATGAAAAAAATCAATTTGACGTTGGCTAACAATGGTATAACTATTTAATGAAATATATCAAACCTGTGCGAGAGTGTCAACCTTGAGGAGACAAATCCAAGAGTGAAAAAAAGTGTAACATGAACCCTTGGACATGGCCCTATAAAGATATTATGCACTATTAAATAATTGCCAAGGCCATGGGTTCTCCAAGGAGAGGCTAATGTACCATATCATAGATGGGCTCTGTAATGAAACAAGGGAAACCTTAGGGATGTATTCCCTAGGTCAACTATATGAACTATGAACCCATTAATTCCAAGAGCTTATTAAGTGGTGATAAAAGAAGAAGGAGAAATGGCTAAATGGGAGAATGTTGAAAAATCTCAACGGGACCAAAATATCAACCTAAAAAAGGTCCATAATCAGGAAGAGGAAAAATCAACTCACCTTAAGGAGGTGGAACCATCTTTACCAATATTAAAATCACTAGACGAAAGTGAGGCAAAGATTAATAGGATGATGGAATGGATACATAAGAAATGTGGAGAAAATGCCAACATTATTGGAGATAGAGTTATGACAATCCAAGAAATAGGATAAAACACATTTAGAAAATCGGAAACAAGGGTTGAAGAGAACAAGAACTTAACTACCAATCATACGTATCAATGTAAAATTTGCTTGTACAATCACCCCAAGGGTCAATGCCCAATCCCGTTACATTTACATGAACATTGGAGAAGAGTGTTACATCCAGAGTTCGTACAAAAATATTGTGTTCAATCACAGTGGCAAAAATCCTAGTCGTGGAGGAGGCCACCCTCAAACTAGTCACACCCTTCATATCATCTAAACCTAAGAACTTATGAAGTTCAACATCCTATTTCCCCAACCGGGTCAACACCCTCTATCTCACCACATTATTATTATTCTTCTCAATACCATCAACCCATATCCTCTTCAACACAGCCACCACCTTGGATACCTTACACTCCTCCTCAATTTCAATATTCTCATCCTTCGCCTCCTTCTATATCACCACCAATTGTACTTGAGCTATTTGCACCACAGTATCAACCTATGAATATTACTTGTGATTCTCCTATCATCAACAGTGGAAACCCTCTACAACATCGAAGGTGTCCCTTCTTTAGACATGACCATATAAAGGGATAGCATAGTTCTGAGACCACTACATCTTCCAACCAAGCACAAGTCCAACACTGTGGTGCATCTTTCTCCTCGAAACCAATGCCTCATGTTACCTTATCAGGGCCACCACTCAATACTCCAACAACCATGGGGCCTAATGAATATAGCCACATGGGGAAACATGTTGATCCTTACATACCATCTTACAATCACAAGTACCATAGTGGGTCAACCCCTTATAAATTAACCACATCTTATAACTTTCCCCACTATGTCAACTCTAATCAAGTCTGTGACCAGGTCCCAATATTTTCAACATGTAAGGATCCCAACCTTTCATTTATTAATCCTAGCTATGCTCAACCATTTAGTTATGGGGGGTATCCTCCATTCTAGCAAACAGGATTAATAAATATTTTTCTTTTTCTTTAATTTTACAATTTTTTTCCAGTTTTTCATCTTTCAAATTATTGTTTTATCTTTTTATTTTCTTTTTTTATGAGTAATCTCATCTATGAATAAAGAACTCATGTGACTCATTGGTTGAGGTGTTGTTCTCTACTATCAAGTCTTAGGTGACTAATTACTTGAACAACGAGCCCACAACATTCACCTATCCATTCCATTAATAAGAGGTTCTACCCTAGGTACAATGATATTTCTAATCATTAAAACTTAAAGTAACCTTATGTTATTATACCCAGAGCGAAGCAGAATGGACTAAGTGGGAATGGCTAGGGTGTAACATCAAGCATACTTGTGGATTCTCTTTGGTGACATCTGTAGGAGTTATCATGCAGCTTGGTTGTACTAAGATCCTTGTAGATCTAATGAAAAATGGAAGTAAGAGTAATCAAAAGGCACTCAATCAAGGAAACTCAATGCTATTCTAGGAGGTCCCATTGGAAAGACATGCACCCATGCCTGAAGGTAGGCAGCTTCTCTAGCTTAAGTATTCATTCAAAACAAAAGAGAAGAAGAGTGCCACAAAGCAAAATCACTCCTCCCTTGTACGAAGTGTCAAGTGATCGTACTCCTTGCCATCATGATGCTCTTATTGTTATCTATCATTGGGAAAAAACAATGTGATGCCATTGATTAGAGGAATGGACTTGGTCCTAATTTTTTAACAATAGGTTAATGACACATTAATCATGCCTTACATTGAGGATTCATTATGCCCAAGTCAATTACCTCATGTCCCAATCTCTGCAATCCCTTCTACAATTCACTACATCTCATTGTTCATGAATTTGTGACTCGTGTCTTATGTAGCATTGAATTCATACCTCATCATGGTGGTATCTACACGTGTGTGTGTTTTGGAACTGGTGCAGATTACATTTAACCCTTCTAGTACCTACATACATTTTAAGGTGTGGTTTTGCAAGGGAATTATAGGTTGGAACCTGCTTTGGGGAGGATCCAATTGCATAACCCTTTTAATCTACACTCTCAACACATCACCATTACATCATTTTATACCCTCCAAGAATTACAATACTCTTTTCCTCATCATCCTTCTAGTTTAAATGTTCCTATGAACTGACACATGTCCCTTCTCCTCATCCAATTCATGCATTCCATTGTTAGCTTCTACATCATTATATTTTTTGTGCCTTCAGGACTATTTAATATTGCCCTGGACCTTTTACACCAGCTTCAAGATCTTCATTTTTGAGTTTAGAATTTTAGAAATTTATCAATTTTTCTAAGTACCCTACTTTAAGCAAGCCGCAATATCACATATGTGCTATCATGTCTGATGTGATATTAGGGCCATGCTATCACGTATGCAATATCATGTCACACAAATATATATGGAAGCCCCCCCCCCCCTCGGACATGCCAACATCATTTTAAACTATTCACACAGGGGAATGTTTTAAATTTTCTTCTACGACTCATGACTTGCGCACCTCTTGTAACAATAGCCATAACTTGCTCACTAGTGCTCCAATTCTTGTTCTGAAAGAACCTACTTGAACCTGGAGTATTCAGCTTAGTCATGGGGGAGGGATACACTACAAATTACATATAAATTTTTCAAAAATTTTCATCATCTGAAGGATACTATAAAGGGTAATTGATTACAAATAATGATGATAAACATGTGCCAAAAACAATCTTATCTCCTCACCTACACCAGGAAATTAAATTTTAAAGCCATCTAATCAAATTAAGGGGTCCAATATTAAAACTTTTAGGGGACATTTCCACAAGATTTTCTAACTTTGTATCACATGAAATAAGAAACGCATTCATTAAGGCAGAAGTAAGGTATAACTTAAATTTTGTAAACAACCTTACTAATGGTCAGCCTTGTGTGATTGCAAATGGTCCCTAAATGTGAACAACAAGAAGGACCCTCTCAAGGTGTGTCCAAGTAATCCAGGAGAGGTAGAGAACAAGCATCCCTCGAATAGCATGTAGAGCAGGAGGTGCAATCATTCAGCATCCATCAAGAGATTCCTGCTATTGCACAGTTGGGATAGGCAGAAGGAACTACTAAAGCACCTAAACAGAGACAACAACTCACATTATCCCTGGAGTGTGTCTAGGCTATCCGAGAAAGGTCCACATTGGCAACTGTGATCATGGAATTAAACGTTGGACCTTTCACAGAATTAGCTTCTGAGGCTATGCGGGACCAACTCAAAGGATCTCCATTATGGCCTATCCTCTCTAAAATTGGTGCTTGGTACTTAGAAGAAATGTACCAATTTTGGCATAATAAGGAAGAAGGCACCATAGTTGACATTTGTGGTGTGTGTCTAGATTTTTCCACTAAGGCCATCTCAGAAGTCTTAAATCTTTTGAATACAGGGCCAAAAGTTGCTCACCTATCCACTCACTCTGATGTTGATGCATGAAGAGTTTGGTTGGACAAGGCCTATGACAAAGAGGACAAGACATATGGAGAGTTGATACTGGAAGAAAGGATATACTTCAAAATTGGCACTTATCACATCTTCCCCATGAGAAAATTAAAAATAATATCAACGTATGTAGCAAGAGGAATTGTGATATTGATGGGAAAGGCTAATGCTAACCTTTCCCATCTGTATCTCATGGAGATCTTGAGATAGTTTGAAGAACACAAGACAAGGAAGTACGTGTTACCCTTCCCTTGTCTCATTAGGAAGCTATGCAAGCATGCTAAAATTCTAGAGTACACCAATGACATCCCTAGAAGAGCCCAAAATGCTTCATTCACTAAATTTTTGATGCCATCATCCCCAAGGAAAAGTACTAGTGAGACACTGGAGCCAAAGTAAGAATAGACAGTGAGGCCCAGCCAACAACAAGAAGCAGGGCCCAGCACAAGCTAGCGAGACCAACTGTCACCACTGTTGTAGGATTATCGACTATGGATGAGCCATCTCAGGGCCATCACTAAGACGGTTAGTTGGAAAAGTCATCATGATGTTAATCTCTTCCACATCATCAATGACACTATACAACCCACAATTTCTATTGATCATGCACAAGGCGAGATGTCCATCCAAACAGGAGGAGGGGAGACTCATTGGTCACAATAGATTCCAGGGAATGCTATGTCTTTCTAGGTGCAATTGGAAATGGGTGAAGGGGCCACAGTGGTGGTCATGCAACACTAGGATGCAAAAGGAGTTGCAGAATTGGTCATAGATTTCATCAAGGAGTCCTTCAACATCTCTATTGTGCCACTGGTGGATTTTGCACGAGCACAAGATCCTCAAACTATGGCCGGTCCCTCAATGACTCCCACGGAGCATGAGGATGTCCTTGATCGATTACTGTAGATAGGACAAGTAATGACATCCTTGTTCGACATCCCACAAGATGTCACAATAGCACAATCAGACCTCATCTCCACCAAAGGAAAGCTAGTCATGGCAGAGATTAGGGTTGAGCATGTGGAAATGGAGTTGGCAAGACTCCAAGAAAGGCTCATTACCTTGCAAGCTACATAGCAAGACCCATCTCAATTCATTCTCGTAGACTAGCTGGACACTTTTAGGATGCAGCAACTCAATAAACTATTCACAGATAATAAAAGAGTGGCAAAGGAGAAGGAGAAGGCTGATTGGGATGCCTCCAAGGCACAAGCGCAAACCTACACACACACCAAGGCACTCAGAGCCTTATAGGAAGAGAATAAATTTCTTACTACTAACAATATTTAGTTGACCACTGTGGAGAAACAAAAGAATGTTCTCGAGGAAAACTTTCACCAATTACAAGAACAATTAGTCAGGGTCAACCAAAACATGAATCGTTTGGCCAGAGAAAATCAAACCCTCTTAATGGAGGAGGTACATGCAATCCGTTAGAAGACAACCATCAAAATAAGCGCATGGAAAAATAAGGCCAAGTGGCATGAAAATTTAAAGGAGCACTTCAAAGACCAGGTGGGGATGTACAAGCAACTCATAGAAAAGGAGATCTATATGGCTAAGGCCCACATCAATACTTTCGGTGCTCAACACACTGATTGGCGAGCCATATTGGATACATATGCATTTTCCCACCAAGCAGAGCTTAAAAGCTAGGACCTGCCGATTCAAGATCTCATAGAGTACATGGAATTGGCAAACTTGCAGTATGCCAATCTAGCCATGTTGATAGCAGGATGCCCGAGAATAGAGCTCGAGAAGTAGGTAGCTACCACCTATACCAAATATGAAGTAGAATTTGCATAGCACAAGAAAATGTTGCAGAAGCTGGAAGTTACAAATTCTGAACTAGAGGTGGTTAAAACCAGCTACCAAGGGTAGAAAGATGTCAAAAGGGACTTGGCTCAATAGCTTATAGATTTCTAGGAGTATAGGGATAAAGCCAGAGCCTACAAGAAGGAATGATGGTTGTTTGTGGCTTGGTATGTTAAAGCAAATCAAATGTTCCTACAACTACCATGTCCATGGGAGGTGCCAACTCTATCAAACATTGGAGCATTAGCATGGACTGTACAAGACCCCAAAATTGAAGAGGAAAAGCTCCAAGCATTATTGCAGAGCCATCAAATTCCAAAATATAGAGCACAAGACAAGGAGAAGCATCCCATAGAGGAGCCACCACCACCTGGAACCACATGAGTTCCACAAAATTTTGTAATTTTTTTGTTCGCATCCCAATTTTGTTGTATTCAATTCCCCACTGAGGCATGAATGAATTCCCAGTCAGTCAATAATCCCATACCTATCCACTGTATAATCAATGGAGCTTATTCTCATTTTGTTTGACTCGAGGATAAGTTTTCATTTAGTCATAGGGATATGATGAATCATGATTCATTAGGTTATGATATCGTACCCATGATATCATGTACGTGATATCAGGTACATGATATCGCGACCTGGCTCGTGATATCAAATGCGAGATATTTTGACTCCTGTGTGGGCCTATAAATACACATGTAGGTGTAAGGAGTTAAGGGATTCAGGTTTTAGAATTAGTTTGTAGTCCATTTCAGAATTTAGCTTTCATTTTATTTCTTCTCAACTTTTTTTCCCCCAGTGCATGCCCATAGTATGATGATTGTAATTGTACGGCACCCTTATTCAAGTGTGACGTACTTNCAGTTTGTAGTCCATTTCAGAATTTAGCTTTCATTTTATTTCTTCTCAACTTTTTTCCCCCAGTGCATGCCCATAGTGTGATGATTGTAATTGTACGGCACCCTTATTCAAGTGTGACGTACTTGGACATGCACATGACTGGAAATAAAGATTGAGATTACTTCATCATTGCAACATTCACCTAGTTTAATTATTTAACTGTTATTGTTATTTATTGCTTTCGTAATTAATCTTTCTTCACCCTAAACTCCTTAAACACAAAATGAGTATGACTTAATCACGAGCATTTAAGTGTGACTACTTGGTATCCTGGTAGCATACCTAGGACATGCACTGGGTAATCCCAGCAATAGTCGTACACGAGGTCCAAGATGTGTACAGATGATAAATGGATGGATCCTCATTGCACTTAGGCTAGCTTAGACTCTCTTCACCCTTTCTCTCTTAGATTAACAAGTTATTTTCCATTACCGCTAGGAGTAGCACTAAGTTAGAAACCACATCATACACCTCACTCTAGACTAAACCATATGTGACAAAGCAAATACTAGTCCAAGTGGGAAGACAAAGAACTATGATCAACAAGTAACTATCTAGATACCACAACTAGCCCTTTTGTAGAGTTTGACCGAATTGTGCGTAAATGCTCTATTCATATGGTTGAGTGTAGGGGTACCTCGCCACTCATCATCTTTATTTTTTCGCAAGTTTTCAAAGTAAAACTTAATTGTTGAAGTTTGATTATCCAATTAGATCTCTTTTATCCTATTTCATTTTGTGAGAGGAACTATCTTACTGCTAGCTCTACAATCATGATATAAATCAAAGCATTCTGTAAATAATACTTAGAATGTATTGATGCTTTAATCACAACAAATGGTTGTTTTTCTAATTTAGAGTACTTTCTTTTAACTCCTTTAAATTGGTAACTGAAAATTTCTATTGTTTTTTTCTTTTGTTCCATCGTTTTGTGTTAATAGTGCAGCCAATGAATTCTTTCAAGAAAAAGCATATAAACAGAAATCTTCTCTTAATTTTTGTTTCACCAAATATGGGGCTTCCAAAATGGATCTCTTAATTTGATCCAAAGCTTCAAGTAATTTGTTAGTCTTTCTTACTTCAACGTTCTTTTTCAACATCTGTGAAAGACATTTTGTTATTTCTGTAAATCCAGAAATAAATTTCTTAACAAAGTTTACTTTCCCAAAGAAAGATTTTAGTGCCTTTTTATTCGTAGTATGTTCTATACCTTGAATGGCTTCAATTCTAGCTTAATCAATAGCTATCATCTTCTGACAAATTATGTGCCCAAGTAGACTACTTGATTTTACTTCAAAAATACACATTTTGGGATTTAAAGGAATACCAAATTTCTTACATTAGTTACGCTATTCATCCAATTCATATTTATCTATATCTCTTAGTTTATGGATTTATTTTTAAAACTCATAAAAATATAAAAATGGCCCAAATAAACATCCATGGTGCATAGTTGTAATGCATAAGATGCAATCCTCCTTCAATGTATTTTTTTAATTTCCTCTATGCTTCAATCTTGATGTTGTGTTGTTGCTAACGGTCTAGGAATTGATATCCTACTAAGGTTTTTCCTAGGGTAACTCTATGTATTTCCAATTTATGCTATCTTCCTTTTTTTTAATCAAAAATTTATTAGTATTATGTGTGAAATATTGGGAATAACAACTTGAATGTGCCTTGGGAATGCCTCAATGGTCATACATGTAGACTGTTGCTCTTGCTTCTACTCCTAGAACCTAGTTAAGAAGTTACATATTTGCCATCACATTAATTAGTAGGTATGTTACTTTGCATGATGGGTAGGCATGCCTACATCATCATTAACATGTATGTAGTTTTTTATTGTTTGAAAACATATATAATTCTTCATAAAGGTGGGTTCCTTTCTGTTTTTTTGTTTTGCTTTGCTTTTTTTTTTTTGTTGCTGCTAAATTTACTTGTCATTGTGGAGATCTAGAATGATATATGCATGGTCACATGACTAACTATGCTTGCAATGAATAGCTATTATGACTAGGCATATGGTACTCCCTAGTTAGTTAGTTGTATCCTTTTCTACTAACAATAACTCATTATATAGCATGCTATTTTTCGATTTAGAAAATTAAATTTATAGAAGAAAAACTAAAGGCACCTATGATTTATTATATGACATAGAATATAAATTTTGAATAGCTCATCATATAGTACACTATTTTTGGATTTAAAAAATCTAAATTCATAAAAGAAAAAGTAAAGACACCTTTTTATCATCTACATGATTCATTATATGACATAACATAGAAATTCTTAAAGTGAAAATTTTACTTAAATCCATGAAGACGAATACCTTTTACGAACTTTTTTTTTATTAATTTTAAGCTATTGGATCAATTTTAAAATAGCTTTTATAGTATTCTCTTTTTCAATTTATATTTTGTTGCCTAGTAAAATGCACATGTGACTTTGGGTTTCTAAGCTAAGAGTTTGTTTACTTTATCATAAGTTGAAACTAGAAATACACTTGAAATCTAAGGATTAGATTAATAATATTATGAACTTAATGATTAGATTAACAGTATTATAAAATTTATGAAATTGAAATTAATTATTAATATGTGATCGAAAATAAAAATGTTTTTGGTTTGGCACCGCCCAAACTTGAACTAGAGACCTTTAGTGTGTTAGACTGACGTGAGTACCAACTACACCACGGCACCTGAATAAACAGAAATTTTTGTTTAGTATTAATAACTTGGGACAGTGTTAAACATTTTATACATTTTGTGGCCCACTCCGTTTCCCGAGCGAAGCCAAACTCAATGACAGCGCCTCATATATAGAGTTCCTTAAGTATATATGTGCTTCTTAATTTTGATTATGAAAGCTCTTTCCTTGCTTTTAGGTAAATTCTTGGGAATTTCTCAGCCAATGAGAAACTTTACTATGTCATCATATCAATTTGTAATTTCAAAAAGAGCTAGCACTTCTTGTCTAGATTCTTTTGCTATCATCCTAGATAATACCATATTCTTTATTGTTTTGCAAGTTTTCAAAGTAAAACTAAATTGCTGAAGTTTGATTAGTTAGATCTCCTTTTCCCTATTTTATTTTGTGATAGGAATTATCTTACTTTTGGCTCTACAATCATGATATGAATCAAAGCATTCTGTAAATAATACTTAGAATGTATCAAAGCTTTAATCACAACAAATGGTTGTTTTTCTAATTTAGAGTAATTTCTTTCAATTTTTTTTAATTGGTAACTAAAAATTTCTGTTGTTTTTTCTTCTGTTCCATCTTTTTGTGTCAATAGTGCAGCCAATGAATTCTTTGAAGAAAAAGCAGATAACCAAAAATCTTCTCTTAATTTTGGTTTCACTAGATATGGGGTGAGGCTCCGATATCGGACCACGTGATATCGCGACCTAAGAAGCGATCGGATACACAATATCGTGACTCCTATGTGGGCCTATAAATACACATGTAGGCACAAGGAGTTAGGAAGTCAGTTAATCGGTAGTTTTACCTAGAAGTTAGTTTTTATTTTTAGTTCTTTTGAACACTTTCTCCCAGTGCATGCCCACAGTGTGATGATTGTAATTGTATGACACCTTTATTCAAGTGTGACGTACTTGGACACGCACATGACCGAAAATAAAGATCAAGATTACTTCATCATTGCAACATTCACTTAGTTTAATTATTTAATTACTTTCTTAATTAATAGGTCTCTACCCTCAACTTCTATAAAATGTGGAATGAGTATGACCTAATAATGAGCATTTAAGTGTGACTACTTGGTAACCTAGTAGCGTACATAGGATCTATGCTTGATAATCCTAGTAGTAGTTATGCACGAGGTCCAAGATGAGTACAGATGATTAAGGAATGGATGCTCATCACACTTAAGCCAATTTAGACTCTCTCCTCCCATGTCCTATTAGCTTAGCTCTCTCTTCCTTTTCCTCCTAGCTTAATTAAAGTGATTTTCCATTGCCTCTAGGAGTAGCACTAGGTTAGAAACCACATCATACACCTCACTCTAGACTAAACCATATGTGACAAAGCATATACTAGTCCAGGTGGGAAGATAGCAGATTGCAATAAACAAGTAACTATCTTGATACCACAACTAGCCTTTCTACGAAGTTCAACCGGATCATGTGTGAAATGTTCGTATTCATATGGTTGAGTGTAAGGGTACCTCACCATTCATCATTGGCATCATTGCCGGGGATGGTGGTAGTTATTTAGACTAGTTACATCATACAAGATTGCTGTAACAAAGCATTCATAATATATCTCTTAGAAAGAAATTAATTTCAATTAAGTCACACATGATTCACAACAATGTCTCTATCACAAGACTATGATAATGCAACAACTAGTAAGGAAATTCATTGGAGAACCAATGAATTATATAATGATGAAGATGAAGTTTGGATTACCCAATCTTATGTAGGGGTTTCCTATGAGCATAAATGCAAACAACATCGTCCCAACTCACAAATGCATAACATACCTAGTGACAATGAACCCCTACTGGCCGCTACAAGCCTAACGAAAATGCAAGAGGCTATTCAAATATCTTGCAGGCATCATAAGAAAAGTCGTCTACCTAGGCTTGACTTAAACAACTTTCCTAAGTTTTCAAGAGGCTATGATTTAGATTTGCAACATCATCTACAAGCCTTCCATGATGCCTATGTATGGAGTAACATTGATAATTGATGGCAAAAACTTAAGCTCTTTCCTACAACACTCGTTGGCCAAGCACAAGTATGGTATAGGTTGTTAAAACCAAAATCAATTTGACATTAGTCAAAAATGGTAGAACTATTTAATGAAAGATATCAAACCTATGCAAGAGGTCAACCTTGAGGAGACAAATCCAAGAGTGGAAATAAGCACAACATGAACCCTTGGACATGGCCTTAGAAAGATATTATGCACTATTAAAAAACTACCTAAGCCATGGGTTCTCTGAGGAAAGGCTAATGTACCATATCATAGATGGGCTGTGTAATGAAACAAGGGAGACCCTAGGGATGTATGCCCAAGTTCAACTATATGAACTCTGAACCCATTAAGTCCAAGAGCTTGTTAAGTGGGTAGCAAAAGAAGAAGGAGAAATGGCTACGTGGGAGAATGTTGAAAAATCTCAACAGATCCAAAACCTTAAATCAAGAAGGGCCCATGATAATGAAGAGGAGAGAGCAACTCACCCCAAGGAGGAGGAATCATCCTTGCTAGTACTACAATCATTAGATGAAATTTTCTCAATTGTCTCATCTTCTACCTCTAATAGCATTGGAATCATCTTTGCTAGTACCACAATGAAGATGATGGAATGGATGCATGAAAAATGTGGAGAATATGCCAATGCTATTAGAGGTAAAGTTATGACAACCCAAGAAATAGGAGAAAAACACCTTTAGATGATTGAAAAGAAGGGTTGAAGAGAATAAGAACTTAACTGCAGATCATACATATCAATGTAACATTTTCCTATACAATCACCCCAAGGGCCAATGTTCAATCTTGTCACATTTACAGGAGCATTGGGGATGAATTTTACATCCAAAGTTTGTATAGAAATACTGTGTTCGATCATAGTGGCAACAATCCCAGTCGTGGGGGGGGGGGGGGGGCGCCCCCCCAAATTGGTTACACCCTTCATACCATCCAAACCCAAGTGTTTATTAGGTTTAGCATCTTGTTTCCCCAACAGGGTCAACATCTTCTACCTCACCACATTATTATTATTCTCCTCAATGCCATCAACCCATATCCTTACCAACAGGACCGCCACCTTAGGTACCTTATAGTTCTCCTCAATTTTAACATTCTTATTTTTCACCTTCTTCTACTTTTCCACCAATTTTACCTAAAGGGTTTGCACCACAACATCAACCCATGAACGTTACTTGTACTTCTATTATCAACCGCAGTGGGAATCTTCCATAACATCATAGGCATCCCTTCTTTAGACATGACCATAGAAAGGGACACCTCAGCTCTAAAACCACTACATCCTCCAACTCAACATAAGTTCAACAATGCAGTGCATCTTTCTCCACGAACCCTACACCTTGTGTTACCTTATCTGGGCCACCACTCAACACTCCAACAACTATGCAGCCTGATGAATATAGCCACATAGGGAGACATATCAATCCTTGCATACCATCTTACGATCATAAGTGCCATAGTGGGTCAACCATTCATTAATTAACTACATCTTATAAATTTCCCCACTATGCCTACTATAATCAAGTGTGTGAACCCCACTCTAGGTACATTCCAACCACCACATCAAAAGACACCCTATGGTTTGGATATGACTAGGTTCCATTATTCCCAACATGCAAGAATCCCAACCTTCCATTTATTAATTCTAGCCATGCTCAACCATTTAGCTAAGGGGGATATCCCCCATTCTAACAACACAGAATTAATAAATTTTTCTTTAATTTTACACTTTTTGTATTTTTGTCTTTTTATGAGTAATCTCATCTATGAATAAAAAACTCATGTGACTCATTGGTTGATGTGTTGTTCTATGCTATCGAGTCTTAGGTAACTAATTATTTGGACGATGAACCCACAACATCCACTCATCAATTCTATTAATAAGAGGTCCTACCTTGGGTACAATGATATTCTTGACATCATTAAAACTTAAAGTAATTTTATGCTCATTATGCCCAGAATGAAGAATGATGGACTAAGAAGGAATGGCCAGGGTGTGACATCAAGGGGACTTATGGATTCTCTTTGGTGACATCTATGAGAGTTACCATGCAGCTTGGTTGTACTAAGATCCTTGTAGATCTAACAAGAAATGGGACTAAGAGTAATAAAGGCACTCATTTCAGAAAAATAATGCTATTCTAGGGGGTCTCATTAGAAAGACATGCATCCATGCCTAAAGGTAGGTAGCTTCTCTGGATTAAGCATTGACATAAAAAAACGTGTGCCACAAAGAAAAAATCACTCCTCCCTTGAACGAAATGTCAAGTGATCATACACCTTGCTATCATGATGCTCTGATGGTTGTCCATCATGGGATGAAACAATGTAATGTCACTGATTGGAGGAATAGAATTGGTCCTGATTTTGGAGTGATGGGTTAATGACACATTAATCATGCCCTACACTAAGGATTCATTGTGCCCTGGGTTAGTTACCTCATGTTCCACTCTTTGCAATCCCTTCTACAATTCGTCCCATCTTGCTATTCATGTAATTGGGACTTGTGACTTGTGTAGCATTGAATTTATACCTCATCAAAATGGTATTTACGTGTGTGTGTTTTGTGAAATTGGTGTAGATTGCATTTAACCTTCTAGTGCCTATGAACATTTTAAGGTGTGGTTACGCAAGGGAACTATAGGTTGGAACTTGCTTTGGGGAGGATCCACTTGCATGAATTTTGTAATTTGTACTTGTTACACATCATCATCACATTATTTTATACCCTTTAAGAATTGCATTACCAACATTATCCTTTCCCTCATCATCCTTCCAGTTCAAATGTTCCTGTGTACCGAAACATGTCCTTTCCCCTCATCCAATTCATGTATTTCATTGTCAACTTCTACACCATTATAGTTTGTTATGCCTTCTGGTCTATTTCACATTGCCCTAGACCTTTTACACTGACCTCAAGTCCTTCATTTTTGACATTAGAATTTCAGAAATTTATCAACTCTTCTAAGTACCCTATTTTTGATAGGTTGTGATATCGGGTTGGACACGATATCAGGGTCATTTACAATTGCTCATGTGGGGGGAGTTTTTCAAATTTTCTTCCATGAATTATGACTTGCACACCTCTTGGTCAAACAACCATAGCTCGCTAGCTAGCGCTCTAATTTTCATTTTGATCAAACCTACCTAAACCTAGAGTGTTCAACTTAGTCATGGGGGAAGGGTACACTCTAAATTGTGTAGAAATTTTTCAAAATTCATCATCATCTGAAGGATACTATAAATGGTAATTACTTATAAAAATGATAAACATGTTGCCAAAACAATCTTATCTCCTCACTTACACTAAGAATTTAAACTTTGAGGCCATCAGATCAAATTGGGCCCAATACTAAAACATTGGGGGACATTTTAGTAATTGTAAATCACATGAAATAAGAAAATGAATTCATTAAGGCAAGAAGTAAGATATAACTTAACTTTTGTAAGAAACCTTACTAATGATTTGCCTTGTGTGATTATAGATGGCCCCTAAATGCAGACAACAAGAGGGACCCTCCCAAGGTGTGTTAAAATGATTGAGGAGAGGCAAAGGCCAAGTGTCTCCCAAGGAATGTGTGGAGTAGGAGGCGTAGCCATTTAGCATCCATCAAGAGCCCCTTGCTATTGTACAATTGGGATAGGTGGAAGGAGGAGTTGCTAAAGCACTTGAATAGGGACAACACATCATGTTGTCCCTAGAGTGTGTTCAGGCCATCCATGAGAGGTCCACATCGATATCAGTGATCGTGGAATTGAACTTCAAACCTTTCATAGAGTTTGCTCTTGAGGTCATTAGGGACCAACTCAAGGGGTCTCCATTATGACCTATCCTCTCTAAAAGTGGTGCTTGGTACTTAGGAGAAACGTACCAATTTTGGCATAATAAGGAAGAGGGCACCACAATTGACATTGGTGGTGTGACTATCGATTTTTCTACCAAGGCCATCTCAGAAGTATTAAATCTTTCAAATACAAGGCCAAAAGTTGCTCACCTACCCACTGACTCCAATGTCGATGTGTGAATAATATGGTTGAAGAGGGTGTATGATAAAGAAGACAAGACATATGGAGAGTTGACACTGGAAGAAAGGATACACTTCAAAATTGTTACTTATCACATCTTCCCCATAAGAGGATTAAACCAAATATCAACATATGCGGCAAGAGGAAGTGCAATATTGATGGGCAAGGTTAATGCTAACCTTTCCCATTTGTATTTTGTGGAGATCTTGAGGTGGTTTGAAGAACACAAGATAGGGAAGTTTGCATTTCCCTTCCCTTGTCTCATCATGAAGCTATGCAAGCATGCTGGAATTCTGGGGTACACCTATGACGTTCCTAGAAGAGCCCAAAATGCTTTGTTTGATAAATTTTTGAAGCCACTAGCCCCAAGGAAAAGTGCTAGTGAGACGCTGGAGCTAGAGCAAGAACAAATGGTGGGACCCCTTGCAACTCAAACTACAGGTCCCAACCAACTCCCAAGCACTAGTCCTAGTTAACAACAAGAAGCAGAGCCCAACATGAGTCAACAAGACCAAATGCTACCACCACTGCAAGATTATCAACCATCAATGAGCCATCTCAGGGCCATTGCTAAGACAATTAGTTGAGGAAGTCATGATGACACCAATCTCTTCTAGGTCATCGATGACACCGTACAACCCATAATTTCTATTGATTGCACATGGGGTGAAGTGTCCATCCAAACCAGAGGAGGGGAGACCCATTGGTCATAACAAATTTTATGGAACACTGCGTCTTTCTAAGTGCAATTGGAAATGGGTGAAGGTGCCATAGGAGTGGTCATGCAGCACCAAGATGTAGTGAGAGCCATAGAAGTGGTCACAAACCACATCACAGAATCTTTCAATGTTCCTGTTGTGCCACCGGTGGATTTCATAAGAGCACGTGATGCTCAAATTCTGGTCGATCCCTCAATGACTCCAGTGGAGCATGAGGATGTCCTTGATCAATTGCTATAGATAGAACAATTAATGACATCCTTGTTCAACATTCCATAAGATTTCACAGTAGCACAATCAGACCTCATCTCCATCAAAGGAAAGCTGGTCATGGTAGAGACCAAGGTCAAGCATGTGAAACAGAGTTGGCAAGACTCCAAGAGAGGCTCGTTACCCTGAAAGTTGCATAGCAATATCCATCTTAGTTTGTTCTCACAAACCAGCTAGACACTTTTAGGATAGAGCAACTTAATAAGCTGTTGGTGGACAATAAAAGAGTGGCTAAGGAGAAGGAGAAGGCCAACTAGGATGCCTCCAAGGTACAAGCAAAAACCTACGTGCATGGCAAGACACTCAGAGCCTTACAAGAAGAGAATACATAGCTCACCGCTAATAATCTTTGATTGACCACTATGGAGAAATAGAAGAATGTTCTCAAAGAAAACTTTCAGTAGTTATGAGAATAGTTGGTCAGGGTTAACCAAGACATGAACCATTTGGCTAGAGAAAATCAAACCCTCTTAATGGAGGAGGTATGCACAATCCGATAGAAGATGACCATAAAAATAAGCATGTGGAAAAATGAGGCCAAGCAACATGAAACATTAAAAGAGCATTTCAGAGACTAGGTGGGGATGTACAAGCAAGTCATCAAGAAGGAGATCCATATGCCCAAGAACCACATCAACACCTTTAGTGCTCAACACATTAATTGGCAGGTCATATTGGACACATATGCATTTTTCCACTAGGCAAAGCTTAAAAGTTGGGATCTGTAGATTCAAGATATCATAAAGTACATGGGATTGGCAAAATTTCAATATGCCAATCTAACCATATTGACAGTAGGATGCTCAAGAATAGAGCTCAAAAAGCAAGTAGCTACCACCTATGCTAAATATGAAGCAGAATTTGTGGAGCATAAGAAAGCATTGCAAAGGCTAGAAGTTGCAAATTCTGAACTAGGGGTGGTTAAGGCCAACTACAAAGGGTAGAAAGATGTCACAGTGGACTTGGCTTGACAACTTACAAATTTCCAGGAGTACAAAGACAAAGCCAGAGCCTACAAGGAGGAACAACAGTTGTTTATGGCTTGGTATGTTAAAGTAAATCAAATGTTTACACAACTACCATGTCCATGGGAGGTGTCAACTCCATCAAAGATTGGAGCATCAGCATGGACGACACAAGACCCTTGAACTAAAAAGGAAAAGCTCCAGGCACTATTGCAGAGCCATCAAATTCCAAAACCTAGAGCACAAGACAAGGGGAAGTGTGCCATGGAGGAACCACCACCACTAGGAACCACATGAGTTCCTACAAAATCTTTTAATTTTTGTGTCTATGTCCTAATTTCGTTGTATTCAATTCTCCAATAAGGCAAGAATAAATTCCTAGTAATTCAATAATCCCATATCTATCCACTATGTAATCATTGGGGCTTGTTCTCATTTTGTTTGACTCAAGGATGGGTTTTCATTCAGTCATGAGGGTATGATGAATCATGATTTAGTAGGCTCTGATATCGGACCCACGATATCAGGTACATGATATCGTGACTTAAGAAGTGATATAAGATACACAATATCATGACTCTTGTGTGGGCCTATAAATACATATGTAGGTGCAAGGAATCAGGAAGTTAGTCAGTTGGTAGTTTTAGCTAGAAGTTAGTTTTAACTTTTAGTTCTTCTCAACACTTTCTCCCAGTGCATGTCTGCAGTGTAATGATTGTAATTTTATGGCACATTTATTCAAGTGTGACATACTTGGACACACACATGACCAGAAATAAAGATCTAGATTACTTCATCATTGAAGCATTCACTTAGTTTAATTATTTAATTTCTTTCTTAATTAATACTTCTCTACCCTTAACTCCTATAAAACATAGAAGGAGTACAACTTAATCATGAGCATTTAAGTGTGACTACTTGGTAACCTAGTAGCATACCTAGTATCTATGCTTGGTAATCCCAATAGTAGTTGTGCATGACATCCAAGATGTGTATGGATGATTAAGGAACAGATGCTCATCACACCTAGGCTAGTTTATACTCTCTCTTCCCATGTCCTATTAGCTTAGCTCTTTCTCCCTTTTTCTCCTAGCTTAATTAGAGTGATTTTCCATTGCCTCTAGGAGTAGCACTAAGTTAGAAACCACATTATACACCTCACTCTAGACTAAACCATACGTGACAAAGCATATACTAGTCCAGGTGGAAAGATAGTGGACTGCAATCAATAAGTAACTATCTTGATACCACAACTAGCCCGTCTACAGAGTTCAACCGAATCATGTGTGAAATGCTCGTATTCGTATGGTTGAGTGTAAGGGTACCTCACCACTCATCATGGGGCTTCCAAAATGACTCTCTTAATTTGATCCAAAGCTTCAAGTAATTCTTTAGTCTTTCTTACTTCAACATCCTTTTTCAACATCTGTGAAAGAGTTTTTGTTATTTCTATAAATCTAGAAATAAAATTCTTAACAAAGTTTACTTTCCTAAGGAATGATCTCAATGACTTTTTATTCATAGTATGTTCTATACCTTGAATGGCTTCAATTATAGCTTAATCAATAGCTATCTTCTTCTAACAAATTATATGCCCAAGTAGACTACCTGATTTTACTTCAAAAATACTCTTTTTTGGGATTTAGAGAAATACCAAATTCCTTACATTTTTTACGCTATTCATCTAATATTCCCTATCTTTGTTACGCTATTCATCCAATTCACATTTATCTATATCTCTTATTTTATGGATTTATTTTTAGAACCTATAAGAATATAAAAATGGCCCAAATAAATATCCATGGTTGCATCATTTGTAATGCATGAGATGCAATCCTCCTTCATTGTATTCTTTCATTCTCTCTATGCTTCAATCTTGATGTTGTGCTATTGCTAATGATCTAGGAACTAATATTCTACTAAGGTTTTTCCTAGGGTAACTCTATGTCTTTCCAATTTATGCTATATTATTTTCTTTTTAACAAAAAATTATTAGTATTGTGTGCGAAATATTGGGAATAACAACTTGAATGTACCTTGGGAATGCCTCAATGGTCATACATATAGACTATTGCTTTTGCTTCTACTCCTAGCACTTAGTTAAGAAGTTGCATATATGTCATCACATTAATAAGTAGGTATGTACCTTGCATGATGGGCAAGCATGCCTACATCATCATTAACATGTATGTTCCTTCACTAATAAGAAAGTAGGACCTGAGAACACCTCTTTTAAGTGAAACAAAAACCAATTACAATATCAATAATGTAATAGAACAATTTTATAAAGTTTTGTACATAGTTTTTTATTGTTTGAAAACATATATAATTCTTCATAAAGGTGGGTTCCTTTTAGTTTTTGTTTTTGTTTATTTTTTCCCAAATTTACTTGTCATTTTGGAGATTTAGAATGATGTATGCATGCTCAATAATGCATGGTCACATGACAAACTATGCTTGCAATGAATACCTATTATGACTAGGTATATGGTCCTCCCTGGTTAGTTAGCTATATCCTTTTCTACTAATAATAACTCATTATATACCATGCTATTTTTGGATTTAGAAAATTAAATTTATATAGTGATGAGTGGTGAGATACCCCTACACTCAACCATATGAAACGAGCATAGCACCCGCGATCTGGTGGAACTCTGCAAACTAAATGCCTATGCGCTTCATGGAACACTTAAGGTTAACTATTCGTTATCTTCCCAGACTTACTTGTAGTTGTCATGGTGTATAGTTAACTAAGTCCAAGGTATATGATTTTTATAGTCTTTTATGTTTTTCTCCTATGCTATGGAGGTGAAGGGTTGAAAAACTAACTAACTCTAACTAATGAACTAAGTATAAATTACCTAGCGTCAGCATCCATTCCCACTTACCATACACACCCTAAACTGATGCAACCATGGCTACCAAATGCTAATCGTTTTTAGGATTATCATGCATAACGCACATGCTCGAAGTGGTCGTACTGAGGCACTTANCTAGGATTATCATGCATAACGCACATGCTCGAAGTGGTCGTACTAAGGCACTTAACTAGGAGGAAAGGGTTGAGAGAATCTATCTAGCCTAAGTGCAATGAGCAGCTGATTTCTTGACTAACCGTACACATCCAGGTGTACGACTACCACTGGGATTACCAAGTGTAGATCTTGGATACACCATTGGGTTACCACGTAGTCACACTAGATTCTTGTAATCAAGTCGTACTCATACCGCATGCGATGAGCAGCCGATTCCTTGACTAACCGTACACATCCTTAGATGCTCGTAATCAAGTCGTACTCATATCGCATGTGATGAGCAGCCGATTCCTTGACTAACCGTACACATCCTTAGATGCTCGTAATCAAGTCATACTCATACCNAACGTGATATTGCAGCCTGTGCGAATCGTGTCTTATCATACCACCATGACTGAATGAAAACTCGTCCTCGAGTTCCTTACAATAATATTGGAAAGGTAGGGAATTATTGAGAGGAATGGAACTAATGGGATGACATGTGAATGGATCATCATTACAAGACTTGACAAAACTGGTGTTCATGACAACAAGGGTGAACACCTTATTACATTGACATTAGGCCTTAGTTGGTAGATGAGAAAGAGAGAGAGAGAGATAAGTGTTGCTACTACCAATGCCAATATTGCGCCTTTTGTTGTCCATCCGTAAGCACACCATCGATTTTGCTCCTTGCAAAGTTGCTTCAACACCACTCCATTCTAAGTGGTCCCTTTCAAATCCAATCCGTTGTTGCATGATTGCCATTTGCACACACAATGTAATCTTATATTAGCAAGGGTAAATGAATTGCAATGTAGTTAATACCTTGCTTCAGTGTAAGTTCATTGGCTAGGTTGTGGTATGGTTGATATGGATTGGGAGATATATTAATGATGACTACCAAAGGTGTAGGGGTTAGGAAGAAAATCGAAAAAATTCGGGGCTAGGAGAAAATTGAAAAAATTGGGCCCCGTAGCCCTATGACTAATTGTGAACCTCTAATAGCATTAGAATGGAGAAAGAAAAAGAGTAAGAAAGATAAATAAAAAGAGACAACTATAGCATCGACGAAATGGATGTCAAGATGGTAATGAACAAAATAAAATCAATTGCAAAAATTTTTAAGAGAAAGAAGTTAACTGGTGCACCAAATAGGAATGCCAGTGGGTCCTCCCCAAAGAAGGCTCATGCCCTTGATACCCTGACAAACCCATATTCAAAGAGTCTGTAGGCTCTGGGAATGTCATTTGGAACAAGAGTTAATGTCTTCACCACAAGGGTTTACCAAAAAGAAAACAATGCGTCAACCAAAATATGTACAGTAATGATACAATTGGCAACGAGGTGGACAATGGAGAGAAGGATGGAGAGAAAAAAATAGAATGGAATCCCAAGAACAAGGTGGTGTATAGCCCCTTGTGTGTTTTATGATTAATGGGACTTAGCAAATCTCATTCCAACTCTAGCCTCAAACCAACCACTTCCAGTGACTTCACATCAATGCATTTGGTCGAACCATTCTCTTGAAGTAACAAGAATGCCTTCTCTAAGAGTCACCACCATTCCGATGAAACAAAGGAGAGAATGGGAAGCGAGAGGGAACATCTTTGGTTCCATAACTAGTGCTTGTAGCCCAAGTTTATTTTGTCTAAGGGGTGTGCTTTGAATTCTCACTTTTTCTCGTTTTTTTTTGTTTTATGTTTTTATGTGTGAGAATCACACCATGCAAAGACTTGATTATTTTTATTATCTCAGCTTTCAATAATTGGATAATGTCGAACTAGTAAGAAAACTCAAGAAGGAAACATCCAAGCACCTAAGAAAATGGCCAACACAAAAGCATCAAGTTCCTTTGAAGTCACACCCTTTTCAATCCTTGAGTCCTTCCTTAGTTTGAGAAATGCCCAGTAACCGATTCGTTAGAGTTTTATTTAGAAGGGACTGTACATTTCCAAGTTGAGAGAGACTATAGAAACTGGTGGATGGNTTATTTAGAAGGGACTGTACATTTCCAAGTTGAGAGAGACTATAGAAACTGGTGGATGGATGGATGAAGTGATCTCATTGCCTGCCATATCAAAAGAAACATACCTCAGTATCAACATTGTGACTTAAAGATAAAAACCAAACATTAGCAATCAATATGAAAATAGTTCATACAATCATTCCGAACACTTATTGGATGACAAACTTACATGGTGGAACACATGCACACACACAGACACAAAATGGAAAAGTATAACACTGTTGTAAAACAAAAAGAAAGAAAAGTTAAAAAATTTTGTAAAACAAAAATGTGTAAGAAAAAAACATATAAAACAAAAATGTGTAAAACAAAAATTTAAAAGAACTGAGGGCCCCATATGATTAGCATAGGTAGCCATCTCCCCCATGACTGAGTGGAAAGGGAGAGATCCAAAATAATGAGCGCCTATTTAAATTTCTAAGAAGTGTCCAACTTCTCCCAATTGATGATCTTAGATTAAGGGGTGGAAGTTGGTGACGCTCATATTTCAACATATCTATGCCTTCGTTGTTGGCATGGTTTTCCTCCTTAGTTCATTCCACGCATCTTTGGTTGCTCTTTTGAGTAGCTGTCAACCACGGGGTGTCTACTACTGGTTGTGTGGTTGCTGCATACAGGCATATTTGTTGCAAATTTTCAGGGGCATACCTATTGCATGGAGGCATTTCCTCCATGTCATCACCCGATGAATCACTGTATGTGATGCATGGAACTTTCCAATTCTTAATCTTTCCATAAATATTTATCTTAGATATTTCCAAGGAAAGACCGCAGATCCTAAGGCATGCATCTATTGTACTTAGCCATGCCCTTCCCATTATAATTGGGAAGTCCCCTTTGTTGTTGTTCACTTCAATCACTAGAAAATCAGCTGGATAGGACCAACCACACATAGTGGTAATGATGTCCTCCACCAATCCCAAGGGAATGGTGATGGACTGGTCCACCAACTCTAGTTGAATGTTGTTCTTCTTGAGTTGTGGCAGGTTCTAGGCATGATACATCTCTTGTGAAATTAATTTGACTTCGGAACCTGAGTCAAGAAGAGCCCAATGTGGTTCATTTCTAGCGACTTGATGGTAGATTAAGGGACTCCCAAGGTCAGTTAGTTTTATGGAAAGGTGGCCTACCTTGATCCAGTCGATTACGGTATGTGTTAACATAACTGTATGCATTAAGCTCTGTTGGGCTGAAGGGTGCTCTGAAGTGTTAGATGGTGAAGGAGTGTATATGGGCTCAACCACTTGTTGTTGCGAGAGTTTGTCTGGGCTTTTGGTTCTAAAGAAGGGTCTTCTCTTTTTACAGTTGTCAAAACCAGCAGTGGGTTGAATATTTATAGCTCTCGCAGCATGACATTGCTGCGGTTGAGTAGGAAGTTCCCCTTGCATTATTGGAACATGAGGTGTTATGAGAACTACTTGTGGAAGAGGTGCAGATAGATTTGAAAGATGGTATAGGTATGGAGTGTCTCCTAGAGGAGGAGTCCTTCGGAAGTACTCCCGAACTTGGTAGTGACGGTGGGGAGTTGTGTGACTCACAGAGTCACTTGGAGAAATCGGCTACTGCACATAATATCCATAAGGGTCAGGCTGCCGGTAAGGGTACTGATGTTTCAATGATGGCATCCCCTATGATAGTGGGTATTGCCACTGCTGATGTTGTCCGATGGGTTGTGGTGGAGTTCCACTTGGATAATACGTTAAGGGTTGGTGGAACTACCTTGGGTTACCTTGGGGATAAGGTAACTTTTGGGGTGTTTGTCGTTGGTTAAGTCTCGGATTAAGTGCATACACCCTAGACTCATGCAGATGTGAGATGATTGGACAACATCCCTTAGGATGGTCATAATGGCAGATCTCACATCCACTATCATCATCTGAATCCGAATCCATAGCCACATCGGAGTTAGTAATTTTTCCCTTACCCTTGTTATGTGCAGGGCCTAAATCTCTCCACTTTGCCTTACCTTTGTCACTACCTTGTTCTACCTTCAACTCTTCTACAATTTTTAAGATAATTTTAATTTNGTGTTCTACCTTCAACTCTTCTACAATTTTTAAGATAATTTTAATTTTAGAGTCTAAGGAACTCCATACGTCATTTACCTTAGCCGCTATTTCTATTGTTAACTTTTGAATTGGCAAGGTTTTCCTGTTCACCAACTCTTCGATTGGTGACTCATCCTCTTCATTGCAAAATTTCACTCCCTTCTTTTGAAGAGAGGGATCACGGTTATATTCTTCTGTACTTTCCCTTTTTCATAGTTCACCTTCTTCTTTTGCTACTTGCTCCAACAAGCAATGAACTTCGTGGGCTCTAAGTTGTGATAGTCTTCCTTGGGCATAATTCCCAAGGGTTCTTCTAGTCTCATGTTTGAGCCCATCTACGATGTGGCGGAGTTGATCCTGTTGAGCATATCCATGGCCCGAGCAACGATGTAACAATGTGTAGTAGCGGGCCATGGCAGCATCCAAGGGTTTGTGATTTCCTTGCTTCCATCTGTGGATCTGCTTATGAAAATTGGACACTCTGGAGTACATCTGATACTTATTGTTGAACAGTTCTAACATTGTACTCCACCTCCTGATGGTTTCCGCTGCTAAGGACTGGTACCAGCTCTCTGCTTCCTTGGTGAGTGTCCTGGGAAACAACTTAAGTTTTTGCCACTCATTCTCAATGTTTTACAAGGCACAGGCATCATGGAATGTCTGTAAATGATGTTGCGGATCANACAAGGCGCAGGCATCATGGAATGTCTGTAAATGATGTTGCGGATCAGCGTTGTATCCCCTAAGTGCCTGATCTGACTATCTTTTAAATGCCTTGTTGGGATTTTCACTACCTCTGTTATGTCAAGCATACTTAGGGTTGCAAGTAGGGGCTTGTCATTATCATCTCTTTCATGATGCCTATGATGTATTTGTTGTTCCCTACTTTCCCTTCATTCATACCCTTGTCATCTCTCTCAACTCTCTCGTCGAGGTCTCTCATTTTTATTACTTTTATCCTCTTTGTTATGCTCTTCATGATTGTGCCCAAAGGTGGAAGGAGAGGGTGAATGATGTGAAAAAGGGGAAGAAGAAGGAGAACCATCGTCATGACGATGTTTCCTACCTTCTCTTCAGCTGCCTCGGCCTTGATCGTGATGACGATCTAAGTGCCCATCCTTGTCTTTTGTTGTTGTTCCCTCTGTGAACAGTTGGTGTTCACAGGCATCAGAACCAGTGTTATGTATCGTTGAGTGTAAGTTCTGATACCCAACCTCCTCACCATCGTTAGGAGGAGGAACATCATTTGTTAAAGAACCCGTAATAATGGGTCCGTCATCTCCTATTTCGCTAAGGACGTGTGGGCCTTTGCCCTTCAACAGAGTATGTTGGCTCTCCTGCCTTGCATCCCTCATACGTTGTGAATCTGTGGGATAATAATCCCTCATGTCAAAGTCTTCCATAACGTATTTAGCATAGAGCTGAGTCATGCCAATCTGTGCTAAGGCACGAAGAAGCATGTTCAGGATAGATTGATCTAGAGGTAACACTATGTTACCAAATAAATCTCTCCAGCGCATCTATTCATCTTGATGGAGGATAAAAGTATAATCAGGTATATACTCATTGGGATGAGTATATGTCATCCTATATTGTTAAGGACTTAGCTGATTTTGGTTATGTGTTTTTGATTGCCGACTATTCTTTGTATGATCCTTAGGTGATGTGCTCTTGTGAGAAGAAGAAGAAGACATGATGTCTTATAGGTGTGCTAATTTTACCGTTATATAATTTTTTTTCTATTTGATTAACCCTAAGGTTCGTTTAAGCTCCCAATGATGTAAATGATCTCTTATGTCCTACTTAGCACACAAATACTTAATCCCTGGCAACGGTGCCAATGATGAGTGGCGAGGTATTCCTACACTCAACCATACGAAATGAGCATAGCACGCATGATCCGGTGGAACTCTGCAGACTAAATGCCTTTGCGCTTCATGGAACACTTAAGGTTAACCATTCGTTCTCTTCCTAGACTTACTTGTAGTTGTCACGGTGTATGGTTAAGTAAGTCCAAGGTATATGATTTTTATAATCTTTTATGTTTTTCTCCTATGCTATCGAGGTTAAGGGTTGAGAAACTAACTAACTCTAACTAATGAACTAAGCCTAAATTACCTAGCGTCATCATTCGTTCCCACTTACCGTACACAGCCTGAACCGATGCAACCGCGGCTACCAAATGCTAATTGTTGCTGGGATCATCACGCGTAACGCACGTGCTCGAAGTGGTCGTATTGAGGCACTTAACTAGGAGGAAAGGGTTGAGAGAATCTATCTAGCCTAAGTGCGATGAGCAGTTGATTCCTTGACTAACCGTATACATCCGGGTGCACGACTACCACTGGGATTACCAAGCGTAGATCCTGGATACACCACTGGGTTACCAAGTAGTCACACTAGATGCTCGTAATAAAGTCGTACTCATACTGCATTCTAGGAGTTTAAGGGTAAGAGAGAAAACAATAAATAAATCCTATTCCATGCACTGCAAGGTTTATCCAGGAAGTTCATCTTTATTGTCGTACACAACTTGTGTTCACGTACAGTGTTGCTTGAATAAAGATCCGTTCACTTTAGGACTCCTACTGCGGGCACATGGAAAATATTCTATCTCTGGAATGATCAAACTGCCAGAGTTTCCCTACTTCTAGACCAAGATGAGGAAACAAGGGAGAGCATGCTATTTTTGGATTTAGAAAATTAAATTTATAGGAAAAAAACAAAAGGCACCTATGCTTTATTATATGACATAATATATAAATTCTGAATAACTCATCATACAGTACACTATTTTTGGATATAAAAAATTTAAATTCATAAGAGAAAAATTAAAGACACCTTTTATCATCTACGTGAGTTATTATATGACATAACATAGAAATTCTTAAAGTGAAAATTTTACTTAAATCCATTAAGACCAGTTTCAGAATACCTTTTATGAATGTTTTTTATTAATTTTAATCTATTAAATCAATTTTAAAATACCTTTTATAGAATTCTCTTTTTCAATTTATATTTTGCTTCCCGGTAAAATGAACCTATGACTTTGGGTTTCTAAGCCAAGAGCTTGTTTGCTTTATCATAAGTTGAAACTAGAAATACACTTGAAATCTAAAGCATTTAGATTATTAGATTAATAATATTATGAACTTTATGATTAGATTAATAGTATTATAAATTTTATGAAATTGAAATTAATATTATTATTATGTGATTGAAAAATAAAATGATTTTTCTTTGGCGCCGCCCAGACTTGAACTGGAGACCTTCAGTGTGTTAGACTGACGTGATAACCAACTACACCACGGCACCAGCTTGCACAGCCGGTTTTTTACTGTTAATAACATGGAATATTGTTAAACATTTTATACATTTTGCAGCCTACTCCGTTTCCTGCCCAAAGAACGCAAACTCAATTACAGCGCCTCAAATGACCGAGAAAACGCAGAAGCAGGGAGATGGACAATCAAAATCAGGAACAAGGCAGGTCTGGCGGAAAAATGGAACTATCTCTTCTTACAGATCGTCTGCGTATTTCAGTCATTAAAAATGGCTGTTATTTGGCTTTCTACCGCATTCTATTTAATAAAGGCCACCATTCACGGAGAAGATCACATGCCTCCTTAAGGTTCCTCCTCAGAGATACTTGCATGACTTCTTCAGTTTCATCTGAGAGATATCATTGTCCTCACTCTTTGGGGAAACCAGGAGTTTATCAACTCTGCAGCTGCAGAGTATTTGGTGTCAACTATACAAACTAGTAAATACTCACTTTTCTGTATCTTGATTAAATACTCAACAATCAAATCAAATATGGAATATACCGGGAAATCAAATATTTCTTGATTAACTTATTTCTTGATTAACTTGATCGAAGCCAAAAAGACTTATTTTTACGGAATGCTAGGAAACTCGAGCAACTCTAGGATAAGTTCCTGTTGTTGTCCGGGACCACCATTCTAATGATGGAAACTCATTCTCTATGAGGTATGAGAATATACGATACTCGGATTTGGGAATTTCTCTCACCCAGGAACGTACAATTACATATTGGGGTAACTCGGGGACTCGTTCCCCGCTAAAGCCCTCAGACCAGT
>MNCI01006012.1:210994-222428 GCA_015680685.1 Gnetum montanum
TGCAAGGATGAGATTAGTTATTACTTCTATTCTTTGGGTAGTTTTAGATTTTTATTTAGATTAAGTACCTTCCCCGTGATTGGACAATAAACCCATAGAACCCACACCAACTTTTATGGAGCCCATCTGAACATGTTAGTTCTTCTCAGCTCTTTGTTTGCATGGCAAACTGCTTTCTTATGACAAATATCATTGTACCATATATATAGCTTCCATTTTGTGTTTTCCAAACCATATATAGCTTACATTTTGTTTTTTCCAATAAGTTTCAAAGATCAGAGAGAATAAATAGTGTTTATGTTAACTGCTAGTCTGAGATATAGTGGGTAATATCTGGTTAAAGAATTTTTAGAATTTTTTAAGATTTAAAAACAGAAGAAAAAAAGAAAAGACCAGAAATCAAAGAATTGGCTTTTCGTTGTGAGACAAGTGAACAGTGGTTGTGAAGAATTCTTTCAATATAGTGAGAGATAAAAAAATCACATAAACAGAACAATGGTTAAAGAAGGAAAGAAAATAAGATAGATAAATTTAAGGAGGAATAAAAGTAATTTTAAGTAATAAATATATCTAAGACTAAGTAATATGTGAAAAATAGAAGTTTATAAAAGAGTAAAAGACATCTCAAGGAAGAGAAATAGGTTCAACTTAAGAGAACTTAAAAATAATTTCCAAGGACCCTAGATTGCTTACTTTTTGTTAAAATAGGCTACCACATTAAGTGGGTAAACTAACATTGATTTCATTAACATTATTGCACTATATTCTATTTTCAAAAGCTTATTTAATTTTTCTATCTACAAAGTTTCCCACTTAGTATATCTAAACTTTGTATTGGGGCCCAAGAGATTGAGTATATAGGCAGGCGAGGTGATGATATGAAGAACTTAACTATTTTCTTGTCATAGGTGTTATAACACTTTGGTTGCAGCTACATGCCTTATTCATTTGTGTTACATTTAAATCCTATATATTAGTTACAAGTTATCCAAATTTGAAGTATAGCAAAATGTATCACTGCTGGTTTTTTTTTTATTTACATATTTCAAAGTTTGATCAGTGTTTCGTTTTTGTTCATTTTTTAATATTTACTTTTTATAATTGTATATAGAGCAACTAGCAAGGGACCTGGAGAAGTTTGCACAGCATGCAGGCAGGAAATCTGTTAATATGGATGACGTTATTCTTGCTGGTATACATTTAAGGGGCTTTTCAACAGAAATGATATGATAGTTCCTTGTATAGATCTAAGGTATGAAATTGCTTTTCTAGATTTTGTTGTTTTCTGATAGGCTATCCAATTTGCAGCTCATAGGAATGAAGAAGTTACAACCATACTTAAATCATTTTCTCAGGAGCTGCTAAAGGAAAAAGAACAGCTTGGAGAAAGGAAAAAGAACAGCTTGGAGAAAGGAAAAAGAAAACTTCTGCCAAAGGGGAAAGAATCATTTTAGATTAGGTTGGAGATTTAGATACTTTGCATTATTAGATTTGTGAGTTAAGCTGCATGCCTTTGCGGAAGCAAAACATACATCGAATATTAGAAATATTCTATCATGGCATGTTAGGAGTACATAGATGTATGTTGCCTGGGAAGCTAAAGTAGATTAGTTTTGTCAGGGCTTTTTAAAAAACACCGCTTCGTGTGTATAAATTTAATATCTGACATCAAAATTTGAGCTTCATTTTCCTCCCCTAACTCTCTGCCGGACCAGAATTTGTTCTATATTTTCCTACGGCTTTTACAGTAAGGCTATGTTTCAGCTGTGTCCAGTGCAGAGTGTTCCCATCTTTCCTGAGTGTTCCCATCTTTCCTGCTTGTTAGTGACTGCATAGTCTTTTCTTTATTTGGTTGATTGGTTGAGTTTATACTAAATTGTCTCTTGCTTGATGTCAAGAATAGTGAGTGCTTAGCTCTGACGTCTGTAGGACACAAGTGAATTGAAATTCACACAATTTGCATTAGTTCAGGCCAGTTCAACGTTCTTAAAGGTGTGCCTAAAACTTTGCATAATTCTCCGGGTGGATTACGATGGAATCTTGTACTAAGCCATAAATTAATGCAATAAGAGATTTGCGCTACCAATTTGAGAGTGCATCCGTCCTGAAAACTCAAGAGTCAACATTATGAACATTCCTTTTTGTCTGTTTCATGTTTATTTTAGTTATCTTCGTCATTTTCACCATTTAAGATCCCTTCCATGAGTTCATTATTTGAAAAAACATATTCTTCTATAGAAAGAAGGAAATATATTAATAATTAGTCGGTGCCTCATGATCCGTGACATCAAACAAGCAGAAACGGAATTGAATGTACAGGTTCTTCCTGGTTCAGTTTGGAGCTTATAGTACTAGCTTAGTTATATATATTTATAATATATATCTATAAATTGGCCGATAAAATCTTATAAGAATACAAGTAAAAAGTTCTTTGACTAAAAAATTTTACAACTTCTGGACGAAGAACAAGATTTAAAAACCCACACAAGTATTTTAGCTTACCTTCTTCTCCAAAATAATTGTTAATTTGGTAATAATAGAAATGTTTTATTCTTTTTGAATGTTAGCATTTTGGTTAGACCATGGCTTATGGTTTTCAAGTTATCTAGGAAAAGTGGGTTGTGGTGAGTACGTTTAAGAGAGAAGAAAATAAAGAACCTTAATTGTTGTGAATATAAAAATTGAAATGTCTTTGTATTTAATGCATGAGAAAATTGGTAAAGCAATGTAACTATAATTACAAGAATGTAAATTTTCATGACAAGTTTTGATTAACAAATAATTGAATAAGTGAAACAAGTCTGAATTACAGTTGTTTATATTTGTACATATTCAATTGTGATAAGTACAATCTTGCAAACAAAACATGTAGCTATATATCACAAGTTTCAACAATCAAAACATATTCTAGAACTATGTTGTTTCAACAATTGATTATCATCAATTGTTGAAACACCACAGTTTTAGAATAAGTTTTGAATCATCCTTCATTGGGCAACTATCTTGATCAAGACAAACCAAATCATAATACACAATCCAACATACAACATTCCCTTAGAAGCTTAATCTTGATTCTATGTGTAGGTATTTTATTTATATTTTTATTTTCTTAGATGACTAATCAATAGCAAGACCTAGAACATAAATAACCAAGCTAAGATTTCACATTTCAAATTTAGATTTTTTAATCGATCCTTAATCTTTTGGATTAGACCTTATGACTCTCTAGTTATAACAATATCAACATAAAGAATAAATATGATGATCTTGTATAGATCTTTAGTTAAATATCTACATAGACTAACATTTGCATTTGATCTTTTAAACTCTCTTTGTGTAAATGTTACCAACATTTATGCATCATTCTTAGGAATTTTGCTTCAAATAATACAAGGGTTTATTTAATTTACAAACATAATTTGGACAAGAACTTTAACAAAATGTAAATATGTCTTTTGCAAATCTCTATCCAAAAAATGTACTTTGACATCTAACTAGTGCAACTTTCAACCATAAGTACTAAGTATTATTCTTATGTTTCTCTGCTTTGCGATTGGGCAAATATTGTAAAACATACTTCTTCAAAAGAAAATGACAAATCTCAAGTTAGATGCATATTATATTATGTTGAAGATGAAATCAGCAATAACTTCAAGGTTCCCAAAATCCAACTAGTCACTCCCTCAATGCTACCTCAATCCAACAACTCATAGTACAATATGCTACATGTCTAATTGATAAATAGAAGCAATAACAAAAATATAGCATGTGCTAATGTTGGGAGAGCTTGAAATCATTCATTACATTTGAGCACCTCATTCTTGTCACATATTTAGTTGAATAATAAGAAAATTATTGCAATTTTTGCAAGAATATAAATAATAATACAACCCAACCTAACATAAATTAGATGTAATCTATTATGAACCCAAATGAGCAAATAGCCACTACTTTGTATTGCAGTTATGTAATGAAACACCTACAGCATAGGTGTCAGGTACAACCCAATTTGCCTAAATAGTAAGAAAACAAATACCCTAAACTACAAACTAAATGCCATGACTTTCACTATGTCAAACATGGGAGAAAGTTTCTTTATAAAATTCAAAATATAAATTGAAGCATTTCTGCCAAACATAGGATAAAAAACCAAATTCATACAAAGACAAATACTAAATTTGAATTCATACAGTACATCCACTATGTTAAACTTGAACCAAAAATCAAATTCACAAGAAATAGATTGTTGTGTCAAACATGAGATAAAACTAATTCAATCCATAATTACTTACAAATAAGAGAGCCTAAATTGACTCACGAATGTTGATAAATCAAATTTTTCTTGGCTACGATATTGGGTATCTGATATCAGAGCCGTGATATTGGATCCCCTATATCACGACAAGCTACGATGTTGTGTATCTGATATCGTGGACATGTGTAGGCCTATAAATACAACACTTAGGCGCACTGTCCATACATAGTTTCATTTCACACTTAGCAAAATTTCATTAGTTTGTTTTCTTAATTTTATCACTTAGCACTTAGGAGTGTATGCTTGTAGTGTGATGTTTAGTAATTGAATGGAGTCTTTATTCGAGTGGAATGTACTTGGACACATTTCATGCATGGAAATACATATTGAAATTTCTCTACATCATTGCAGCATCACATAGTCTTTATTTTTTACACTTAGAATAATTTTATTGTTTTCACTTAGCTTAATGTTTACTAGTTTCATTAGTTATTGATTTACTTTCTATGCACTTTACTATTCCTATTGTTAAGTAGAATGAGTATGATTGATCTCAAACACTTAAGTGTAACTGCTTGGTAACCCACTAGTACTATCACTTGGTACACCTAGTAGTGTGGTACTTGGTAATCCCAGTAGTAGTTACATGAAGTCCAAGGTGTGAATGGAAGGTCAGGACTAGTTGCTCATCTCATAGGCTAGATTAGATTTGTTTACTGCTACTTAGAATTAGAAACCTTTACTCTTACTTTATGTTTTCTAGGTGAATTATGGCTAACACAACATCATTATCATTTACCTCACTGTGAGCTAAACCATATGTATCGATTTTACTAACTCACATGAGAAGACAACGATCATAAACTCTAACCAATTACTAGCATAGCTACATTACCTTGTCCATGGAATTCAATTTGGCTATGCATGAACACTTGTAACTCGTATTGTTGGGTGTTGGACTACTCCACCACTCATCATCAGTGTTGTTGCTGGGGACACATCAATGTTATGATAAGTAATTAATTTCTCAAACTCTTTTGTATCTGAAACACAAAGTCAAACCTTGCAACCATAAGAAAAGCACACTTAACACATAATGTCTAAAACTATAAAATATGGCTTCAAACAAAGACCAACAATCACCTACCAAGGAAACAAGAAGAAGTAGTGACAGGATCATTGATGAAGAAGAATCGGGGATGCCAATGAAGACAAGAATCACTTATGCTTACACTAATTTGTAACATCTAGACTTCACTTTCATCTTCCATTAGGAGAGACATGTGAGGCAACATAGTCCAGAGAATGCAACACTTAACATGCTCCAAACTACCTTCAAGGGAATGCATTTGGACTAGATCTAGGAAGGGTATCATGTGACTAAACACATGAAAAGATCCTACAAACCCACAAAGGAGGAGAAGAGATGCTACCATGAAGATTAAACATATACACAATAAAGGGAAGTAGGTCAACACTTCTGTTGTCATAGAAGAACTTCATGCTAATACATTCAATTCAAAGAAACTCCACCAACACCATGAGGAGCCTTCAAAGACACCTATCATTATACTTGAAGAATTTGTCAAAGCTTAACTTCATTCAACTTTAGCAAAGACAAAAAAAGGGAGGCTATTGACTCTAGATATAAGAGAGACTCTAGGCCAAGGATTCTTGCTAAATCCTACAAAAATTATACAAGAGCAATGAAATGAGAACAAGTTGACACTATTCTCCTACCACCTCATCTGCCTCATCACGATCATCAAAGGACTTTGACAAGAGATGACACAAGTATAGGGACTTTGATAGGGAGGAAAGGAGGACTCATTGTCTTCATGATAAATATTCAAGATACTCTGATATAGAAGATGAAGAACATGAACAAAGAAGATAGAGAAATAGAAGAGAGGATCAAGAGAGATACAAACATAGAACGGGCCACTGCTACAACAAAGCATACAAACCTAACCACGATGATGAACCCCTAATGGAAATGTGAAGCATGATAAATATCTAGGAAGCTATCTACATACCAATTGTGCATGTATGAGATAGTCGAATCAAATGACTAGACATGAACAATATGCTTAGATTTGTAGGTGGCTACAATGTTAATCCACAACATTACCTTCAAGCTTTCCAAGATGGCTATACCCTTCAAAACATAGAGAGTGATTGGAAAAAATTGAAGGTATTTCCTAGAACATTGGTGAAGGAACCAAAGAGTTGGTATGGTCATTGAAATGTGAATCCATCAGATGCTAGAGTACCATGCTTGAAATCTTTAATGACAAATACTAGACATATTCACAAGTGTCAAAATTATGAAAAAAAATCTAGGGATGGAAGCAAGGGATTCATGAGACCTTTGATTTAGCAATGGATAAACATTATTCACTATTACACAGATGCCTAGGCCATAGATTTTTATCAATGGAATAGCTCATGCACATCATAGATGGATTGCAAAGTAAGACTAGATAGACCCTTGGGGTTTACACCCAAGGAAGATTATCAGAATTGACCATCCATTACATTCAAAGGCTAATCGATCAAGTGGAAAAAGAGGAAGGTGAATGAAAAGGGAATTAGCTAAGGAGTACAACAAAGATCCATCCATCTAGAAGAGGAATGCATGAGTTTGTGAAGCACAAGAGGAAGAAACTTTGGAGCAAGCCATTTAGCAAAAGACTCTACCTATTCAAAAATCAATTAATGATATAGCATCCAAGGTAGAAAGAGTTTGGGATTTAGTGGACAAGAAATTTGTGACAACTTTAAAGATCATGGAGGAAAAGACTGAATAAGCACTGAATAGGGGCAAATAAAATAAGAAGAAAAGAGATTATGAACAAGGTAGTTACAAGTAAAAATCAAAAGTTATTACCATTGAAGTATACATTGGCCCCAATTTAGAGGAAAAGGATAGATGCAAGGTGTGCAAAAATAAACATCCTAAGGGATCTTGTCCTCTTATGGACCACTTGCAAGAATATAGAGTATATGCACTCAATCCAAGCTTTTTCAAGAAGTAGGAACCTAGAAGACTTTCTTATCCTCAGGGAAATATCATGCAACCTTTTTAGCCAACCTATTATCCAAGAGGAGCTTACCCTCAACCATAAGAGCAATATCAATAGTAGTGGTAGCAACCACCGACATGGGCAATGCCATTTCCAAGGCAACAATATCCATATTGACAACCTGATCCTTATGGATACTATGTTCAATCTCACCAGCCAATGTAGTTATTCATAGCCCACAATATTATCCACCAAAATACCATAGATTGATGCTTCTAAGAACAAATCTAAACTTTCACATGCATCCACCAACTGCAAATTCTTCAAAATAACATCCAATTAATCATTTAGCACTAGTGCCACCACTTACCATGCAAGGTGAATTAACATCACAACCATAGCAAAGGAAAGTTGCAAGGGTAGTGAACGTACAAATAGAGGATCTTACCAGCAACACTAAGGGCCAAATAAAGAGGCATCCTTTCATAAGGACAAGTTTGAAAAAGGATGGTAGACTTAGAACTTCATCAAGACTAACTTCTCCTACAATAGATTCTCTTACCAAAGACAAGCTTCCATTATCTCCAAACACAAGAATTCAAATTGTTATGCTCATATAAATTGTCATTGACTAGATCAAGGTAGGGCCACTCGCAAAGAAGAGAATTGATCCAATAATTCCTCTAACTTATCTAGGAGTAGCTAGAAATGCATGGAGCCATACACATGTAAATAATTCCATGCATTACTGATGAAAGTAAGGGGTGCAACAGTGGACCAACACTTTAGAATGTTGACATTGTCACTACAATAGTCGATGATAGTGAAAACAAACATGTGCAAAAGAAAGAGAAGGAGCCATAAAACTAAAAAACACCTTGTGACAGCTAACTGAGAACCAAAAATTATTTAAGACATGCATGGAAACATTTGAACCACTTACTAATTCCAAATCCAAGAAAATGACTCCAAGTAAGGACCTAAACATGAAATTAATAAGTAATGATCATAAAAAAAAGGAAAAGAGAATAAAGACCTAAACAATCAAAACTCATCTACCATTCAAATCACTTGGGATGATGAGTGAAGGGTTAAATAGATGGTATGTGAACCACTTAGAGTGTATAATCTAGGAGATCTAGGGAGCATCTTTTGAACACTCACCTATGAATACAGTCGCGGGGGAGATGCCTTATCCCAATTTGGGAATTACTAAGTTCTTTTCCATTTTTTTTACAATTCTTTTTACTTTTCCTAATTCTTTGATATAATTTTTCCTTTTCTTTAATACTTTTCATTTCTTAAATATTTTACATTCTTTTACATTTTTCAATTCTTTTAACATTTCTCATTCTTTACACTTTTTCACAATTCTTACTATCTTTTCATTTCTTTTATACTTCATTTTAAACCCTTTGTAGGTAATTTTGAATACTAATAAGACACATTGAATAAAGGAAAGATGTAGTCTAATAAGATGAAGATTTCTCTATGTTATCAAGTCATTAGAGATTGATTATTCAAATAGTGAGCCCACATCATCCACCCATCCATTCCATTAATAAGAGCTTCTTACCATGTTCATAATGATATTCTTTTCCATCATAGAACTAGGAATAAACTTGTGATCATTATTCCTACATATAAAAGTGAAGAACCAAGAGGGGATGTAAAGGGTGTGGCATCAGAGGATTTGTGGATTCTTTTTGGATTACTATTATGAGTTCTATTATGTTGCTAAGGTTGTATTATATTCTTATAGATCTAACAAAAAATGGGAGTAAGAGTGAAATAAGTGCTACCTTAAAAGAGTTGGCATAAATAAAAAATAAAAGAGCAAAAAATAAATTTTTTGGATTCTTACTAGAAAGACATGTGACACATGCCTGAAGGTAGGTGACTTCTCAAAAATCTAAAAATAAAAAAAATAAAGTGCCATGAATAAAGAACCTTCCTTGGACAATAAACCAAGTGACAATACTCCTTGCAACATTGATAGTCTGAAAGTCGTAATTTCAAAAGACAAAATGATGTGATGTCACTATAATATGGTTTGGACTTAGTTTGAATCTTGGACAGAAAGGCTAGTGTTTACTTTAACTATTAGTAAAATACAAGAATTCATTATGCCTATGGTAAGACACCTCATTCCCAAATTTCTACAATCCCTTCTAATTCCATCTCATCTCACTATTTAAATAATCATAAATTATGATTTTAAGTAACATAGAGTTATTTTCCCAATTTGGCAGTACTAACATGTGTATTTTGCTAAATAGGAATATGTCACGTTCAAATCCTTAAGTGCCTAAGGATACTTTTAGGCATGGTTATACAAGGGCATTAAGGCTAGAGCTTTCTTTGAGGAGGACCCACTTATATAACTATTATTTCTTATAATTATGATGAGTAGTTGAGGTACCCCTATGCCCAACCATATGAATCGGAAAGCATTCATGGACAATCCAGTCGAATTCCATGAACTCTATAGTTTTTGGTACACTAGTGTTCTAAGAAGTGAACCTTGCCATAAGGTCATTTATTGTCCTCCCAATTACACTTGTGACTACAAGTGCATGGTTAAGTGTAATTGAGGCATATGATTTTTATTGTTTTATGTTTTATGATTTCTGGTGCCTAGAGTAGAGAGATGGAATAATTTAACAACTAATCTAATTTAATCACTTAATATTAGTCTTTAACTAATCCTAACATAAGTATATGATCCCACTTTTCGTACATGTCTTGAACCCATGTATCCACTACTAGGTTACGAAGCACTATGCTACTGGGTGCACAAATCAATAACACTACTAGGATTACCAAGGGAATATGTGTTTATGCTTGAAGTGGTCATACTTATGTACTTAATCTATTTAGCTTAATTAATTAACTAATCACTCAAAGTCTAATTTATCTTAATTAATTCCATATTTCATTAAAATAATAAATGCATAAATAAATCATTAATCTATTCTACGTGCTACAAGGTTTGATCAAAAGACTCATCATTATTTCCGTATACACTAGTGTGGTTCAAGTACAATAGTGCTTGAATAAAGATCTGTATACTTTTTAACTCCTACTGTAGGCACTTAGAAAAATATTCTAACTTTCAAATGGACAAATTTCAAGATCTTTGATACTACTATGAATTTTTTCCCCATACATATTTGGAAGCTTGTATTTATAGTTTTTGCTACAGTACTACATCAATAGGGCCCTGTAGACATAGCAAATGCTATGTTGATGTAGCCCTGTCGATGAGGCCACTTCAACAAGGGCTCATCAACATGACACTTTGATGCTCATCAACTTGCCAAGCAATTCCACATCATCTTGAACCTTCCAAACATCAATAAACACTTCCGATATCATTTACACTATCTATTCCAAACATATGAATTCATTACCATTCTTACCTAGCTTATGAACTTTCATAGCTCGAGATTCCTTCTTTATGAACTTCCAATGATGAATTTTGACACAAAAATAAGCATATTTTCATCATCCAAATCCTTTGACAAACCTTAAAACCTTCTAAACCTCCAAAAGAAATAATTTATCCATCAAACCCTTCTGAAAAATGAATTTTGTTAGGGTTTGATATCGAGTCACCTATAATGTCTTGTCCCTTGTTAAGGGTGGAAACAAATTGTAACAATATAATTAACCTTCAAATGAATGGAAGCCTCATTATGAGGAGTTATAATTATTCATGTATCCCTTGGAAATGGGTTTTACCTATGCCATTTAAGGCCAGGTTTGGAGGTCATGCCAACATGGAGTTGCAGAGCTTGGAAAGGCAAGTGATAGGAGCTGGGTGAAGTGGGACAAGAAGGGATTGATCACCCCTTTGGCTGGATAGCCTAGCCATGGTGGTAGTGCTAGATTTCCTCTAAGGCTTAAGTGGCATGGAAAGAAAACCTAGAGGGTATTACGATACTTTCTCCCATTAATAATTTTTTTGTTTTTCTTTCCTATTTCACAGTACCAATTATTTATTTACTATTTAATTCATTTATTAAAGTATTATATGATTTTTTTTCATATTACTTATGAATACGATGAATGCAATAAATTAAGCAATTGTGTTTTTATGACATTTGGGAACAAGATGTCATATTTGGTATTAAAGTAAACTATGATTCAG
>MNCI01006012.1:222469-246619 GCA_015680685.1 Gnetum montanum
TGCTAGCCTATTGTACAATTTCTTGATGTACTTAGTAACACTCATTGCTTCAATCACTGATTCCTCTCTTTTGAGTTGGGTCTTCAATATCTCTATTTGAATTAATCAATCATCCATGTATTTTTGTCATTCCATCTCTTTTCTCTACACAAACAAGACTAAAATTATGAGTTATGAACAAAAAGAAAAAAATGGAAGAGAAAAGAATAAGAGTTATTACTTGAAACTGATCATTGTCAATTTAAAGAAACCATTTACGAGTCTCCATATGGTGAGCTAAACAAGTTGCACTCTTTAATTCTTCTAAGATTTGCTCTATATCTTTGACAACTTCTAGAGCATTCTTAGGAATTGGATGCAAAGATGATGGAACTCTAGTATGTACCAAATCATAGTCTATCTTGAAGTTGCATGACTGAGACTCTTGTAAGCAATAAACATTCTTACAAATAGAATAGGCTTTGTTATTAGAAATCCATTGAACTAGACGTCGAGGAAACAAAAGTTCTTATTTGATAGCCCCACTATTTGTCCCATTAAATAGGAAGAACATGAGATAGACAAAAATGGAACCACTAGAATAAACTCAAGAGTTGGTGTCGACACTTCTTGTGAAAACGTACCTGTTATAAGTGTCATAGAAAAAGAAGGAATGCTCAATGATCTAGATGAAGGAATGGGAGTTTGTTGAGAAGTGGCACCTACATCATCTTTATCCATCTCTTAGATAAAGTATCACTGCTGCATAAACATCTGCAACATAAAAAGATCAAGATCATATAAGATACAAGAAAAGAAAAATGGAACTATTCAAACCTTCAAATAATTAAAACTTATCTTTGGTTCCTTTCCTTTATTTTGTTTTGTACTTTGTTGTTGAGTTTGCTGCTGGGGTTGTTATTGAGCTTGTGGTTGGGTTTGTTATTGGCTTTTTTGTACAACTACTGGGCTGCCAAAACCTTACCCAATACATTACCTCTGCAAGAAAAGAACAACAACAAGAAGAAGAATTTATTAGGAAAGTAAATAAGAAATTAAGAAAATTATTATATATATATATACCTTGGGAGTGGTAAGTGTGATTTGTTCTTGTGACTGAACTCTCCTAAAGGTTGAAGCTCCTTGAATAGATGAAGTACCTTTAGCCTATGTAGTTTGAGCACCTTCTTTTGAAATCTATGGATCCTCAATCAGTTCATTCTGCATCCCATATTTCACTATTAATAAATACATGAATAAACATGAGAATAATAGAATATAAAAATACATAAACATATAAAATACTTTACTACTTTCTTCTTGATGTTTATCCTGTTGCAAAAATAATTGATCATTTTTGACATCCTAGATTTTACTCTTTATAATTCTATCTTCTTCAAGAAATTTAGGATGTAAACTAGAATTGTATTGGCTAAAGAGTTTGGTCAAAGGATTTTAATTAAGAATTAAACACATGATCAAGGAAATGCAACATATGGTATATGGTTTATTAGAATTTTTTTGGTGGTAGTAGCTCCACTCATGGCATTATACAAAGTAGAAAAACAAGATAGTGACCAATCATAATCTCGGCCAGTTATGACATCATGAAATATATAGATGAAAAAAGCAGTAACATAAGATTGGTGTTGATGCCACAAACCTTACTATGGATAAACTCACGTAATTCAAAGTGAATTCCATTGATGAAATATCTATAATGAAATTGGCTTTTTCTAATAACAAAATCCATAACATAATCAGATAATTCTTTTTGGAAAAATGATTTATATTTAGGAGAAAAAAGTGATGGAATTAAAGTATCCTCCCCTTAGTGAAAACCTAAGGGTGTTTTAATATTAGATGAAATAATCATTATTGGCCAAAAAAATAGTTGGGAAGTGGTGCTTATACTTTTATTATAAATATCATGTCATTGAATTATTAGGTTTTTACACTTGCTTACCTTAAGAATAGGGAAGATCAGTAATTCATACAATCGAGGAGTGATAAGGAACCGAAATTCCTCTTTTCCAAGTAAATCATGTACAAGATTGAAAGTAGTAACTACACTATTTTAATGAAAAAGAATGGACACCGATTTAGAGCTACCTAGAGTTGAACAAGGAGCTTGGGTAGGATGCTTTGGGGCCATGATGATGATGTTAAAAGAAAAAAAAAAAATTTTGTGTTGATGGTAGAAATATTCAAGCTTCTCCGTTGATGGAATTTTTCAATTTTTCACTGATACTGAGCCATTATCAGTAAAGTGTTTCTTCTTCTCATATTTATAAGAGAATAGTAAGAATCTGGGTAAGAGTAAATAGGAAGTATCAACTTAAGTTAATTAATAATTAAATAAAGATAACTCTCATATTTTTTAAATTTTTTGATATCTAGGTTTACCAAAATAGGGTTATTTCTAATTCAATGTGTAGTGCTCTCCAAGATTATTTCAACAGTACCAATTTTGTGGAAATCCAACTTATGGTTTGGGAGATACGACATTTCTCAGGTTACATGCAGTTTTAAAATTTAAAAAGTATTTTTTAAAATTTTAAATTTTTATTTATTTTTTAAAAAAGAAAAGTAGAAGCTCTCAAGTTCAATTGTGAGCCCTAAATTTTTTTGAATTTGAATTAAAAAAAAACCTTGGTAGGGCCACAACTGGTCTTATTATTGGCCTGCAACCAGTGATGCTGCCAATCATGGCCAGGCCTAGTTGCTAGCTATGGTTGGTAGTAGTAGAGGAGTTGGCCCCAAGGGCTAGTCAAGGGTGTCATGTACCACAAATTACATATTAGGCTATGTTGCACTATCAATTCATGGCCACTGTCGCTTGTGTCTGCGCTTGCTACCCACACCCGATAATCTGCATTCATTACCACAAGCACCTACCACCTACACCCAATGATCTACAATGACTACTACCAACAATCGACTATCTGTAGTTTCCATTGCCTATGCCCAATGATCTGCAACCATCATTGCTAGAGCCTAAGGCTGTTGTTGTTTTCCTGCATGCTTCCCACAGCTCTCATGTGTTCTACCTACCATTGGCTTGTCATGCTTGTTGCCTACTGATGATGCCATGAATTGTAGGCATCCCAAGCATTGATGATGTCATTTAACACATGCACCCTTAACACCAATGGTGCCATCAGTCACAAGCATCCCTAGCACCAACAACACTATGAATCAAAAGAATCCCTACAACTAATGACATTACTGATCATAGGCACCCCTATAACCAATGATGCTACTAATCATAGGCACCCCCTTGCTTCTAATGTCACTAATCATAGGCACCCCGGGAATTGACGACACCACTGATCACAAGCATCCCCTGGCCTCTAGTGTCATTGATCATAGGCATCCTCCTAGTTTTTTAATGCCATGGGAAATAGAGGTTGCACAAGCCTACCGAGGACCAACAGAGGCCATGCAAGCCTACAAAGGACCATGCAAGCCTAGTGCTAGGCCACGTAGGTTAGATGGGGGGCTACATAGGCCTTGGAAAGGCCTACACAAGTTGCACCATGTTTTTTTTAATAAAAAAAGAAGAAAAACCCCTTCTCCCCCCTTTGTAGGCCATGGCAACCAACAACAGATAACACCACACCACCATGTCACTAACCATGCACTCATCTTGGCTACCAACATTGCTAGAAGCCTCCCTAGAATCCATCGCTAGTGTGCCACTGCAACCATTACCATCATTATCCTTGATATTTCATCACAAGAAAATTCTCTATTCACAGAAAAAAATTTGAAATTCTGGCAATTGACAAAAATTTCAAAATTCCCATTAATTGATGGAAAATTTAAAATTCCCATCATTAAGTCATTAATTTAAATTAAGAATGCACAAAGATATTTTTAGAATTTAGAATCAACTCCTTGATAACAATAGAGATTAAAAATTCATCATTAAGTGTGTTTGTCTTGGAGGAGATTTGGGATGGATGACCTCTCGAGAAGTCTCGAAAATCATGCAAGTTTTTGCAAATTTAAAATACCCAAGACTTTTGAATTTGAATTCCATTTTCAATAGAACGAAAATTGATTCCAATAGATTTGGTCCTTCCAAACACAATGGAATGGTTAGATTTAGCTTTCAAGTTATAGAAAATTAGCTTTTAAATCCACTATTTAAGGTCCCAAAATAATTAGGATTCGGTGCTCGAGAAGAAATCGATGACAGTTTCAACCTCTTCTCTAATTGATTAATTATTTTGAGATCTATAAAAAGGACAATAGAGACTAAGGAATACTAACATACCTAATTTCTTTAACTTATTGATTTCTAGAACCCAAAGAATAAATTAGAGTGTAATGGAGCCTTGAGTTAATGACTAGATGAATGCCTTTGAAGATCAAATTAATGAGATCAGGGGTGTTCAAGAAGAGTTTCATAAGTCAAATCAAGGGTTTGTGTATGAGATGAAAAATATGTTTGAAGAAATTAGGAAATTGTCCTAGAGTTTAGATGAAAAATGATTAGACATGCAAGAAAAGATTGATTTCTTTGCATACTTCATCAAGAAATTAAGTGACCACCTCACTAGCCTTTAAATCATATCCACATTCCACCTAGGGATCAACACCAAGATCAAGATCAACTTTTCCCTAGGGATCCACATTGAAATAAACCCTCACTTTTTAGTCATCAGGATACCTAAATTTCTCCTTTAGGCCATAGAGTGGAAACTTAAGGTGAATGATATGGGAGTGGGCATAATGCACCCAGAGAATCGCTTACACAGGTTCATGCCAAGAAGGTAAAATTAGATCATTATGATGGAGCACCTAGATCTAGTGCTAAGGCAATGGATTGGCTTGATACAATGAAAAGTTACTTTGATATGTTGAATCTATCAAGTTAAGGATGTTTAGAACTTGTCTCCTTGTATTTAAGAGAACTTGTAGCAACATGATGGAATGAATTAAGATCTCAAGGTTTGATTACAAATTAGCTTAATTTTTTTTGAAATTTTAAACAAAAATTTATACTTAATTCTTTTCTCAAATAGTGAAAAATGAGATTTGATTCCTTAATATTGGGAAGGCAATCTATGGAAGATTACTACAAGGAAGTCTATGATCTCTCTCGGTATGTTAGCCATCAAGATGAGGAAGAGTTAGCTTAAAATTTTATTGGTCGACTACATGCTCAACTGCATCCATAGAGTCAAGCATGTAATCCTTAAATAGTGGATGAAGCATATAGAATTACTAAGGATTATAAAGAATTGAATAAGGTACAAACTACCCTTCAGTAAGAAACCATTCAATAAACTACCATTCCAGAAGAAATGGTAGAAGAAGCACCAATCAAAAGAACTCAATTTGGATTGGGATGTTTTGTTTATGACAAAGATCATTTCAAATGAAATTGTCCAAAATTGTTAGCAAGGGTACAAATGACTAATCAAATTACAAATGCAAAACCCAATCCAAACATGAACAAAGGAAAAATCTCAACCACCATTGAAACACCGTGAAAATTGTGAGTCGTCCTCAGGCGAAGATTCACAATTCAGACAAAAGTACATGACAAAATTCTAGAAAGGAGAACAAGGCAAGGCAGGGCAAGGCAAAGAGGTGCACAGCATCAATACTTTGGTTTCCTTTTGCAGATTTCTTATCTTACTATGTTTTCCATATTTACGCTATAGTACATAACGTAGTGTAATGACACTCAGCGTAACATAGTCTGACATTAGAAGGTGGTTTACTTCAGCAGATTTGGCGAAGCCTAAGGCCTAAGCAGCGTAATATGCGATCTCTCGTGTATTCCGCTAAGTCTTTTGTCCAAGGGCAAATGTACGCTCTCTTACACAAGGTAACAAGCTTCAAAAATGTCAAAGAGAATCCAAAGGAAGCGCAACAGATCAAGTTACGCTCATTATGCAACACAGCGTACGTCAGCGTGATCCATCGCCAAGTTAATCATTGTTTACGCTTCACTACGCTTGGTAGCGTAAACCAGTGTAAAGCAGCTTGAGTTGATTACTTTTGTTCTTTATTACGCTCTCGCACGCGACGCAATGCGTACAAGCGTAATATAGCCTAAATTCAATTGGGACATGCCTAATCCACACTTGTTACTCATACACACAATACGCAGATGCGCGTATTATGCGTAGTGACGAATTTCAGCACAAGGATGGTCAAGTCAACGATCTTCTGAAGGGTTTGAAACACGTGTCATCATAGCCATACCTTCTCCACATATTGTCAAACCTATAAATATTCCAGTTGGCAAAGAAAAATAGAGAGAACAGGGAGACACAGAGAAAGACAGAGAAAGAGAGCAGCANAAAAAAAGAGAGAACAGGGAGACACAGAGAAAGACAGAGAAAGAGAGCAGCATTTCTAGAAATCTTTTGGTAGCACTATCTTTCAATAGAGACAGGAGACATTTTTGCTTGAGCATTGGCAGCCGGAGCGATTGGCCCCTTTGGTGAAGACACGACTTTCTCCATTGGTGATCATTGGCAGTCTCCAGCAGAGGCTACCTAAGGAAAAAGGAGCAGATCAGAGATCGAGAGATCATCTGACACGGTTTGCGAGCTCTATTGATCAAAAGCAGTTGATCGATAGACATCAGAACTTGACCTTCCTTGCATCCCATTTCTAGCCTACGAGCTAGATCAGACTCCATTCTGTACTTCTGCTTACACAGTTTTCTTGTTATTTTGTGTTTTCTTTCACACAAGGCAATCGGGGTCTCCCCAGTGTAATGTGATATGCAAAATATTCATTTTTCGAGTCAAAGCCATAGATCTTGAAATCACTCGTTTCTCTCATGTTTGATTCCCTTTACCGTGTTAGCGTTATCATTGTTATAATTCATCTCCATAGTTTTTCTCTCATTTTGTGACCTATCGAATCAAATCGTTCCACGCAACATTCATAATCTCCATCGGTTTACTGATTTAGTAAGTCCCTGTCTAATCGACAAGACCGTTCAGGGCACTGTGGATTCGTTTTTTTCCCAGGACGGCCCTCACATGGATCCGTGGTTAAGACTGTTTACACAGATTTTGTTTGGTATTCCAGCTGCCAAAATTTTCTGTCGTTACAGTTTTCTGGTGCTAGAAGGATGGCTGCACCTCTGATTCGTATTTTTATGGGTAGCCCTGTTAGCGATCTATACCTGCGCTGTCAAAAAACATGAACGTGATACCTCTAGGGAAGTTTACAAAAACTTGTGTGGTGTAGATCGGTTACTTTAACGATTCCTCTTTGTCCATCGTCTTTTCTCTTAGATTCAGTCGCTTATTATCAACTAATCTACTTAACCAATGGATCCATCTTACACAACTACAACTGCCATGGTCGCCACTGATTTGGGTGCCACATCTGTGAACACTGTCGCTGTAACTAGACCAGCTTCTGGTGTAGCAGGACCTCAGGGACCATCGTGTCAATCATTGAGACTACAGGGCAAAGATCCAATATTTACTGTCGTGACCCCTGAGGAATACAACTTTATCTACATCAAGATCCAGGTGAAGCTTGCCCTTAGCTGAGCTGAAATCGAGGTGAAATGAAATTTCGAGATGATCCATCGAGGGGGCCAAGATTTCACCGCAACAGCCTATGACATCATTCCTTTAACAGACCATCAACATGAAATTATAACACAGTTGGTCATGGCTAAGAGCCAGGCTACACGGGCTATGATGGAACGCCAAAATGGGGAGGAAGAGGATGACGAATTTGCAACCCAATCTGAACATTTTTATCACACTCTTAGTCCCCATACTTACGTCAATCCATTATTCCCTCTCAACAGAGAAGCCGCCCCACTCAATCTAGCCATGACCACACAAATGCATATCCCTGTCATTCTGCAAGCCACTGCACAGCCATCTGGGCTGCAAGTGCAAATACCCCAAGATAATATGGGGGCGGCCTCGTCACCACGCGGGCTCAACATTCCGTCGGTGGTTCCAGCATCCACCGTGCCCCATTTCATCCTGCAAATCCAACCCCAAACTGCATCCACAACTCGTCCTATGCAGACTCAATCGCTTTTGCCCCCTCCAACCCAACAAATCACCACAGTTGTTCAGCCATAGACATTAATCCAACAGCCTACTGTGAGTTAGTGGACCATCCCTGCGGCACAACATAACCAGTTTGCGGTATACGGTGTGCAACCCTTGGTGGCACCTGCGACACATATTCCACAGGTGATCCCCCAATATCCCTATCCTTATCCCGCGTAGCTAGCAGTAACTAATCTCTTTTCCCAAACTAGTGGATGTTGGTTTTCACAAGCCCCCCTTCCTGTAGGAATCCCTGCCCCACCATCTACCTGCCCAGCCATCCCACCATTCCCACTGCCTGGCACAGCTTTCCCAGGTCACCCCCCTGCTCCTCCTGCACAGACACCTCCACCAACAGGTCTGGACCAAGCCTTCCTACTTATTCAAACCCTCACTGAGGAGGTTAGGCGTCTTAAGGCTACTGGCTTAGACACTATACAAATCATGGACTTCTACCAAGGTGATTCTATTAGTCCAGCGGTCCCCATGTTTTCGTTGCCACCAGGGATGTCCTTACCTCATTTTACCAAGTATAATGGGGAGGGGGATCCTAACGCTCACTTGGTAACCTTTAGATCCGAATCCTTGTTGTTGCAACAGTGGCCTCACACGATTATCTGAGTCTTTCCTATGTATCTGATAAGGAAAGCTCTAGATTGGTATCAAGCCCTTCCACGCTCTTCCATCTCAATCTTGGAAGAGCTTCTGACACAATTCGTGACTCGCTTTAAATACAACTTAAAGCCGGAAGTCATGTTAGATCAACTCATGGGAGTGAAACAAGATCCTCTCGAACCAGTCTAGAAGTTCATACAACACTGGAATGCTACTTTGAATGAAATTCTTGAGCTAATCGCGGAGTCACACTTACTGGCCATCTTCAAAGGAGCAGTCAATGATTTTATTAATTCAAAGCTGTATTATCTTTTCCCTAACTCTTTACATCAAGCCTTCGCTCAGATCAGAAGCATCCAAGATGCCACGGAGGCCAGCAAAGACCCAGCGTATGTCGTCTACAAAAAAACTCACAATAAAGGCAAGGACAAAGGGAAAGCGACAACAACGACAGTCGTTGTGCTAGCTAAGGGCACAAAGAACAAGAACAAGAAGGCACCTACGGTGCCTCCTGAGATCACAACCAGTGCGGGTAGCACCAGCTAAGACACAGCTGCCCCTGAAGGGCCCCCCAGCCAAAACCAAACTTTGAGCATAAAGACCGCTCAAAGTATACAGCCCTGCCTGTAAAACATTCAGAACTGTTGAAACAATTGTTAGGGGCTGGATACATTCAACCCAAAAGGGTATTCTAAGAAGCTCTAAAGCATCACAGACGTCATTGTGAGCTGTTGAAGAATCCTTCTTTAGCGCTACCTAATGAACCACCAGTTCCAAAATCTTTTAGGCTGGACCACTTCTGTGACTACCACCAGTTGTGTGGTCACGATACANGAAAGATTTTGGAACTGGTGGTTCATTAGGTAGCGCTAAAGAAGGATTCTTCAACANAGAAAACTAGGCATTGCACGTGTATAAGGATCCATTGAATGCAAACGATGCACCCTATACTATCAATGTAGTGAGTACGGACAGTGAGAGGAAGGTACCACCCAAACAACCTTTTGTTTTGCGTGTACCTACCAAATCACAATAGGGGGGAAACCTTTCATCGATAGCCAGTGGATTTTCAAGGCCACCATTCATCATTTGGGCACCTTCTCAGAATGCCACTCAGCCACGTAGTAACAGCAAAGACATGGCCTTGTCCGCATCCACGCATAGGGCACCCTTCACTCTCAGGGCCCCAAAGCCACCGACTTCTCCTCTCATGCAGGGGCAGGCCTCTAACCAAAGTCGCCAACCATCACTCAACAAACAAAAGGGAGCGGACACATCTGTTAACGCTACAAAAGACCACTCTATGCTTAGCTTCCCTAAGCCTAGGCCCCTAGCCTCTATACCTTCTCCTGTACCTCAGAGGTAGGATAAAGGTGTAGAAATGCAGCCACCTCCTCTCGGCGAGAAAAAGAACAACCCCCTGACTGACGTCATTCGACCTCGGGAGATTCGTCTCTTGGGAAGGATGGAAGAAGACAAGGAGAATAAACTACCTAGCTAGGAAAGCAACCTCCTCGATGCTTTTACGCAGGTCAAACGGGCTCTGAAACAAAAAAAATACAACACTGAGCCTTTATGACCTGCTCATGACATCCCAAGAATACCGTGAGGCTATGGTCCGCATGCTGACATCCATACCTGTAGACGAAAGCTTACCAGCGGAGGAACAAGCGATACACGCTGTCATGTTTCCTTCCGAAGTTGAGCAACCCAAGCCTACCTCGCTGACCTTTCATGAAGGGTCCGTCAAAGATGATCTTGAGAAAGGTCAAGTGACCATTGAACCCATGTTCATCACCATTCGGGTCGGTCAGTACCTAATCCGGAGGGTACATGTGGACGACAGCGCAGCTGCAAATGTCATTCCTTATCCCATCGTGGATAGGTTGGGTCTCGTTGACCAGATCATTCCCATGATGACAACATGCGTAAAGTCGTTCAATGGAGCAAGGGTTCAGGTCAAGGGGACAGTGCATATTGAGTTTGTGGCAGGAGTTCAATTCCCAACGGATGCCACATTCCTAGTCGTCGAGGAGATGCCTGGGTTCAACTTGATCTTAGGGAGGTCCTAGTTAGCCCAGCTGAGGGCAATTTCATCACCAATACATCAGGAAATACGCCTACCCTACGCAGGAAGGGAGTTCATAATACGCGGTGATGAAATCACCCCTAGGACTGTCAACAACATTGAAGAAGAATGGGGTTCAAAGATAGAAACATCGGATGATCAGACCCATCTCCAAATCCCTCAACAAATCAAAACCAACAATGACAGTCTAGCCTGGGCCAACCTGCCATTTTAGGATGGCGACATGGAGGAGTCAAACTGTAAACCTCTCCGCCCTTACGCAACACTGAAAGTAAAGGCCATTAAGAAACANAACTGTAAAGCTCTCCGCCCTTACGCAACACTGAAAGTAAAGGCCATTAAGAAACAACTGCGAATTAGCAGTTGAACTGAATGGCATTTACGCACATTCTTATGTTTTTACCAATTATCGTTGTTTACGCTTAGCAGTCCATTTTCATCCAATGCATATTTACACTACAGAAATTGTCAATGTCTACGCTTGTCATTCCTTACGCTATTACATTTATGTTATGTACGCATTTACGCCTTTTTGATTACTTTAGTTCAAATACGCAAAAAATACATTACCATCAATTACGCTCTCTACATTACGCCAAGGCCTGCAATGACCTTAAACTAGTTGTGGTCCACAATGGCCTAAAACTAGTGCCATGGCCTGCAATGGCCTAAAACTAGTTTCCAGATTATGCAAACTCGCCAGATGGCCCGCAATGGCCTTAAACTAGCAATTTCATTCCGTCGCAACATAACTCAGGCAAAATCATTAACAACTACGCTTACGCTTTGCAAATAACAACGCAAAAGATAAAAATTAAATAGACATTTAAAATCGATAGAAAATCTCATAGCTAGTCTTTCAGTCATTCGCATAGCCATTGTTGACAACAATCAATAAAACCATGCGTAAACCACAATTATGCATCTCCTCTGATGCCACTATCACCAGTATCTCTCAAGTCTGGCTCTAGTCCTAATAAATCGTCCTCTAGTGGGCCTTCTATTCTAGGAAGTATTCCTTCATGAGGAATTTCCTTTTCATGAGGTTCTTGCTCTTGCACCGGCTCCACAGGAGGATGCTCTTCATCACTACATCCCTCTTCTTGTACTTGCTCCTCAACTGGCTCACCTTCTCTATCCTTTTCGGGTACCTAGATACAGAGAACATATTAGCAAAACAAAACTTGACAACACAAATAGAAAATTTAGACTTAGTCATGATTAAACTTACTCGCGATGGCCCTACTTCCACAACAAAGGCAAGCTTTTCCAAGCCGGCCCATAGGCGCTCCATGATTTTATCCTCAATCAGGTCAAACCACACTTCATCTCCTAGAGCAGCTCCAGCCTTCACCTTCCCTTTCTCCATGCTAGTCCAGCGAGGTGGGTCAAGGAAGAAAGTAGGGATGGTAGTCTGACCCCCGGGGAGAGTCACCTCTCTTTTCAGGGATGCACTTACAGTCACCTGCTCTTGAAACTTTTTGAAAGCTTTAGATGCCCCAATGACGTCCAGGAAAACTTGCAAGGATTGGGCTTCAACGGTAGAATCACGATAATGTTGACGATAAGCGATACTTTCTCGCTTATATAAATGTTTGTGGTCCTTTTCCTTCTACCCCCATTCGTGCACACTTGCGCAGTAATCCCTCCAGTCTTGGCTTTTCTGAGCTAATAGCTCTATCTGCATCCGTTGCTCCACTAATGCTCGACTGGTTTGCACGCTATTTTTGATGGTGGTCCAATAACGGGAATAGTCAATAACAGCGGTGCGCCAGTCCTCGTCACCTGTTTCTCACGCCTGTAGGAACTCGCATCACGATTTTAGGTCTTCGACCTCTTTGGTCAAAGACTCATTCTTCTTTTCTAACCTCTACACCCTTTTCCAGAGGTTTTCATTTACACTCTTACTCTCCCATAAGGAGCGTCTCGAGCGTAACGCACATTTACGCATCTCTTCATAAATGTGGCGTGGCACGACTGCCCCATCAGATGGAGGCTCCACTGTGTCCAAATCAATGGGCTCTGTTGGGTCCCATCGAAGGTGAGCTTCTAACAGAAAACATCATCAATGTATATGACACATTACCACTGTATAATAAAATAAACCTTTTATAACTACAGCGTACCAGCCTCAAGATCAACACGCTCGAGGCGCTCGATCATATCACTGACAACGCCTTCCATGAAGGCGAACTTGTCAAGAAAGTCTTTCCACGCTCTACTCATAGTGGCAGATGTGGACGTAGCCTCTTCTCCTGTAGCGTAGTTAAGTTAGAAACTCTAACTATTAATAGAATTCTATAAAGTTTCCAACACACTCATTACCTCTACCAGTGACAATGGGAAGCTTGCCAACATCTTCGGCCTCCTTCGTCTCTTCATGCACAAAAGTATGTGCATCGCTTGTCCCAACAACTGGGGCCTCCTCACACACAAGAATCTATGTGTGGCTCACCCTAACAGCTGGGGCCTCTTTTTCTAGAATTGGGGCCCCTTCCCCATGACTTAATATCATAGCCCTTGTTTCAGGGTTCAACTGCTCTGTAACTTTCCCTGGTCATATCACATAATACGCTGAATACGATTCAAAATATCCTAAATAAACATCACGTAATAACACTTTCAGTACATTTCTTTCACGCTTACCAGGCGGAGGTTTTCTCCACTGAACTCTAACTTCCACAGTTTGACCTGTGCCCCTCGCAGACTCCATAGAGGCCTCGGTTATACGAAGCCTTTAACGCCGAGCTATAGGTTCTACAATTTTTTCCGCCAAATGTTTCCCTCGTGAGGCATCGCCAGTGTAAGTAGGCATTATCCCGCCTATGCTGTCGGGGCCTTGCATTTGAGACGCTGCCAAATCTCTAGTCGTTATAGACAGAGATTCCCCAATCCCTTCCGGGGGATCCTGTCCATGCGTAGTGCTGAAAATGTGGGTAATCCAAGGTCTGGATAGCTAGTCTTGGTCTTGCTACACCCAGACCCCATTCCTTCGGATAACCAAGAACTCAGCAAAATGCCGAAGGCAGGCTATGAAGAAGGCGTAATGCACGTTGAAATGAGACTCGAGCATTTTGCGAAGCCTGATCATCTCAGTGCGTAACCCCTCAACAAAATAGCTTGCCCAATTGAACTGGGTCCCTTCCTTGATAACCTCCTGCATAATACGGGTCTACTCTATGGAAAAGAACCTCCATTGTTAGAGTGTTTTGGGGAAAGCCCGGGCCCGAAAAAGGGGATAAACTATCTTGGCGATTTCTAGTTTCATTCTTTCACAACGGATCCCTTTAGGCTCCTTCTTGACCCCTACCCACTCCTCTAGCCACTTCTGGCAGTCGAGACTCCTCTTCGCCTTTTCCTCTATGGAAAGATCGTCAAAGGGGACGTCGAAAAGGTCTTCAAAGAGCTGAGCGTCAATGTCAAAATGTACACGCACGTGATGCACGCGTGAGCAAAAACGTTCTGCCCTTTTGCTAAAGGAGTTGACCAGCATTAACATTTCACTGGCGAGGACATCAGGGGTCGTGGCTAAAAATAAATGCATTAGCCAATGTTGTGCATCCTTGATGTCACCGTAGCGGAAGAGGAGGGTATTCGCCTTGAGGCTAAAAATTGTAAGGGTAATCTCCCGGGATTCCCTGACTGAACAATGTAAGACACAGGTCAAACAGAAAACACTATTATGCAACATGCACAATTCACAATTCCACCATGCAACAATAGAATACGCAGCAATTTTACTAGGTCCAACTAGCAAAGGAAATGGAGGAAGTTTCCTCTGCACGTCCGCAATGGTAAGGGGCAGATCCAAGGTCCAATCATCATGTAGCCACCCGAGATTTTGAAAATTCTCGAAAGCGTCAGCGTAATGGGTGGGGTACTCACGAATGTTGAATCCGATCTGCCCCATCACACCAGCGCATACGTTGCTAGTCAAGGTAAATGTCTTTATCACCGTTTCGGTCCATGAAAAAGTATCACCATCGCCTACCAATCTGTTCTCATGAATAAAAAACCTATACCATATCGCATAGGCTCATCTTACGTTTTACAAAACTCAGAAAATAGATAGATAATGACAATATAGCCAACAAAACCACTTACCCGCCTAAGTAGTACACTGTGCCTGGTGGGTTCTGGAAATAGGTCGAGACATGGCAGGCCACGAACAAGGTGTTATATGCATGGTAGCAACTAAACTGAGCCATTTCCCAGATCCAGACTAAGCACCTCAAACCTCGGGTGCTAAGGTCTCGGTCCTTGGGACGACCAGTATCAATGGCTCCGTCTGTCAAGAATGCCAAAATTCCCTGTGCAGAACCCACTAACAGGTGCTCCAAAATGGCACCAGCAATATCGCCTGACAAATTTGACCATATAATAACGTTGTAGTTATGCAGTAAAAACTACAGAAACTCCAACGTGCCCTTTCGAAATCATATGGCCTTCCCATGCAACCGAGTGTGCGGACCCCAACGATATCTAGGATGATTAAGAAAGGCCTTAGCATAACACTGTACAGAAAACAAAATAAATAGATCAACGTCTAGATTCACATTTTCATGTTTAAATACAGGAAACCTACAAATTATGCTTAACTATTCATGCCGAAATCGCCAAAACCCTTGCAATAGCACAAGGTTTGTCCCCGACAATGGCGATAAACGCATCCCATTAAACCCTCGTCTTAACGCGAGGTCCATAATCTAAAACCCTCATTTACGCGAAGAATGCTACAAAAATAAACACTGCTAAAACAACACAAGTACGCAAGGAATGGCCTACCGGTTCAAAGGCGTAGGGTCCCTCACTTCGAACACAGCCTGCGAAGCACACTGCAGATTCTCTTGCAGCTTGTTGATTTTAGTCAATTTTGCATTCTTTTGTTTCACTTTAGGCGCCATTGTTGCAGCTCCGAAACCTTCACAATTTCACAGTTTTACATCTTTGCAAACTATGCGCTCTAAGCTTCTGCTCCTCTTCCTCTTGCTTTGTAACAGTTAGAAATTCGAATTTGCGATAACCAATAACCCATCCTTACTAAAAACTACTTACTTATATGCAAGATTTAACCGACTTGATACCCGATTTTAGCGAGACTTACCCAAATGCTAGTGTCAGTATGAGCTGGAACCCGAGGATCAAGGCATTAATTGTGCCAAATATTGCACGCATTACGGTTCGAAACGACCCTAAACTACTGTAGCTTATCTCCTCGTAATCAGGTCTCATTAATGACAGGTTGTTCGCAAACTTTAAAATTCAGTTACCTTTATGCAGCAAAGTCACATCACTTCCTGTACACTAAAATAAATGTTATTTGTTCAACACTTATCGCACCAAACTTAGTACTTGTCTAATTACTCTCGCATTTGACACTTTTGTAGGATAATTCACAGATGGACGAAATTTTGTCTACACCGCTAGTTTTAGCAAGCCCACACGGTGAAGTCATTAGACAACTTGATCCCACATTAATAGAAACTAATCTAGTCCTTGATGATGTAATTATAACCACATCGGAAAAATCTCCAGACTGGCTAGAGCAATCGATGCGCATGCTAGATCTGGAAGCCGGAGATGTAACCGAAGATCCACTCAATGAGATTTCTATGGTTACGCATAGAGGCGAGACTAAAACTCTCAAGGTTAGTTCTCTATTAGACCAAAAGACACATGATGACATAAAACGGGTCCTCTAGAGTAACATCATAGTGTTTGCATGATCATACGAGGATATGCTAGGACTAGACCCAAGATTAATTCAACACAACATAATTCTAGATCCACATATCAAAGCTGTTAGACAAAAAGCACGAAAGATCAAGCCAGAAGTCGCGCTAGTAGTACATGATGAAATCACTAAGCTGTACCAAGCAGGTTTTATTCACGCAGTTGATTACTCGGACTGGGTATCCAATATTGTAGTAGTTCCCAAAAAGACTGGAGGAATACGCATTTGTATAGACTTCCGGGACTTGAATAAAGCTACAATCAAGGATAACTTCCCATTGCTAAGTATCGACCAAATGGTGGATACAACCGCTGGACATGCGCTTTTTTCCTTCATGGACGGCTTCTCAGGCTACAATCAAATACGCATTAACCCAGAACACCAACTAACAACAATGTTTATGACACCTTGGGGGACCTTCTACTACACCATGATGCCTTTTGGCTCAAAAAATGCCAGAGCAACATATCAACAAGCTATGACGTACATCTTTAGCGATTACCTCATAGGAAGGTTGAATAATTATGTCGACGATATAGCTGTTAAGTCTTTAAAGTCTGAAGATCGTTCAGAGGATCTGGAGTTAGTCCTCAAAAGATGCTCTAAATATGACCTCCGACTTAACCCAAAAAAGTGTGTGTTCGGGGTAAAAACCGGACGCATGCTGGGTTTTGTGGTATCGGAAGCTGGCATACACGTAGACCCTGACAAAGTCAAAGCCATTGTTGAATTGGCACCTCCTACAAGTCTTAAGCAATTACGCGGATTACAGGGGAGGTTACAGTTTATCAGGCGGTTCATCTCAAGATTAACCGACAAGTTACACCCTATGCAACATTTGCTTAAAAAGGGGGTTAATTTCGAATGGACAGACGATTGTCAACGTGCGTTCGACAGCTTGAAGCAGAAGCTTCAAAGCTTGCCAACAGTTTTCCCACCTCAAAGGGATCAACAATTCTATATCTATCTCGCAACTTCAGATGTAGCCTTAGCAGCATTACTCTGTCAAAGGAGGGATGATGGGTCGGAAGTACCCATCTACTACTAGAGTCATGCTCTATGTGCGTATGAAACGAGGTACAATGAAGTTGAGCGTAACTGCTTAGCATTAGTATTTACACTCAAAAAGTGCAGACATTATCTTTTCTGTAGCCAAGTTAACATCATCTGTAGAAATAACATCCTTAGGGCCATTACGCATAACCTATACGAAAGTAGCAAAATAGCTCGTTGGAAGGCTATCACAGCAGAATTCGATCTGCATTACGTTGGCCAATCTTCTACGAAGGGCTAAGTGATATCCGACCAATTAGTAACATCTCCTATTGACAGTCAGGCAACCATAGAGCCTGAATTTCCAGACGAATATGTACATAGTGTAAGCCTTCTCTTAACAGGCCCCAAAGTGATGTTGTATTTCGACGGAGCTTCAATCGCTAGAGGTGGTAGTGCTGCCACTGTTCTCACGCTATCACCTGAGGATGTGCATCTTCACGCTTATCGCTTGACCTTCCCCTATACAAACAATGTGGCAGAGTATGAGGGGATTCTCAAAGGATTACTAGCTGCAAGCGAACTCAATGTTCGATACTTGGCAGTTAGGGGTGATTCGATGCTCGTCATCAATCAAATCACAGGAGTCTACGCCTGCAAAGTTGCACATTTACAGCCCTACTGCGATATGGCTAAAGATCTTCTGAAGCAATTCGTGACCATCGATGCACAACACGTGCCACAGAATGATAACACACTGGCCGATGCACTGGCTACTCTGGCCTTAAATGTGCCCTCACTTCTACTTGACACTTGTCCTGCTTTAATAACAAATTGTACAGGTCCTATCATTCAGGCGGCGCAAATATCTTCTCTTCTCAAAGGAAACATGCCAGAATGGTATGAAAACATTAAGACTTACCTCTTACAAGGCGAGCTACCGCATGAATTGACACACGCGCAGAAAGATGCAATCTGCAAGCAAGCTAGGCAGTACGTAATCATAGGAGACAGTAGTCTCTATAGATGCTCTTTTGATGGAGTGCTGCTAACTTGCGTCAACAAAGACCAAGCACAACGTATCATTGGAGAGGTTCATGAGGGATTATGCAGAGGACACGTAGCACCACGAGCTATGGCTTCAAAAATTCGCCGCTTAGGGTACTACTATCCACGCATGGAAAAAGATTGTCTGACAAAGGTTAAAACTTGTGACACGTGTCAGTGTCACGCAAATCTTATACACGTGTCACCTACAGAGTTACATACGACTTAGATAACATGGCGCTTTCAACGATGGGGACTAGACATTATAGGTCCCATCACGCCGAAATATTTTCCAGGTCATAGCTTTATAATTACCGCTACTGAATACTTTACGAAGTGGGTAGAAGCTATTCCTTTAAGAAAGATCACATCTCAACAGATTTTCCATTTCATCTTAGACAACATTGTAACCTGATTTGGTCTCCCGATGACTATCGTGACCGACAATGGACCACAGTTTAGTAGTACGGAAACCAAATCCTTCTATGATAGCCTTGGCATTAAAAAATCTTTTTCCTCGCCCTACTACCTGCAAGCAAATGGTCAAGCTGAAGTAACAAACAAGGTCATCATCAATCTTCTTAAGAAAATGCTCGACAGCAATAAGAAACAGTGGCACGAAAAAATCCTCTATGTGCTATGGGTGTATCGTACTACATGTAGGATGGCTACAGACAGTACGCCCTATAGCCTAGTCTACGGATCTGAAGTAGTGCTGCCCCTCAAGTTGCAAATTCCTTCTTTGAGAATGGTCCTCTCCACGATTATAAATGAGTCTCAACAGACTGAGTCCCGGATCATGGATTTGGACTTAGTAGAAGAGAAGCGAATACAGACACTTGATACAATCAAAAAGTATCAAGACAAGCAGAGGCAATAGCATCATCACAATCTTCAGCAGCATCCGATCAAGAAAGAAGATTTAGTTCTCAAGGCTGTTCACAAACCAGTAGGCAAATTCTCTGCAAATTGGAAGGGCCCTTTCTTGGTGACTGATGCGTATAGCAATGGAGCATTCAAGTTAGCGGATGTCAACGGCAACGAGTTACCGAACCCTGTCAATCATATATATTTGAAACGGTACTACATATAGTTGCATCTCCAGTGTGAATATCAGGTATGGCAACAATCGTCCGCTATGATGCTAAACTGGCAACAACTGTCTGCTATGACGTAAAACTAGCACTCCCTTCACGCGTCCTCCACGACGCTAAACTGTCACTGACCGTCCGCCACGACACAAAACTGGCAAGTTGTAATCGTCCGCTACGACGTAAAACTAGCTATGTTGTACAGGCCTGCCAAGATGAAAAACTGGCATCTTTTGCACACGTTCACCACAATGCTAAACTGGCACCGGCTGTCTGTCATGACATAAAATTGACAAAGGTAAGTAACCATTTGCTGAGAAGTAAAACCAGTATAGAATTGTCCTTGGGTCATGACATAAAACTGACATCCATAGCACGGTCTTCTAAGACCATAAATCAGCCCCGCCACTGTCCGCTACGACGTAAAACTAGCATTGCTCGGTCCACCCAGACGTTAAACTAGGACCATGGTCTGCTGAGACTTAAAATCAGCAATAACAGTATACCAGGACTTAAAACTAGGAGTCATAAGCCGCCCTCATGCAATTCAAATGAGCCTGATTATCTATATGCCGCTGCAAGTCAGATGGGATGGGATGCTGGAGTAATTACAGCGTCACTACCTCACTGGCATTCTACTGATTCCTCGAATGTGCTGAAGGGCATACTACTGACCCCTCAGAGATACCGTCACCGCACCTATTTCAGTGGTGGTACCTCTGAGAGGTTCGTTTCACCGTCCGAAGTCCCAAAGGAATTTTCATCAACTGCGGCTTTGGGGATCTCCACTCATCATCACTATCAGGCTCTGGCTTCACAGATTCATTTGGCCAGTTCTCTGCATAACCAGTCAGATGCACTGAGTCTGATGTTCTTTGGTGGCGATATGCTGGGCCGAGTGCTAAGGGTGAAAACTCGGGCCTCATGCTACAATTCCTCCTTCATGGCCCAATCAATATATCTCGCCTCTAACAGTACTTGTTTCAACAACCTTGCCTGCAATTCGCATGGACAATGGTATCCTATGTTTTCTTCTTTGGTTGCAGGATGTCGTTCAAAGGTGCATTCATCTGAGTGGTGAAGTACAAACAACGTTTTGAAATGGCTGCTTAGGTTAGCTTGTCCACTTAGAAGTCTGTCCCTATTCCCCTTATAATCCTACCCTCAGCTCTTACTGTACTTCATCTCTACCATGTGCTTCCTGTTTGCAAAATCTACGCACGCAGCACCCATTTTCTGCATTCGCATTACAATCAAGTCCATAAACTGGCGTAACGCAACTCGCCTAATGGACACTCAAAAAAAATGGGGTTGGCAAAATGGGTGAAACACATCCACCCAGGCAGTGTAGATGCAACACAACTCATCTATGAAACCCCTTCATCTACAAAATGATGACATAACTCCATGCTAATGCACCTGCAGGAGAAACCCTAACTGTTTATGCGTGCAGAAGTCATCCGTACTCATTTGTGTCTTCCCCGAACCTGTTTCCTCCTATACCATCCTATCTCCTATTTCCTCCATCTTTGCTCTTCTACATTGATAGGATGACATTTGAGTAACCATTGATGAATGTTGTTGGTGCTTTTACCTCTCCGGTGTTTCGTATTCTTTGTCGACATCTTTCGGGCAAGCCCTCTAACTGTCAACAAAGAGGGGCCATTGAAACACCGTGAAAATTGTGAGTCAGCCTCAGGCGAAGATTCACAATTCAGAAAAAAGTACATGACAGAATTCTGGAAAGGAGAACAAGGCAAGGCAGGGCAAGGCAAAGAGGCGCGCGGCATCAAGACTTTGGTTTCCTTTTGCAGATTTCTTATCTTACTATGTTTTCCGTCTTTATGCTATAGTACGCAACGTAGTGTAATGACGCTCAGCGTAACATAGTCTAACATTAGAAGGTGGTTTACTTCAGCAGATTTGGCAAAGCCTAAGGCCTAACCAGCATAATATGCAATCTCTTGTGTATTCCGCTAAGTCTTTCTTCCAAGGGCAAATTTATGCTCTGTTACGCAATGCAGCAGATCAAGTTACGCTCACGCAACGCAGCATACGTCAGCGTGATCCATCGCCAAGTTAATCATTGTTTATGCTTCACTACGCTTGGCAGCGTAAACCAGCGTGAACCAGCTTGAGTTGATTACTTTTGTGCTTTATTACGCTCTCGCATGTGACGCAATGCGTACAAGCATAATATAGCCTAAATTCAATTGGGACATGCCCGATCCACACTTGTTACTCATACGCACAATACGCAGATGCGCGTATTGTGCGTAGTCACGAATTTCAACACAAGGATGGTCAAGTCAATGATCTTCTGAAGGGTTTGAAACGCGTGTCATCATAGCCATACCTTCTCCACATATTTTCAAACCTATAAATATTCTAGTTGGCGAAGAAAAACAGAGGGAATAGGGAGACACAGAGAGAGATAGAGAAAGAGACCAGCATTTCTGGCAATCTTTTGGCAGCACTATCTTTCAACAGAGACAGGAGACATTTTTTCTTGAGCATTGGTAGTCGGAGCGATTGGCCGCTTTGGCGAAGACACAACTTTCTCCATTGGTGATCACTGGCAGTTTCGAGCAGAGGCTACCTAAGGCAAAAGGAGCAAATCAGAGATCGAGAGATCATCTGACACAGTTTGCGAGCTCTATTGATCAGAAGCAGTTGATCGATAGACGTCAAAACTTGACCTTCCTTGCATCCCATTTCTGGCCTATGAGGTAGATCAGACTCCATTCTGTACTTTTGCTTAGACAGCTTTCTTGTTATTTTGTGTTTGCTTTCACACAAGGCAATCGGGGTCTCCCCAGTGTAACGTGATATGCAAAATATTCATTTTTCGAGTCAAAGCCATAGATCTTAAAATCACGCGTTTCTCTCGTGTCTGATTCCATTTACCATGTTAGCGTTATCATTGTTATAATTCATCTACATTGTTTTTCTCTCATTTTGCGACCCGTCGAATCAAATCGTTCCACGCAACATTCATAATCTCCATCGATTTACTAATTTAGTAAGCCCCTGTCTGATCGACAAGACCATTCAGGGCACCGCGGATTCATTTTTTCCCCAACACGGCCCTCACACAGATCCATGGTTAAGATTGTTTACATGGATTTTGTTTGGTATTCCAGCTGCCAACATTTTCCGTCGTTACAACCACCATAGCCATGAAAAAAATATCTGCATAAACTAAATTAGGTTTGCATAAATTTCAATTTTCTCTATTGATTTTTGAATGATTAATTAAAGGTAAAAACATTAAATTTTTAATTGATAATGGTGCTAGTGATAACTTTACTTATTCAAAGTTAATTAGTTTATTGAAATTAAGTTTACCTTCTAAGAAAATTATTAAGATAAAACTTGTAGATTAAAAAATAGTGAGCAAGCATACTAGGTATGCAGAAATTACCTGTACTTTACAAGACATGCCTTTTGTCGATGAATTCTTTAAATTTGAAATAGGTGATGTTGATGTGATTTTAGGAATTTATTTCTTGCAAAAATTTGATATTACTACCCACTTTAGAACTTGTATTTTAAAAGTCCCAACCATTGATGGAGTCAGGGTTCTAAGGGGGCTAGAAATAGCAAAGAAAATTCATATGATAACCATTATGCAAGCCAAAAGATTAGTAAAAAAGGATGTTACAATGTTTCTTGTCAAACTAACTCAATCCCAGAAATATTTAGTTATTGAGATTCCAAAAGAACTTGAGGAATATAAATACTTAGTATTTGGTGAAATTAGAGAATTACCTCCAAAAAGAACTATTAAGCATGCTATTAATATTTTTACTGGTACACAACCTATTTTAATAATCCCATATAGATTTTCCACTTTTGAATTAAGAGAATTGAAAGTACAATTAGATCAACTTTTAGAAGAAGGAAATATTTGACCTAGCGTATCACCTTGGGGTGCACCATTCTTATTCGTTAAAAGGAAAGATGATACATTAAGGTTATGCATCGATTATAGGGAATTGAATAAAGTGACGATTAAAAATACTTATCCTTTGCCTAGAATTGATGATTTTTTTGATCAACTTACTAGTCCATGTTATTTTTCAAAGATTGATTTAAAATTAGGTTATCACCAAATGAGGATTAAGGGAAAAGACGTTAAGAAGACTATTTTCAGAACTAGGCATGGATTATACAAATTTGTTGTGATGCCATTTGGATTAGCTACTACAACTACAACATTCATGACATTAATGAATAACATTTTTCATGAATATCTTGATTAGTTTGTTATAGTATTGTTGGCGACCGTTTGGGACGCGACTGCCAACAAGGGTCCTCGAACAGGATTTAGGTGGTTACTGGTCTCTAGCAACACCAAGGCCCAGATACCTCCAAATAAACTTAGTAGATAATGTGAGTATATGTGTGTGCTGTTGCGGCGTGTGGTTGTGAGAAATGTAATGATTGCGTTGTGTGTAAACTACAAATGACTTACTTTAAAGAGATTCAGCCAACTTTGCCAAATACTGTGAGTTGTTGAAAGTTTCCTATTTTGTTCAA
>MNCI01006012.1:247596-288015 GCA_015680685.1 Gnetum montanum
CTTATATATAATAATGTTTAAAAATAATATTATAAGACTTGGAATAATTAAAGGCAAGTTTTTAAAATAGGGCTTCACACTATATGTACTTCGTTAATGGTTATTATATCTATATATATGGGGGGGGTGTCGGACCCCAAAAAGAGAATTTTATTAATTAAATGAGAATCAGTACATGGTCAACATCTGAACATATTGATGGATAAATAGGGAGAAGTACAATGACAAATGTGATAGTTGAAAGAAAACATCTTGAAACATAATCTTTCTCAGGGTGTGGGAGTACATGCCGAAGAAGGGAGTACATGCCGAAGAAGGGAGTACATGCCAAAGAACTACCTAATGCTGGGAATCCTTAGGAACTATGAGTTTATAAGACCAGGAGAACAACAAAAAGCTCAAAATGCTCAAAATCATGATGATAACACACTCCGATGTAGTAGATCGAGATTGGAAAGAGTGCACGAGTTGGTGTATCTACTCCAAGGCTGCAAACAATAAAACAACTGATTAGTATCCAACTTTAACTTAGAAGTACGAATAAAATTTGGAAATGCACAAGGTGAAGAATTTGAGATTTTTCCATAATATTTAAATGGTTAGAGTTGGACGAATTAGTGTTCTGGAAAAGAGTAGTGCATCTACGCTTCCATATAAAGTAAAGAACGAGGGGCCTAATAACTTTCCAAAGAAACTGAAGGTCAGAAGAGGGGATGGCCAAAAATCCGAATAAGATATCCTCATGGGAAAATGTGCACAAAGGAAAAACCTTAGAAACCCATTCCCATGAAGACTAAGCGAAAGGGCAATATCAAAAAACGTGGACAAAATTTTCAAGACCTCCATAGAGAGGGCAAGTAGGGTTTGAAATCCCAAGGTATTCACGACATTTGCCGATAGGCAGGCCTTGATGCAAGAGGCACCAAAGAAATTGCTTAATTTTTGGAAGAGTTGGAAGGCTCCAAACTCATGAAAAGAGAGAGAGCCAAAACTGTTTAGACTCTTCTTTGTGCCATGATCGATTGTAGCGGTTAACCATATGTATTAACTTGTTAGATATTTTAATCACTTGATGTTTTTATAAAGTTATATACGAGTGGTAGTAATGAAATAATTTTACATATATCTTGGTAAAAGTGGAAAATTTAATGAATGGGTTAAAATAATTCTTCTTTGTCTTCCCTAGTAAATAGTGTGGATAATCAGCAACAGTTCCAAAACAGCAGGCGTAATCGGCTAGTTTGTTTTCTCCTTTCTCTGCACAAAACCTATAAGAACCGACACATGTTCTACCCAAGATCCAAAGTGCTGTATCAACCAAAACTGTATGTTTGAACTACCACCATACAATAAGGCCCTGCAAAATCGTAACCAACTGCCACCGCGGGAGAAGGTTCTTCAACTGCATCTAGTTCGGTTGTCGTGTGGTGTGATGTTCAATTGCTGGAGGAGAAGGGTTTTTCTTGAAGAACAATGTGCTGAACATACTATTCTAAATAGAGGGTTTCGGTTGCCAAATATTTTTGTTTTGCCCCCAAATTGGCTTAGGGCTTCCTGCGTTTGTTAAACTTTTTCTGAATCATCACCACCATTGTCATTGATTGTAGGACCAGGGGCTAATGTATTGTGGATCTATGTCCAGTGAAACCGTAGGAACCTTCTGAGCTGTTGCAACCCACACAATAGAAACCGCTATGGCCTACAAAACTTAACATCAAAATCGGGGTTTCAACAAGGTGTGACTCCTTTCTCCGTGTATTTCATAGATGAGGGTTTTGATTTTTTTTCAAAAATAATATCCCTACATTTATGGTAAAGATGTCTATCTACGCCAGAATGAATGTCGCGCGGAAGGCGGTGTTGAACATTTTTGTGTGGCATGATTTTCCAGGAACACCACAGTCTTCCTTTCCCTTCACTAATATTATTTCTATGGTGTTTGCTTCCCCTCCATTGCTGCGATCAGCAAGTATACGGTGGACGTTGGTCCAACTATGGTCTTCCTTTACTCCTCTCTCATTGCTGCATAATCTTTCAAAACAACCGAGGTGTTGTTGATTTTTGTTTTAATTTCTGCTTTGCAAGGAGTTTCAAATGTTATCTTAAGGACGCGACCGAGTTTAACAACCGAGATCTGCAACTTAGTGCTTTCCACGTAAATAACATACTTCCTTCCTTGCTATAGTACTATCCTTTGATCTTTAATAAAGGAATAATTTGGCACTTTCATCTTGTACCCAGAAGGCTTCAACATCAAATTCTTTACCAGTGAATCAATCTTCTAAAAACACCCATCAACCCTCAACACTAAAGCTGTAATTTACTTGTAAAATTACAACCATAGATTCCTCCAATTTTGAATAAAATATTTCAACTGTTCCATGGAATGGCCAAATGTGCCAACAAGTATTTATGGATGATATACTTATTTTTTCTAAGTAAAGAGAAGAACATGTCAAACATTTGCAAATTACAATGGAAATTCTTAAAGAACATCAGTTGAAAGCTAAATTGAATACATGTGAACTCTTTAAGGAAGAAGTTTCATACTTGGGCCATATAGTTTCTAGGAAAGGATTGCAAGTAGATCCAACAAAGGTTAGTGTAATTTGGTACTGGCCTGAATTAAATGATGCTACAACAATTCATATTTTTCTAGGCTTAGTAGGTTTTTATCAACATTTCATTAAACATTATTCTAATTTAGTATCCACCTTGAATGACCTTTTACAAGAAAAATGTGTGTTCAAGTTTGATGAAAAATACAGGGAAGCTTTCCCCAAATTAAAGATGCTACTCACAACAAAAACTATTCTGAGAATTCTAGATGAAGAATTACCCTTTGAAGTATCCATAGATTCTTGTGGAAGAGGAATTGGTGAAGGTCTTTCACAGGAAGCTAAAGTGGTATTTTTTGAATCTCATAGATTACGAGAAGCTAAGGTAAATTACTCAACCCATGATTTAGAAATATTAGCAATTGTTCATGATTTGAAACTTTAAAGAAATTATCTTTGTGTAAAAATGTTTGTACTAAAAATAGATCATAAAAGTTTAGAATATTTGTAGAGATAACCTATTTTGAATACTTGTTAATGGAGATGGGTAGAATTATTGGTTGAATATGATTTTGAAATCAAATATATCTCAAGTAAGAAAAATGTAGTAGCTAATGCCCTTAGTCAAATGTGGAACTTAATGATAGGTGTGGTAGTGTCCTTAATAGAATAAGAAATTAAGGAACAAATAAAAGAAGATCCTTACTTTAGAAAGATTTTAACTAATATTTCCTTTGAGCCTCGATATTAAGTTGTCCATAATGGTTTATTAATGAAGGGGTAAAGATTGTTGTGTGAAGCATATGAAGTACCATATGTAGGACACCCAAGTTATATTAAGACTTATATGATGATATGTAAATCTTATTTTTGGCTTGGAATGAAGAATGATGTGTCATTGTACATTAAAAACTACCCAACATGCCAAAGAATAAAAGTTAAAGAAAAAAAGAAACCTAGTGGGTTACTGCAACCTTTGGAAGTTCCAACGTGGAAATGGGAAGACATAACCATGGATTTCATTATGGGATTGCCAATAACCAAAAAGGGAAACAACTCAATTTTGGTAGTGGTTGATCATCTATCAAAGATGGTACATTTTATAGCTTTGAAATCTACAAACACAGTAGAAGAAGTAGCTCAAAAATTCATACAAGAAGTATTTTGATGCATGGTTGTCCAAAATCTATTACCTCAAACTAAGATCCCAAGTTCATATCCCAATTTTGGCAAAATTTCTTCAAAGNAAAGATCCCAAGTTCATATCCCAATTTTGGCAAAATTTCTTCAAAGAGCTTGGAACTTAGTTGAATAGAACATGTGAATAGCTTATCACCCAGAGACTGATGGGCAATCTAAACATGTGAATAGAACATTAGAAGATATTCTATGAAGCTATGTTGGGAGTAGACAAAAAACGTGGGAGAATTACTTGCACTTGGTAGAATTCGCCTATAACAATAATTATCAAGATTCCATACATTGAACACCCTTTGAAGTAGTATATGGATAGAACTACTATACACTAGTAAACTAGGCAGATCCAACCTTAAGAATGAAATAGAAGGAAGAAGAAATCAAAATAACAAAAAATAGTTTCATGAGAGATAAATGAAATTTACATGCTACCCAAGATAAATATAAGGGATATGCATATCAACATCAACTTAAGAAAGAATTCCAAGTGGGATATCAAGTATTACTAAGAGTAAAACCTACTAGAAGTTCTTTTAAACTTGGAAAATATACTAAATTGGCATCTAGATATTGTGGACCTTTTGAAATTTTTGAAGGAATTGGCAAAGTGGCATATCAGTTAAGTCTTTAAGCAGCCTTAAGATTTCACGTTGTTTTCCATGTAAGTTTGCTAAAGAAATTTCATGAAAATGATGTACCATATGTGATGGACTAGAATACTTTGCCACTATGATCCAATGCTAGATTTGAAGTTAAATCCATTGCAATTGAGAACCAACAAATAAAGAATTTACAAAATAAAACTATTAGCAAAGTACTTTTTCAATGGTCAAATTGTGATCAACAAACTTTGGAAAACAAGGAGTTTATTCTTAATACTCATTTCCAACTTTTTGATCATCATGATATTGAATGATAAATTGTATTTATTATTGATGTAATAAATTATGTTTTATAATTTCTAATCTTCTATTTGTAAAGATGATAATGGATCAAATAAAGGAATTGAAGCTAAGGAGCATAATAGTGAAGTAACAATTGAGCGATTGGATATAGAGAAAGCACTCAAGGATGAGCTGGATGCTTAAGAGGGGTAGATTGTAGTGTCCCATTCCTTGTTAAGGGTGGAAACAAATTTTAACAATGTAATTAACCTTTAAATAAAGGAACACTTCATTATGAGGAATTACGATTATTCAGGTATCCCTTAGGAATGGGTTTGGCCTATGCCATTTAAGGTTGGGTTTGGAGGTTATGCTGGCATGGAGTTATGGAGCCTAGAAAGGTAAGTGATGGAAGCTAGATGAAGTGGGACAAGAAGGGACTTGCTACTAACAACATGAGGTTGACCATGCTGGAAAAATAAAAAAAAATCTTAGAAGAGAGTATCCACTAGTTAAGGGAACAATTGGTGAGGGTCAACTAGGACATGATTTGCCTTGCAAGAGAAAAAAAAACCCTTTATATGGAGGAGGTATGTCCCCTTAGACAAAAATTAACCATTGAAATCATCACATTCCAAAATGAGACAAAGAAACATGAAAGGCTTAAGAAACACTTCCATGACCAAGTGGGCATATATAAATAGCTAAACAGGAAGGAAATCCAAATGGCAAAGGCTAGAATTAGCTCCATATTAGCATAGAATCTTTATTAACCATTTTGGATAATTGTGCCCTTGTCCACTAGGTAGAAGTAAAAAATAAAGACCTGTAGATTGAGGACTTGAAAGAGTACATGGGGTTAGATAACCTTCATTATGCTAACTTAGCCATGTTGACATAGGTAGGCCCTAAAATGAGCTAGAATAGCAAGTAGTAGCTATCTATGCACTATATGAGAAAGAGTTTGTGGATCATAAATATGCACTCTAGAAATCTCAAGTGGCAAACTTTAAACTAGAAGCAGTAAAGGCTTGCTACCACAAGAAAAAAGATCTAGCAACAAACTTGGCCAGAATATTATTAGACTACCATGAACTCCATGAAAAGTCTAGAGTACTCGAAGAGGAAAGAAGGTAGTTTTTAGCTTGGTACATAAAGCAGATCAAATGTTTCCACATCTACCATGCCCACGGGATGTGTCAACTCCATCAAACATTGGTTCCTTAACATGGACAATTCATGATCCTAGAATGGAAGAAGAAAATATTTAGGCACTGCTAAACCAATATAGATTTCAGAAGCTTGATGATAAGGGGAAGCAACTAATGTAAGAGCCACCTCTACCTGGAACAACATAAGGCTACATCTAGCTCTAGCAAAATTTTTTTGTAAAGTTGTTATGTCATAAGTTTTGTCATTTTTGTAAACTCCACTATGACATTAGAGAGTCATGTATATAAGAGTCAATGTCATATGAATCTACCTACCAAATTTGTAAGGAACTCTATCCTCATTTTTTTAAAATCAAGGATGAGTTTTCAATCAATTGTGGGGATATGATAAATCAAAATTTTCTTGATCACAATATCAACTATTTGATATCAAAGTTGTGATATTGGATCCTTGATATTAGGACACAAGCTATGATGTCACATATCTAATATCACAGATGTGTGTAGGCCTATAAATACAACACTTACGTGTATCATCCACACATCGTTTCATTTCACACTTAGCAAAATTTTTTCAGTTTGTTTCCTTAATTTTAGCACTTAGCACTTAGGAGTGTATACTCGTAGTGTGATGTTTAGTACTTGAATGGAGTCTTTATTTGAGTGAAATGTACTTGGACACGTTTCATGCATGGAAATAAAGATTGAGATTTCTCTACATCATTATAGCATCACTTATTCTTTATTTCTTACACTTAGAATAATTTTACTATTTCCGTTTAGCCTAATGTTTACTATTTTCATTAGTTACTAATTTACTTTCTATGCACTTTACTGTTCCTATTGTTAAGGGGAATGAGTACGCTTAATCTCGAACACTTAAGTGTAACTACTTGCTAACCTAGTACTACTATTACTTGGTACACCAAGTAGTGTGGTACTTAGTAATCCTAGTAGTAGTTACATGAAGTCCAAGGTGTGAATGGAAGGTTAGGATTGGCTGCTCATTGCATAGGCTAGATTAGATTTGGTTACTATTACTTAGAATTAGAAACCTGTACTATTACCTTATGTTTTCAAGGTGAATTATGACCAACACAACACCATTATCATATCATGCACCTCACCATGTGTTAAACCATATGCATCAATTTTACTAACTCACGTGAGAAGACACTGATTGTGAACTCTAACCAATTACTAGCATAATTACATTACCTTGTCCACGGAATTCAACTAGGTTGCACGTGAACACTCATAACTCATATGGTTGGGTGTTGGACTACTCCACTACTCATTAAATGTTGTAATAGATTCCTAGCTATTACTGAAAACTCAAATCTAAGCTAAAATCCTTACTTGCACCTTACCCAGATGAAACCATCACCTAGAAGTAAAGGTCTAGAAAATCAAAAAATAATCAAGTGACATAAGTAGAAATGAAAGAAGGAATTGTAACTAATGGTTTTACTTGGTTATTTTTTAAGATTTCGTATTACTTCTACTCTCCTCTCTTCACTAGAGTTTTAGCTTTTCGTTTCCACTAGATGGTGGGTTTGTTTTTGGAACTTGAAAGAATTGAAACCTATGTACACTCCAAGGCATATAGTTAAATATAACTTTATAACTTAGCATTACCCACTAAAATTAAATGCATAACTTAGAGCTTCCAAATTAAGAGTCTTACCACTAAGTTAACACCTCATTGTTAAATGTGACAAAATAGATTAAGGTTTTAGGTATATATAGGATGAAGCCTCATATTTGATGCTTGCAACTTAATTAATCATTAACTTCCTTGGGAGGGGAGCAAGAGGTGGTGTAGGAACCCTAAAATAACTATAATATAGATATTCCTTAATATATATAACTTAGTATTACCCATCAGAATCAAACCCATGACTTGGAGCTTTTCAAATCATTAACCTGGTTGGTTTGTAACTTTCTTGACGAACTAATCACAATTCTTCTAAAGATGCAGTGGTACTTTTCTTAGAAATTCAAAAAACTTATAAATCCAACCACATATAAGGCTATAACATTTAAATCATAAGTCTAATATCAATTTCATTTAAACCTATATAATCCTTACATAATTTTTATAACTTGAAATTTTGCATAGGTTTAATTATTTAGTTTAAGTCTTTTAGATATGTTATTTTTAATTTCATGAGTTAAATAATAAACTAAATTATTACTTCTAATAAAGTATTTTTGAAAATTTTTATATCTTTTGCTTCTTACTACTATTTATGCTTAACTATAGATTTTTTTATATATTGAATAGTTTAATGTTGAAATCTAATTACCCTTATAAGTTTTTTGCATGTTAGATTTCACATGAGTACAAATATTTAATCATGCTTATTTTATTCTAGACTATGTAGCTATGATTATTAATACTTGGAGCTTTTAAGATCCTATTGATACCTTTTTCATACCACATATAACTTTTCATCATCAAAATGGAATTTTCAGTTTTTTTTTAAGTGAAAACTAAGGGTTAGTTAAAATAGATTTCTTAAGAAAATGCCTTAAGTTAACATTGTACCTAAAATCTAACCTTATCAATGTGTGTCTCAAATATTAAAAAATATTCGATTTCATTTTTTATTCATTAACATTGGAGATATGGTATTTGTTTTTATGTTTGTACTATAAGCATTATGCATTGTGTTATAAAATCAAAAACCATGCATAGTTACACATGCTCAAGATATGTGTTGCCTTGCATGTGATCCTTCCACCCTATAAATACGCCTTTATTCTTCATTTATGTTCCATTTTCCTATGTCAGAGACCTAAGACTTATGGGTTTGAAAAGAGAAAGAGAAGATGGTGGGAATTTAAAAAAAGAAAGGAAGGGAGAAAAAAAGAATTTTTGAAGTACAAAAAAAAATTGCATAAGAAAACTTATTTACTTTTTCTAGATATGATGCTACCATATTTTTTTGATAATTTTGTACACTTTTTCCTAATACTTGGCTATTTGTTATTATTTTATTATTAAACCAAGATTTTATTGAATTTTTGTTGTATTGGGCTTGTTTTGTATGGAGACTGTATCAAAATTCTATCTATTTTATTTTCTCTATCAATTTAATTCTTAGTTATTATTTATAGTATTCATAGTTGGTTCACTATTTCATAATTTTTTCTATGAATAATTTTAGAATTTGCTTCAAGTCATTTTTTATACTGCATTTTGAGTGTTTTATTGTTTATTTCCTAGAGACCCATTTAGAATCTATGTTATTACTATTTATTATTTCCATATTTTTGTAAAAAAAATGCCCATTTGACTTTATGTCAACAATTTCCAACATAGTACACTAGCTTTTATATAATCTTGGCCCTTAGAAAATCAATAGCATTTTTAATAGTTTGTATTTATTAATTTTACAACACAACATCTACTTCACTAGCTTTGAATATTTCCAAGTTGACATATCCATATGGAAGATGCCCTAGGTGATAGTCTCTCTAAATGGGTTTTCAAAGGGTGTGCTATCTGACCAACATTTTACACATCAACACATGGTACTATAGACATGAAGAGATAATACAAATTTTAAACCAAACCAAGTTAGAGAAGAAGTCTCTATTACCTCATGATATGTTACTACAAATTAGTAAGACTAGAAATCCCTTCAATGATATAACTTTTCTCTATAAAAGATTCATAATGGATGTTATCACGAGTAGAGATACAAGAGCACTAGAGGTCTATCATATGTTATATGAACTTCCTTTGATTAAATGTAGTTGAGTCATCCATACACTAGATATTTATTGAGATATTTGCAAGAAGATTGTTTTAAACTTGAAACAAAATGATGAATAAGAAAATTATATAACCATTATTAATGCATGTCAAAGAAGACCTTTGAACATGAAATATGTATCGTTGTTGTAGGTTGTCCATAAACACAATTGTACTTTAATCGATAAGGATACTTCTACATGGAGACTCAAAGACACAAAAGGAGGGGTTAGAAGAAATTCAATATTCTCCATTTTTCCCAAGTAGGAAGAGGATAGGTGGATAAAGTACTATTTGGTTATGTTACCATTATACTATTCTTTTGGAAATGTCAAAAAAGATATCAGAAGTAATGATGTATAGGTAAATCAAAATGCATTTTTATTCATTGCAACTATGAACATGGGACCTATGATTTTGAAGAATATTTTAATCATGCATTGGAATAAGAATGACAGTATTCTAAGGTATCTTCCTAGTTGCAAGATCATGAGGAGATGATTTCAAAATCCTTGCCATCTTATAGTTGGTCAATAAATAATTCTAGAAAATATTATACAAAGTATGCAATAGATTTTAATGAGTGGTGGAGTATCCAACACCCAACCATATGAGATACAAGTGTTCACCGACAAATCCTAGTAGAATTTCGTGGACAAGGTAATGTAATTATGCAAGTAATTGGTTAGAGTTCACGATCATTGGCTTCCCATGAGGCCTATGGTTTAACTCACAGTGAGGCATATGATAATGATGTTGTGTTGGCCATATTTTTGCTAAAAAACATGAAGTAAATGGAAAGTAAAGGTAGTAGTTTCTAAATATAAGCAACAGTAAACAAAATCTAATCTAGCCTATGTGATGAGCAACTAGTTCTGTCCTTCCATTCATACCTTGGAGTTCATATTATCAAGTACTACACTATTAGGTGTACCAAGTGATAGTACTACTAGGTTACGAAGAAGTTACACCTAAGTGTTAGAGATTAGTCATACTCATTTCGCTTAACAACAGGAATAGTAAAATTCATAGCAAGCAAATCAGTAACTAGAGAAAATAATAAACATTAAGCCAAGTGAACGCAGTAAAAAAATTCTAAGTGTAAATAATAAAGACTAAGTGATGCTACAATGATGTAAGTAATCTTGATCTATATTTCTGAGCATGAAACATGTCCAAGTACATTCCACTCGAACAAAGATTCCATTCAATTACTAAACATGACACTACAGGCATACACTCCTAAGTGCTAAGTGCTAAAATTAAGAAAAATAACTAATGTAATTTCACTAAGTGTGAAATGAAATTGTATGTGGATGGTGTGCTTAACTGTTGCATTTATAGGCTTGCACACATCTGTGATATTGGATACATGACATCATATCTTATGCCTCAATATTGAGGATTCGATATCATGACTCCAATATCGAATACCTTATATTATGATTGATGAAAAAATTCGATTTATCATACCCCCACGATTGATTGAAAACTTATCCTTAAGTTAAATAAAAATGAGGATAGAGTTCCTTATGAAATTTGGATGTAGATTTACATGACATTGACCCTTACATACATGACTCTCTAATGTTGCAGTGGAGTTTACAAAAATGACACATTTCATGACATGAAAAATTTACAAAAAGAACAAAAAATTGGCAAAGCTAGATGTAGCTTTAAGTGGTTCTAGGTGGTAGTGGCTCTTCCATTGGTTACTTCCCCTTATCATCAGGCTTTTGGAAACTGTATCAGTTTAAGAGTACTTGAATATTTTCTTCTTTCTTCTAGGATCATGAACCATCCATATTGATGAACCAATTTTTGATGGAATTAGCACATCCCATGGGCATTGTAGTTGAGGAAACATTTGGTTTGATTTGATATACCAAGTTGCAAATTGCCTCCTTTTTTCCTCAAATTCTTTGGCCTTTTCTCTTAATTTATGATAGTTTAATAGTCTTCTGGAAAGGTCTAATGCTACATATTTATACTGGTGGTAGCTAGCCTTTACTGCTTCTAGTTTTAAATTTTTTACTTGTATTTTCTACAAAGCATCTTTTCAATCCACAAACTCTTTCTCATATAATACATAGATGGTTGGTACTTGTAGTTCTAGCTCATTTTTGGACCTACATGCTATTAACATGGCAAAGTTAGCATAATGCAGTTTAGCTAACCCCATGTACTCTTTCTGGTTCTCAATCTACAAGTCTTTGTTTTTCACTTTTGCTTGGTGGGAAAGGGCATAGATATCTAGGATCGATTGCTAATCAAGATTCTACATTGATATGGAACTGATTTTGGCCTTTTCCATATGGATTTCTTTTACATTGATTTGTTTGTACATGCCCATCTAATCTTGAAAGTGTTCCTTATACCTTTCATGTTTCTTTTCCTTGTTTTGCCATGTGCTAATTTCAATGGAATATTTTTGTCATATGGTGCATACCTCCTTCATAGAAAGGATTTTTTTTTCTGTTATGAGGTGGCTCATGCCCTAGTTGACCCTCACTAGTTGTTCCCTTAATTGATGGATGCTCTCTTTTAGGATGTTTTTCTATTTCTCCACCATGGTCAACCTCAAGTTGTTAGCAGCAAGTTGTTTGTTTTCTTCTTGAACTATGGTAAGAGCCTTCACATGTGAATATGTCTATGCTTTAGGTATGGAGGCATTCCATACCACTTTCTCCTTCTCATCTACCAATTCTTTATTTTGCTCAATCAATTTGCTAATCTACTTTGGTATGAATTGCTCAATCTAGTCAGGTGCAACAAATTGTATGGAATCTCTTTTTTTAGCTCTTAGGGTTGTGAGATCTTCTTGTAGTTTTAAGATTTCTACTTTCACATTCTTTTCCCTAGTCTCTACAATGATCAATTTTTCTTTGGTAGCTATGAGTATAGATTATACTATAGTGACATCACTAGGCATGTCAAAAGGTGTTATGATAACTTGTCTTATTTGTAATAGCCTATCAAGTACATCCTCATGATTTGTAGGAGTCATTGAGCTTTTGACTAACATCTAAACATATTTGGCTTTAGTTACATTTTCTAGTTATACAAGAAGTACATTGAATGATTCTTTAATGTGATTGATGATCATCTCTACTACTTCCACTACATCTTGGTGCTACCTTACTATAGATGTGGGTCCTTCTCTGGTCTCTAGCATCACTTGGAATGATGTAGCATTCCCATAGATTTATTGTGACAATACCTCTTCTCCTAACTGTAATGAAATCTTTCCCTAGCTTGATCAACTGAAACTGTGGGTTTGATGGCACTATCGATAACTCTGTATAGATTGGCCTCTTCCCTAGTTCCCTGGCTAATTGTTTTTGCAATCTATTGTAGATGGCTCATCAATAGTCTATAATCTTATAATGGTGATGGTGGGACTTATTGTTCTTGTTGTTATTAGTTGTTGGGTCCTACTTATTGTTATTGTTGTTGTTGCTCTTGCTCCTCACCATGATCTTTCCTTGGTGGTGCTAGTTGAGCAACTCAATGTATGAAGCATTTTGGAATTTCGTGGGAATGTCATTGGTGTATCCTAGGATTCTAGCTTGCTTGTACAACTTCCTGATAAGGCAAGGAAATGGAAGTGTTGGCCTCCCTACCTTCTTCTTTTCAAATTACCTTTGGATTTCCCTGAAGTATAGTTATGCAAGGTTGGCATTATGCTTGCCCATTAGAATTGCACTTTCCATAACTACATAAGTTGATAGTCAATTGAGTCTTTTTGTTGTGAATAGATGATAAGTGTTGATTTTAAAGAATATTATTTTCTTTAGAGTTAGGTCATTATAACCTTTCTTGTCTTTACCATAAGTCCATTTCAGCCATAACTTTTTGGTTTCAAGATCAGATCAGGTGGACATATGTGCTACCCATGCCCCTTCATTGGGTATGTTCAGAGCTTCTACAATTGCCTTTATTGAGAATGACACTAAGATTCCTCCAATGTTGACAATAGTACCCTCTTCCTTGTTCTGCCAAAATTGGTAAGTCTCTCCAACATACCATTCACCATTCTGTGACAGGATAGTCCATAGCGGTGATGCTTGGAGTTGCATCTATACTGCTTCAAAAATAAATTCCATAAATGGGTCAAAGTTCATTTCCATAATCACTATGGTCAAGATGGATCTTTCTTGAATTTCTTGGAGGCAATATTGTGACAACATGATGTGTTCTCTTTTAACTTGTGTTCTATTTACCTCTCCTTGGGTTAATTATACTATAGCAAGAGTGTCTTGATGAATGCTAAATGATTATGCTTCCTACTCCTCGTGTTTTGGTTCTTGGCCTCAATTTCGGCCTCTACCTTGGCTTCTGGGTCATTTTCTTGCTCCTTGTGAAGGTCCTCCTTTGGCTCCTCCTCTTCTTTGGGCCATTTTCAATCATTAAGAAATTAGAATTGCTAAGGTTTTTCCATGTATTCTTAATTGTTTCATGCCTTACTCATATCATTAGTTTCATTAAGTTCTTAGTTGCTAAGATTCCAAAGTTAGAATTTTTTTAAAAAAAGTCATCCCATAGGTGTTAATCTCTTGATAACCTTTTATAATTACTCATTTTGTCCCTATGTATGCTAGTTATTAGTCCTTAAGATCATTAATTAAGTGTTTTGGCTTTAGTATGTTTGATTATTCTTTAAAAATTCCAATTATCTCTCCACACTTACCCTTAAAGTACCTTTCAGGTGTAGAATTTTTCAAAAATTTGGCTTAGATTTTCCTCACTAGAACCATCCCCCCTTCCCCAAATTACTAAGTTCAACACTTAGTGATCAAATAGGTTCAAGAATCATGAAAAGTGAAGTGATATTGATCAAGATATGGCTTGGGGAAGCTAGGAGGTCATAGCTTAATTCAGAAAAGAAAAAAATGCAAAAATATTCCTTTAGCTTAAAATGAAAAACATAAAAAAATTTCCCAAGTCCCTACATATATATAGGTTTTGAGGGACCCAACATTGCTGATCCAATATCAATGCAGACTTAGCATCAGTGACTTGATATCGGAGCCCAAGAAAATTTGTTTTTCATAAAGATTTTATGGGAAAAATTGATTCCTTTGGATTTTTGGAAATTTTTCAGGTTTCTCAAAGGATTTAGATGATGGATATATTCTCATTTTTGTGAAAACATGTCATTGGAAGTTCAAAGAGAAGGAATCTTAGGTATGAAAGTTTATAAGTTGGGTAAGAAGGGTAATGAATTCATATTTGTTGAATAGAGAGTCTAAGTGATATGGGAAGTATTTCTTGATATTTTTAAGGTTCAAGATGATGTGGAATTTCTTGGCAAGTATAAGATCCAATAGTTATACAAGTGGGTCCTTCCCAAAGTAGGCTCTAGTCCTTAATGCCCTTGTATAACCATGCCTAGAAGTGTCCTTAGGCACTTAAGAGGTTGAATTTGATGCATACCTATTTAGCAAAACACACATGTTAGTACCACCAATTTTGAATATAATACTATGTTACTCAAAATCACAAGTTATGACTATTTGAATTATGATATGACATGGACTTAGAAGGGATTGTAGAAATTGGGATATGAGGTGTCTTACCATAGGCATAATAAATTCTTATGTTTTATTAGTGTTTAAAGTAATCATTAACCTTTTTGTCTAAGATTCAGACCAAGTCCAAACCACATTCTAGTGACATCGCATCATTTCATCTCTTGGAATCACAATTGTAAGACTATCAACGTTACAAGGGGTATTGTCACTTGGCATATTGTCCAAGGAAGAATTTTTATTCATGGTACTTTATTTTGATTTTTACATTTATGAGAAGCCACCTACCTATAGGCATGGGTAACATGTCTTTCTAGTGGAACCCCTAGAAATTTATTTTTATTTGTGTCAATCTTTTTGAGGTAGCACTTATTTAAATCTACTCCCATTTTTCGTTAGATCTTCAAGGATATCATACAACCTTAGTAACATTATAGAAATTACAATAATGATCCAAAAAGAATCCACAAGTCCTCTTAATATCAAATCCTATACATTCCCACTTGGTTCTTCAAATTTTGGTCCAGGCATAATGATCACAAGTTTATTCTTAGTTGTATGATGGAAAATAATATCATTATGGCCATGGTAAGAATCTCTTATTAATGGAATGGATGGATGGATGATGTGGGCTCACTGTGCAAATAATCAATCTCTTATGACTTGATAACATAGATAAATCTTCACTTTATTGGACTATATCTTGCCTTTATTTAATGTGTCTTATTAATAATCAAAATTATTCACAAATGATTTGAAAACAAAGTATAAAATAAATGGAAAAGATAGTAAAAATTATGAAAATTTGCAAAGAAAGAAAAATGTAAAAGAATATGAAAAATTGAAGAAATGGAAAAGTATAAAAGAATAAGAAAATGTCAAAGAATGTGAAAAATGAAAATAATTGTAAAACAAAAAATTGAAAAGCACTTAGTAGTTCCCGAGTCAAGATAAGGCATCTCCCCCATGACTAAACTCATGGGTGAGTGTTTGGAAAATGCTCACTAGATCTCCTGGGTCATACATTGTAGATGGTTCTCCTACCATTTTTAGTGATTTAACTTTTTTGATTATCATCCCATATAATTTTTATGATAGGAGAGTTATGATCATTTAAGTCCTATTTTTTATTTCCTTTGGTGTATGATTATGAGTTAATCATTTCATTGTTGGGCTTTCAATTGGAGTCATTTTCTTGGACTGGGAATTAGTAAGTGGTTTAGACATCTCAATGCATGTTTTAGGAAATTATTGCTTCTTAATTAGTGGTCATAGGGTGTATTTTGATTTTGTGGCCCTTGCTTTGTCTTTTGTGCCCACTAGTTTTTCATTGTTGTTGTAGACTGGAAGGATGTCTATGTTAACATTCTGAAGTATCAGTCCACAACTACACCCTTTTCTTTTAGCAATAATGCATGGAAGTCATTGCATGTGTATGGCTTTGTGCATGTCTTCTTTAGATATTTCAATCAATAAATCTCTCATACTTAGCTTAGCATTGATTATGCTAAGCCATGCTCTCCCCATGATTATTTGGAATTTCTTATCAACATCTTTCACATCAATTACTAGAAAGTCTGCTGGATAGGATTATCAATTGAAAATGGTCACTAAATTGTCTATCTACCCCAAATAAGTGGTAAAAGATTGATCTGTAAGCTCCAAAATGAAGTTGCATTATTCCAATGATGGTAGGTTCCAAGCTTGATATGTTTTATAATAGATCAAATTCACTTTAGAACCTGAGTCTAACAATGCTTTGCATGGTTGATTTCTAGCTACTTGTAAATAAATCAAAGGAATTCCTAAATCAATTCCCTTTGTAGGAAGTGGTCCCACCTTGATCCAATCAGTGACGATTTCAATGAGCATGACAACTTGTATGTTTGGACTTGAGGGTGATAGAAACTTGTCAATAGTGAGAAGATCTATTTTAGGAGAAGTTGGTCCCGATAAGGCTTCAACTATACCATCTTTCTCTTAAGCCATCTTTAAAAAGGGATGTTTCTTTGTTTGGTCCTTAGTGTTTTTGGTAAGATATTCTATCTATACAATCACTACTCTTGTAGCTTTCTTTTGTTATGCTTATGATGGCAACTCCCCTTGCATCATGGACGATGGCACTAGTGGCAAATGGTTTCAATTGGGATTTGAAAAATTAGCTACTTATCAATGCATGTAGGAGTCTAAATTTGTTCTTGGTGATGTCTGTTGGTGGTAGTTTGGTAGATAATATTGTGGAGTTTGAAGAGTTGCATTTGTTGGTAGGACCAAACATGTCACATGGTATCCATAAGAATCAAGTTGTCGATATGGATACTATTGGTGTAGCGGTGGCATGGCCCATGATTAAGACTATTACCACTATTAATGGTAATGCTCCTGCAGCTATGACAAGGCTCTACTAGGATAATACATTAGTTGGGGTTTCTACCTGTAGTTACCTTGAGAATATGGTAACTATTTTGGAATTTATTTTTAAAAAAATTTGGGATTGAGTGTATATGCCCTTGTTTCTTGTAGATGTGTCATGACTAGAAAACATCCCTTAGGATATTTGTATTAGCACACATTGCAACCTTCATCATCTATGGAGCTGGTGTTTAAGCACTTAGCCATTGAAGCAACTTTGTCTTTGTGTCCAAGTTCTTTCTTCTACATTTTGTATGCCTCTTCTTAATGCTTGTTTGGTTCATTCCTCCACTATCTTTAATGTAGTTGTGAATTTTTTGTCAATATAATTCCATATTTTCTCTACCTTAGCTACAATGTCACTTACAAACTTTTGGATTAGTAGAGTCTTTTTTTGGATGACATCGTCCAAGGTTTCATCTTCTTGTTTATCACATATTCGTACATCCCTCTACCAAATTGATGGATCTTTGTTGTATTCTTTAGCTGATTCCCTTATTCTAAGTTCTCCTTCCTTTTTTGCCACTTGGTCAATCAATCTTTGAATATGATGGACAATCAATTTTGATAGTTTTCCTTGGGTGTAAACCCCAAGGGTCTCTCTAGTTTTACTTCTCAACCCATCTATGATGTGCCTAAGCTGTTCCTTTAATGAAAATCCATGGTCTAGGCATATATGTAATAGTGAATAATATTTATCTCTTACCGCATCAAGGGTTTTGTGAGTTCCTTATTTCTAGCCCTAGATTTATTTTCTTAGATTTAACACTTGTAAATAGGTTTGGTATTTGTCATTAAATATTTCAAGCATGGTACTCTAGCGTTTGATGGATTGAGGTTCTAGTAACCTATCCTAGCTTTTCACTTTATTCACAAGTGTGTTAGGAAATAGCTGCAATTTTTTCCAATCACCCTATTTGTTTTGAAGGACACAGGCATCATGGAATGGTTAAAGATGATATTTTGGATTAATGTTGTAGCCACCTTCAAATCTTGGCATGCTATTCATGTCTAGTCATTTAATTCAGCTATCTCTCACATGCTTGGTTGGTATGTAGATAGCTTCTTGAATATTGATTATCCTTTAGGTTGCCATAATGAATTCATCATCATGATTGAGTTCATATGATCTATTGTAGTGGTGAACCCTTCTATGCTCATGTGTCTATCTTGATCCTCTCCTCTATCTCTTCATCTTCTTTGTTCATACTCTTCATCTTTTGAATCAAAGAACCTTCAATATTGATCATGATGACCATGAGTTCACCTTTTTTCCCTATCAAAGTCCTGGTACTTGTGTTGTCTTCTATTTGAGTTCTTTGATAATCATGACGAGGTTGATGAGGGAGTAGGAGAATAGTGTTGACTAGTTCTCCTTTCATGACTCTTGTATGTTTCTCTATAAGATTTAGTAGGAACCTTTGACCTAGAGTCTCACTTGCATCTTGAGTTAGTAGCTTCCCCCTTGTGTGTCTCTATTGGAGTAGAATGAAGTTGGTCTTTGACAAGTTCCTCTAGTTTTATGATAAGTGTAGTTTTGGTGGATTTTCTCTAAAATGAATTGATCAACATCAATTTCTTCTATGATAACAAGAGTGTTGGTCTACTTTCCTTTTTTTTGTATATGTTTGATCTCCATGGCAGCATCTCTTCTCATCTACTCCTTTGTGGGTTTATAGGGTTTAGTCATGTGCTGAGTCACATGATACCCTTCCTAAATATGATCCAAATGCATTCCCTTTAGAGAAATTGGTAGCATGTTCAGTGCTACATGTTCTAAAGGTAGGAATATGTTACCTTACATGTCTCTCCACCTCATTTTCTTTTCCTAATGAAAGATGAAAGTAAAGTCTAGATGGTATGAATCAGTGTGAGCATAAGTGGTTTGTGTTTGCATTAGCGTTCCCCATTCTTCTTCATCAATAATTGTTTTACAACTCCTTCTTGTCTCCTTGGTAGGTGATCATTGATTTTTGTGTGAAGCCATAGTTTTTAGATGTTATGTGTTTAGTGTGATTTACTTATAGTTGTACGATTTGACTTGATATTTCAGACACAATGAACTTTAAGAAATCAATTACTTAGCATAACATTGATGAGTCCTTGACAATAGCACCAATGATGAGTGGTGGAGTATCCAACACCCAACCATACAAGATACAAGTGTTCAAGAATAATCCCAGTTAAATTCCATGGACAAGGCAATGTAATTATGTAAGTGATTAGTTAGAGTTTGTGATTATTATCTTTCCACATGAGCTAGTAATATCGATGCATATGGTTTAACTCATAGTGAGGCATATGATAGTGATGTTGTATTAGCCATATTTCTCTGAGAAAACATGAAGTAAATGAAAAGTAAAGGTAATAGCTTCTAAATCTAAGTCATAGTAAACAAAATCCAATATAGCCTACACGATATGTAACCAGTCTTAACCTTTCATTCACACCTTGGACTTCATGTAACTATTATTGGGATTACCAAGTACTACACTACTGGGCATACCAAGTGATAGTACTACTAGGTTACCAAGAAGCTACACCTAAATGTTCGAGATTACTCATACTCATTCTGCTTAACAATAGGAAGAGTAAAATGCATAGAAAGTAAATTAGTAACTAGAGAAAATAACACACATTAAGCTAAGTGAAAATAATAAAGACTAAGTGATGTTTTAATGATGTGAAGTAATCTTGATCTTTATTTTTGGTTACGAAATGTGTCTAAGTACATTCCACTCAAATAAAGACTCTGTTAAGTTACTAAACATCATATTGTGGGCATACACTCTTAAGTGCTAAGTGCTAAAATTGAGAAAATAAACTAACATACTTTTGGTAAGTATGAAATGAAACTGTATGTGGACAGTGTGCCTAAGTGTTGTACTTATAGGCTTGCACATGTTCGCAATATTAGATACACAACATCGTATCTTATGTCCCGATATTGTGGATCCAATATCACGGCTCTGATATCAAATACTTGATATCATGGCTGATGAAAAACTTGATTTATTAGCTTTTGTTTCTAGTTATAGAGCACCATGATTTGTAATTATTGATAATAATGATTATTTTTCCTTTAATTCAAAGAAGCTCAGCTTGATTTAGCATAAGTGCTTCAAGACTATACTAAGTTACCTAATAGTATCTCAAAATAAAGATGACGGTATTTTTCCTTTACAAATGATTATTCAAGGAATACTAGATACATTGATGAGCAATGGAGCAATCCAACACCTAACCATAAAATTCACAAGTGTTCACACATGACCATATTGTAATCTATGGATGAAGCAATGTAATTATGTAAGAAAGTAATTTAACGTTGAGACCATTGTCTTCCCACATGGAGCTAGTGATATCTATGTGTATGGTTTAACTCATCGTGAGGTATATGATATCTGATGTTGTTTGGTTGTTGTTTATCTTAGCAAACATGGTGGAATGAAAATAGTTTCTAAGTCTAAGCAAAATAATAAATGAATCTAGTCTATCCTATAGCGATGGATATCCATTCTTGATTTTTCGTACATGTTTTAGACTTATGTAATCATTACTGGAATTACCAAGTACTTTGCTGTTGGGTGAACCAAACAATAATACTACTAGGGTAGCAAATGATCATACTTTATGCTTAAAATTAGTCGTATCCATTTTTCATATTAACAATAGTAAAAGTAAAGTGCATGGAATAGTAAAACATTAACTAGGAAAGCAGTAATCAGTAGTCTAAGTGAAAATGGTAAAAACTATTCTATGTAAAGTAGTAAACTAGGAGAATTCCACAATAATATGAAATAGTTTGATCTTTAATTCTAGTCACACTTGTGCCCAAGTACAATATGTTCAAATAAACACTCTATTCACTATATCACACTACACTGGATGCATTCACACTTCTATGTACTTAAGACTAAATTCATGAAAACAAACTGAAAGATTTTTGTTACTATGGACTAAAACTTATTATAGATCTATGTGCCTAAGTGTTGTATTTATAGGTTGGTATGCATCCCATGACATTGCATATACAACAATGTAGCTTTTGTTACGATATTGTAATTTCTTGTTAAAATTTAACTTTATCATACCCCCACAACTAACTAAAAACTCATCCTTGATTTTAAAAAAATGAGGATAGAATTCCTACAAAATTGGGAGGTATATTTACATGATAGGCTTAACTATATACATGAAACTAAATATTGTAGTGGTTTTTTAAAAAAATAAGCACAAGTTATTACAAGACAAACTAAAACAAAAATAAAACTTGACGAAGCTTGATGTAGCCTAAGTAGTGCCTAGTGGTGTTGGCTCCTCCATCGGTTACTTTTCCTTGTCATCAAGCTTCTAAAACATGTATTTGTTGAGCAGTTCCTAAAGCTTCTTTTCTTTCATTCTAGGTTCATGTACCATCCATGCTTGTTGTGTAATATGTGATGGAGCTTATACATCCCATGCACATGGTAGCAGTGGAAGCATCTGATTGGCCTTGATGTACCATGCTACAAACTACCTCCTCTCTTCTTTAAATTCCTTGGCCATCTTGTGTAACTCCTAATAATTAGATTTTCTTCTAGCTAGGTTTGCTGCACCATATTTCTACCCTTGGTAGCTAGCCTTAACTACTTCTAATTCAAAGTTTTCCACCTAAAGCTTCTACATAGCATCTTTTCAATCTACAAACTCCTTTTTGTATAATGCATGTTTGGTTGCTACTTGTTGTTCAAGCTCATTTCTAGACCTGCCTGTTGCTAACATGGCCAGGTTAGCATAATGAAGGTTAGCTAACCCCATATATTCTTTCAAATCCTCTATCTATAGGTTGTTATTTTTTATCTCCACTTTGTGGACTGAGCATAACTATCCAAGATGAGTTTCCATTCCAAATTCTATGCTAATATGGAATTGATCTAGGCTTTCACCAGCTATATTTTCCTCATTGATCTATTTATACATGCCTAACTAATCACAAAAATGTTCTTTGAGCCTCTAATACTTCTTTGCTTATCTTGCCATGCACTTATTTGATGTCTATCTAATTATGTGTGCCTTCTCCATTAAGAGGATTCCATTTTCTCTTATGAAACAATTCATATCCTGGTTGATCCTCATTAGTTGTTCTCTCAACTAATGGATGATCTTCTCAAGAATGTTTTTTTGCTTTTCTTCAATAGTAAACCTAGTGTTGTCTATAGCAAGTTGCTTATTTTCTTCCTATGCTATGGTGAGTGCCTTAGCATGTGCATATTTCTATGCTTCTACTATAGATAAATTTCACACCACTTTTTTTTTCCATCTACTTATTTTGGTCTATTAGGAAATTGATCTGTTTGATTCTAGACTACTCTAGTTGATTAGATACAACATATTGTGTAACATCTCTATGTTTAGCCCTTAGGGTTATGAGCTCTTCCTGTAGTATGAAAATTTCATTTTTTTCATGCTCTGCCTTGGTTTCTACCATGACCAACTTGCCCTTAGTTGCTATTATTTTTGAGTATACTATAGTGACATCAGTTGAAATGTCAAAAAGAGTTCTCATGACTTGGCAAGTCTACAGTAGTCAATCTAGCACATCCTCATGATCAATAGGAGTCATCAAGGTTCCATTTATCGTTTGATCATTCCTAGTGATAGTTAGATCCTCTAGTTACACAATAGGTACATTAAATAATTATTTGATGTGATTTGTGATCACTTATATTACTCTTGTTACATCCTAGTATTGCATAATCACAATTGTATCTCCTTCTCTAGTTTCAAGCATCATTTGGAATGATGCAGCATTCCTAGAAATTTGTTGTCATCATTTGGCCTCTACTCCTAACTGCAATGATATTTGTTTGCTAACAATATCTATAGAAATTATTTGCTAAATGGCATTGTCAATAACTTTTTAGAGGTTGGCCTCTTCATGCTTTCCCTAATTGATGAGCAGCGAGGTACCCCTATGCTCAACCATATGAATATGAGCATTACACGTGTTCCAGTCGAACTCTAAGGACTAAGTGCTTATGCACCTTCACAAAATAAGGATGGGTTAGACAATTGTTGTCTTCCCAAGCTTACTTGTATGGCATGATTTTATGGTTAAGTAAACTTCAGGTGAATGATTTTTATGTTTTTTATGTTTATGTTTTGGTGCTAAAAGGGAGAAGTGAAATAATTAAGTAACTACTTTAATTTAACTAATCTGCTAGGTTCTAACTAATCTTAAGACCAGCATCCATTCCCACTCTTTGTACACATCCTAAACCAATGTAACACTACTGGGATTACAAACAATAGTCGTTACTTACCAAGTGTTCCACATATGCTCGAAGTGGTCGTACTAAGTGTGCTTACTTGTGGAAAATTAACAAATCAATAAAATAGCCAATTAACTAATGAAAGCATTAAATAACTATAAATAACAATAAATGCAATAAATAAACTATTCTAAATGTTGCAAGGTTTATCACAAAGTTCATCTTTATTTCTAGCCACAAGGTGTGCTCAGCTACACAATGCTCGAATAAAGATCCATTCACTTTATGACTCCTACTACAAGCACTCAGAAATAATTCTAATTCTAGAAAGGGAAAATTGCAAGAGTTCAGGTAAGGGACTAACAAACTAATGCCAAAACCAAGTGTGCCCGTCTCTTATTTATAGGCAATGAGATAGGTCCTAATATAAGATGTCCGATATCACTTAGCAGGTTCCGATATCGCAAATCTGATATCGTGGTCTCGATATCGTAGTTCATCATACCCCCAAGACTGAATGAAAACTCATTCTCAAGTTCCTTACAAACTATTGGGAAGGTATGGGATTATTAACATGGAGTGACAAACTCAAAGTGCCCAATGAATGGATCGACAAATATATTACAACATTGGTGTTCATACCCATTATGGTGAACACTGTATATAGATGAAATCTAGACCTTTATTTAATAGCTTGGAGAGAGAGAGAAAATAAAATAAGATGCATTGCTACCCATGTCAAGACTGTGCACACCAGTTTTCATCCATGGACATATAATACATGTTCCTTTCATAACTGCTTCAACTCCAATCCATCTTGAGTGCTCCTCCTATCCCAATCCATTTTTCATGTGATCGCCATCTGCATACATAACATAGTTGCAAATTACTAAGGATAGATAACATATAATGTGATTGATACCTTGCCTTGCTATGAAGCACATTGGATGGGTTGTGGGCATGGTAGATACTAGGTTAGAGGTTTGTAACTAGTGACTACCCAAGGTGTAGGGGTGAGGTAAGTAATGGAATGGAAAAATTTATGTCAGGGCCCCCACAATTAAGAGTGAACCTTTGGTAGCAATAAGATGGAAAATGAAAGAATAAGGAAGAATAGATAAATAAAAATAGGGTTGTTTCTAATCATCTAACTGTGTAAGTATAGCTTCTAAAGTAAATTTGGACATGTTAGTCATTATGTGGAATGGTCTGGACTAGTTAGGAGCTTGTAGAATGGGTGTTTCTACAAGCTTCTATTTTAAGGTTTGGAAGGCTAGCTCACATTCCTTGGTCCATTCAAAAGGTACGTCCTTCTTCATTAGTTCTACCAAAGGTTTTGCAATGCTTGAAAAGTTCTCAATGAAGTGAATATAATAACTAGTATATCCAAGAAATGATCATATATCTTTTATAGTTTTAGGTTGACGAGTAATTCCTTAGATAATATTAATCTTTTTAGGATCTGCCTCTATCCCTGTTTGTAAAATATTATGCCCTAACACAATGCCTTCTTGGACCATTAAATGGATTTTTTACTAATTGAGCCTTAAGTTGGTTTCTACAAATCTTTTCAGTACTTGCTCTAATTAGTCTAATGCTTGCTCAAAGTCTGCTTCATAGGTGGAGAAATCATCCATGAAAAAAGTCCATACCATTCCCTATTTGCTGTTGAAAGATACTTAGAACCAAATGTTGAAACATTGTTGGGGCATTGCCCAAGCCAAATGACATCTGCCTATATGAAAAAGTCCCCCAAGGACTTGTGAACGTGGTCTTGGCTTGGTCTTCTGGTGTTATTTGAATTTTATTATATCCACTGTAACCATCCAAAACACTATACTAGCAATGCCCTGCAATGGTTTCTAAGACTTGGTTGACGAATGACAATGGGAAGTGGTCTTTGAATGTTGCCATGTTCAGTAGCCTAAAGTCTATACACACCCTCCATTTACCTCCCTTTTTAGTCACAATGACTAAGGGACTAACCCATTCACTATCAGCAATGGGGTAGATGAACCCAACTTTTAGAAGCTATTCAATTTCTTCTTTAACCACCTACTTAAGCTTTGGGTTTAGTCACCTTTGTATTTGTTGTTGAGGTTTCATGGAGGGGTTAGTGTAGATTCTATGTTGGCATATCCTAAGATCTATTTCTGTTAATTTAGGATATGACCAAGTAAAGGCTTTTGACCATTTGTTTACCATTTTCAGCAGTCTTTCTTTTTGTTGAGGAGAAAGCTTAGCATTAATGATTACAAATTTTTCATTCTTGAGAAATGTATACTCCACACCAGTGGGCAATATTTTTAACTCAAGGGGCTCTTACTTGAACTCGCCAGGGGTTTCCAACTTCTCCCAGTTGATATTTTCGATGTTAGGACTTGGAAGTTGGTGATGGGGTTGCTCCAATGTGTCTATGATATCGATGTAGGCGTAAGTCAAGCTTTCAAGTGGTTCCATGCATATAGTTTAGTTACTCTTTTGGTTAGCTATCAACCACTGAGTGCCTTCTTGTCTTGTGGTTGCTGTATATAGGCATCTTTGTATGTTAGTTATTTGTGCACACTAGTTTCATGCAGGCAATGTTAAACGTTGTACAAACTAGGCTTTTTGCATGTAGTTGCACCCTATGTCATTGTATGCGATGCATGAAACTTTCTTCTTCTTGATCTTTCCATATGTATTTTCCTTTGATATTTCTAGGGAAATATCACATATTCCTAGGCATGCATCAATTGTGCTTAGCCATGTTGTTCCCATAATGATTAGGAAGTCCCCTTTGTAGTTGTTGACTTGAATCACTAGGAAATAAGCTAGATATTACCACCCACAAATACTGGTGACAATGTCTTCCACTAATCCTAATGGAACAGTGATGGACTGGTTAGATGAATGTTACTCTTTTTTAGTGGAGGCAGGTTCCAGGCCTTGTACATTTCTTGAGAGATTAAGTTGACACTAGAACCTAAATCCAAAAGAGCTTTGCATAGCTCATTCCAAACAATTTGTAAATATATAAGAGGACTCCCAGGATCAGAGAATTTCCTAGGAAGACAGCTAGCTTTAATCCAATCGGTAATGGTATGAGTTAACATGAATGTGTATGTTAAGTGTGGTCTTTGGGTTGAAGGAAGCTCTAAAGATTCGAATGATAGCAAGGTGTTTGAAGGATTAGCCACTTGTGGTTGTAAGAACTTAGTTGGATTGTTAGTTTTGAGGAAAGGTCTCTTCTTTATGTAGTTGTCTAAACCAATAGTAGGTTAAGGATTGATAGCCCTTGTATTGTTGCATTGCTGTGCCTGGGCAGGAAGCTCACCCTGCATAGCTGGAGTAGGTTGTAATAGAGCTAAGGGTGGAAGAGGTGCAGTCAAATGAGAAGGATAGTACATTTTTGAAACATCTCTCCTAGGAGAAGGAGTTTTATAGTACTCGTGGACTTGGTAGTAGAGCTGAGTAGTGACATGACCGGTAGAGTCATATGGAGAGATTGGTTGCTGCATGTAATACCTGTATGGGTTAGGTTGATGGTAAGGATATTGTTGACATGGTGGCATTCCCCATGATTATGGGTGTTTCCACTATTGATACTATTCATTTGGTTGTGGTGGAGTTCCACTTGGATAATACATCAAGGGTTGGTGGAATTGCCTTGGGTTACCTTGAGGATAACATAACCTTTGAGGTGTTTTCTGTCTATTTAATCATGGGTTTAGTGCATACATCCCACACTCCTACAGATGTGAGATTACTAGGCAACATCCCTTAGGATGGTCATATTGGCATATCTCACATCTGCCATCATTGTCTATGTATGAATCCACAACCTCTTCAATGATGACAACTTTTCCCTTACCTTTGTTACATGCATATTTAGCTTCCTTCTTTTTTTCTCCTTTCTCTGTCACTACCTTGCTCTCTAAACTCCCTTACTATTTTGAGAATGGTTTGAAATTTATTATTTAGGGAGTCCCACATTTGATCTACCTTTGCCAATACATATGATGTGAACTCTTCTTCATCCTCACAAAATCTCTTCAAGTGGTGACTCTTCAAGTTTTCCTATTTACCATCTCTTCAAGTGATGACTCTTGTTCATCCTCACAAAATCTAACTTCCTTCTTTCAGAGGGAAGGATCTCTGTTATATTTCTTTGCACTCTCTTTTCCTTAACTCACCTTCCTCTTTATCAACTTGCTCCAATAATCTTTGTACTTAATGGGCTCTAAGCTCAAATAGTCTCCCTTGGATATAAGTTCCAAGGGTTCTTTGCATTTCGTACCTAAGCCCATCTACGAGATGGCATATTTTTTCCCTCTGTGAGTAACCATGGCTAGGGAAATGATGTAATAATGCATAATATCAGCCCATGGTAGCATCCAAGGGTTTTTTTCCTCCTTATTTCCATCCTTGGATTTTCTTTGACAGGTTGGACACTCAGGAGTACGTTTGATACTTATCGTTGAATAACTCCAACATGGTAGTCCATCGACAAATGGATTCTAGCTCTAAGGACCAGTACCAGCTTTCTGCTTCTTTGATTAGTGTCCATGGAAACAACTTTAGTTTTTTCCACTTGTTTTCTATATTTTGCAAGGCACATGCATCATAGAACACTTGTAGATGATTTTGAGGATTAGCGTTGTATCCCCCTTCAAATCATGGGATACTATTCAAGTCTAATCTTTTGATCCTACTATCCTTTTGGTGCTTTGTTGGGATCCTAATAGCCTCGGTTATATCTAGCATACTTCTAGTAGTGAGTAGGGGTTCATCGTGATAATATTCTCTATGGCATCTATGATGCCTATGTTGTTTCCTACTCTCCCTCCTTTCATGATGCATTTCTCTAGAATGTCCTCATCCCCTTTCTCAACTGTCTCATCTATGATATTTGTTTCACTTACCATTGTCCTCATGATCTTTATCTTTGCAACTACGTCTAGATCCCAAAGGAGAGGGGGAAGGAGATGATGAAGGTGGAGAGGAAGGAGGACTAGCACCATGATAGTGCCTATCACTTTCTCTTTGGTGGTTGTGACCTCGGTTGCAATTATGATCAGAATGTCCATCGTCATCATGTGTTCATGTTCCTTTTTCAAATCCTTTGTGTCCATTGGTATTAGAGCCTAGGTTCTCAATGGTTGAGTGAAGATTCTGATACACAACCCCTTGATCAAAGTCAATGAGAGGAACATCATTATGTGTAAAACCCCCTGAGGCAGGTTCACCATCCTCATTTTCACTTATGACATACAAGACATCCTAAGATTGCTTTCCCTTCATAGATTTGTAATGTCTCTTCTATTGTAGTTCCCTTTTATGTTGTTCCTCCATGGGTCGATAATCTCTCAAATCTTGTTCATGCACAACGTACTCCAACTATAAGTGTTGCATACCAATTCATGTGAGAGCACGAAGAAGCATGCTTAGGATTGGGAGATTGGGTGGTAACACTATGTTACCCTCTAAATCATACCATTGCAATTGTCCATCTTGGTGGAGGATAAAGGTAAAGTCTAGTACATACTCATTGGAATGAGCGTATACCAAGCGAAACTATTGGGGCACTGGCGAATCATCATCATGTGGACTATGCCTCTGGCTATTCATTGTGTTAGACCTAGGTGGTGAAGCACTTTCATAGGAAGGAGGCATGATTAATTATTCAGTATGCAATGTATTATTATATTATTCTTATTTTTTTCGTAACTAAACTTAAGGGTTTGTTCCAATGATAGGAAGATTTCCTAAGTTCTAATTAGCACACAAACAACAAAGTCCCTAGCAATAGCACCAATGATGAGTGGCGAGGTACCCCTATGCTCAACCATACAAATACAAGCATTATGCATGATCCAGTTAAACTCGAAGGACTAAGTGCTTAAGCTCCATCACAAAACAAGGATGGGTTAGGCAATCGTTGTCTTCCCAAGCTTACTCATATGCCACGATTGTATGGTTAAGTAAACTTGAGGTATATGATTTTTATGCTTTTTATGTTTATGTCTTGGTGCTAAAAGGGAGAAGTAAAATAATTAAGTAACTAATTTAATTTAACTAATTCACTAGGTTCTAACTAGTCCTAATACCAGCATTCATTCCCACTCTCCGTACACATCTTGAACTAGTGTAACACTACTAGGATTACCAAATGCTAGTTGTTACTGGGTTACCAAGTGTTCCATGTATTTGCGAAGTGGTTGTATTGAGTGTGCTTACTTGTGAAAAATTAACAAATTAATAAAATAGCCAATTAAGTAATGAAAGCATTAAATAACTATAAATAACATTAAATGTAATAAATAAAATATTCTAAATGTTACAAGGTTTATCACAAAGCTTGTCTTTACTTCTAGCCACAAGGTGTGCTCAGGTACACAATGCTTGAATAAAGATTCATTCACTTTATGACTCCTACTTGGGCACTCAGAAATAATTCTAACTTTGGAAAGGGAAAACTACAGGAGTTCAAGTAAGGGACAAAGAAACTAATGTCAAAAACAAGTGTGCTTGCCTCTTATTTATAGGCAACAAGATAGGTCTCGATATTAGATGCTTGATATCACTTGGCAAGCTCTGATATCATAAACCCAATATTGCAGATTCGATATCATGGTCCTGATATTGTAGTTCATCACAAATTGATAGTCTCTACAATCTATTGCAGATGATCCATTGACATCCTATAATCCCATGCCAATGATGATGGGACTTGTTGCTACTATTTCTCTTGCTACTAACCACTAGGTCTCACTTGTGGTTGTTATATAGAAGTTTGTGTGGTTTTCCTAGCATTTATTGGTTCCTCCACTTGGGCTTTCTTTGGTGGTGATGGCTTGAGAATTTTAGCATAAGAAGCATTTTGAGCCATCATGAGGATGTCATTGGTGCACCCTAGGATTCCAACATGTTTGCATAGCTTTTTGATAAGGAAATGAAATGGAAGTATTAACCTCTCTGCCTTCTTTTCCTTGAACTGCCTTTGAATCTCCATGAAGTAGAGTTGTGTAAGGTTTACGTTATAGTTTCCCATTAGGATCGCACTTCCTCTGGCTGCATACATGGATAGTCTATTTAATCTTTTTGTGGGAAATAGGTGATATATACCAATTTTAAAATTAATTCTCTTTTCAAGAGTTAACTAATTATACTTGTCTTCTTTGTCATATGCCCTTTGCAACCATAGTTTTCTAGTGTTTGTATCTGATCTGGTGGGCAAATGTGCGACTTTTGCCCCTTCATTAGGCATGTTAAGGGCTTCATCTATCAACTTTACTAAATAGGAAATTGACACTCCCTCAATATTGATTGTCGCATCTTCTCCTTTGTTGTGCTAGAATTAATAGATCTTCCATAAATACCATATGCTTTTATTTGAAAGTATGGATGAAAATGATGATGCTTAGAGTTGTGTCCTCACTTCTAGAACAAATTCTATGAATGGATCAAAGTTTAGCTTCATGATCACTATGGTCAAGATCAATTTCTCTTGGATGACTTAGAGGTAATCTGGTGACAGAGTGAGGCATTGTCCTTATGCTTGTGGTTCTTCTACCTTCCCATAGCCCAAATGTTTGGTAGCATAAATTTCTTGATGAATGCTAAAATATTGCACCTCCCACTTTCCATGTTTTGCTTATGGATCTTATTTTCTTGTTCAACCTTTAGGTCTTTTGGTCACAAGCTATAAGGGTTCTCCTGTTGCTCCTCTCTTCAGGGCCATCTACAATCATCAAGGATTAAGGAATTATTAAAATGTTTACTCTGATCTTGATAACTCCTTTTCTTTCTCATACCTTTAATTAGATCAAATTCTTAGCTTATTATGGTTGCAGAGTTAGAAAAATTTTTAAAAAGAACCCCTATAGGTATTAATTTCCTTATAACCCTTCATAGTTATCCATTTTTCTCTTGTATATGGCTCATAATAGTTGGTATGATTTATTAAGAGGATTATTTAAGTATTTTTGGCTTAGTTTTTATTAAAACTTTTCATTTTTTCTTCATACTTACAGTTATAATACCTTCTGGGCATTAGAAAATTTTGACTCAAATTGTAACAATATCACACTAGGCATCCCTCCCTTCCCATGACTAAGTTGAGAACTCCAGGATCAAGAAAGTTCAAGAATCATGGAAATCGAAGTTGTGAGTGTGGAGTTATGGGTGTTTGAGGTTGGGAGGTCAAAGCTCTTAGTTTAGAAGAAACAATGGTAAAACCTCTTCCCTCTTCAAAAGCTAAAAATGAAAATTTTTGCTAAGTCCCTCCAGTATTTATACTTTTTATGAGTGTGATATCAAAGATCCAACATCAAAGGGGCTCTGATATTAGAGATCTGATATCATAGGTAAAAATTTCACATTTTCTATTGGTTTTTTTGAACAAAAATGATTCATTTGGAATATTTGAAAGATATGAAACATGTTTAGAGGGTCTTTAGCTATGAATGATGCATATTTTTTGAAATTTTGACATAGAGAGTATACATAGGAGGAATCTTGGGTGAGGAAAGTTCATTAAGTGTTGATAAGATGGATAAGATGGGTAATGAATTCATGTTGTATGAATAGATATGTTAAATTATAAGGAAAGTTTTTATTAACATTTATTATTATTGGAAGGCTCAAGATGATGTGGAATTTCTTGTTAGGTATTAGAGACAATAGTTATACAAGTGGATCCTCCCCAAATTAGGCTCTAGCCCTTAATGCCCTTATATAACCACACCTAAAAGTGTCCTTAGGAACTTAAGGAGTTGAATTAATGCATGCTTTTTTACAAAAATACACATGTTAGTATCACCAAGTTAGGAAAATGTCACTATGCTACACAAAACCATAAGTTATGATTATTCATATAGTGAGATGAGAAGAACTTAGAATGAATTGCAAAAATTGAGACGTGAGGTGTCTTACCATAGGGATAATGAATTCTTGTTTTTTATTAGTGGTTAAAGTTATCATTAGCTTTTTCGTCCAAGATTCAAATCAAGTTTAGACCACATTCCAATGACATCACATTATTTCTTCTCTTGGATTTACAACCATAAGACTACCACTATTGCAAGGAGTATTACCACTTAGCATATTGTCTAAGAAAGGAGTTTATTCATTGCACACTTTATTTATTTATTTATTTTTATTCCTAATAAGCCACCAACCTTTAGGCATGGGTAACATGTCTTTCTAGTGGAACCCCAAGAAATTTATTTTGTACATGAGCTTTGTTTTTATATATGTCAACCTTGCCATAGGACTACCTTAAAGCATGGGTAACATTCCTTTCTAGTGACATGATAAGGCAACACTTATTTTACTCCTACTTTCATTTTTCGTTAGATCTACAATGATATAATACAACCTAAGCAAAAGAATAGAACTCATAGCAGTAATCCAACAGAATCCACAAATACCCTTGATGTTCCACCCTTGACATTCCTACTTGGTTCTTCACTTTTCAGTCTAGGAATAAAGATCACAAGTTTATTCTTAGTTTTATGATGGAAAGAATATCATTATGGCTATGGTAAGAACCTCTTATTAATGGAATAGATGGATGAATGTTGTGATCTCATTATGCAAATAATTAGTCCCTTATGTCTTGATAACATAGGGAAATCTTCACCTTATTGGACTACATCTTGTCTTATTCTTTATTAGCAATTAAAATGATTTACAAATGAAATGAAAATGGAGTATTAAACGAATGAAAAAGATAGTAAAAATGGAAAAATATGTAAAGAATGAAAATGGTAAAAGAATGAAAAATTATTAAACAATGGAATAATGTAAAAGAATTAAGAAATTATTAAAAAATGGAAAAATATAAAAGAATGAAAAAGTAAAAAGTTTACTAAAGTACCTATGGTTTTAGATGGACACCCTCACAACTATTATCAGGATTGGTCAAACGAAGGAGAGAATGGATGGAAAACAATTTGATAGAGTGGGTGGATTCCTTGGAATGTTCATAGTAGAATTTGACTTGTTGGATGTTACCAAGAATGAGCTCATGTGGATAGGAAGGGTGGTAGATATGTAAGACACCAGATGGATAAGTGGCTTGAACAATGTATGGTCCCTCCCAAAGTGTTTGAAATTTAGCTTTTTGGGGTAGATGATTAGGACTATAGTGAAGGACCTTATCACTAGGTTTTAGAGTTATGTACCTTATTTATCTGGCATGCCTAAGTTTAGAGTAATGTTTGTGGACTTCATTACTCATAAGTACTATGGCTTCCTTGTTGAACTTATAGCCTTCACTGTTTCAGTAAAGAAGTTCTCATTGTGGAATTGGTTAGATAAAGGTTCTACTTAATCTTGGGTATCCCACTTTAACCTTGCTAGATGATCAACTACCATATTTTTTGTTCCTTTTTTATCAATCATCATCATATCAAATTTTTGCAGAATAATGAGCCATCTTATCACTCTAGAACTAGTTGCTAGTTTTTATATGAGAAGTTGAATAACACTATTATATGCATCGACATAAATTTGATACTTAAGCACATAATTTTTGAACTTTTGAAGCGTGTACACCACAACCATCAGCTCCTTTTCTATTATGGTGTAGTTCAATTATGCTTCAATGATGCTTCTACTAGCATAGTGTATATAACAAGGTCTTTTGTGATCATCTAGTTGTCTCAATACTACACCAAGCACATAATTGAAAGCATCAGTCATGATGTGAAAAGGCTTAGACCAATCTAAAGCTTAAAGGATTGGTGTCTCCACTAGTTTTCACTTCAAAGCTTCAAATGACTTTTTGCATGACTCTATTGATTCAAAGAATGCATCCTTCTTAGTGAGTTTCATAAGTGGTTTTGCTATCTTTGAAAATTTTTTCATAAATCTTCAATAGTATCCCATGTGGCCCAAGAATGATCTTTTATCTTTTACTATCAGTGGCCTTTGAGTGATATTTTGTATGAATTGTATCTTTTCAGGATCTACCTCTATTCCTTTCTATGAGATTTTGTGTAAAAACACTATATCATCCTTGACCATAAGATGGCTTTATTGTCAATTGAGCTTGAGATTGATTTTCATACATCTCTTCAATACTTGCTCCAACCAGTCTAGTGCTTTCTTGAAATGTAGCCCAATGTCAAAAAATCATCCATAAATACTTCTACACCATTTCAAATTTTTTTTTGGAGGATGCTAAGCATAAGTCTTTGGAATGTAACAGGCACATTACAAAGACCAAATGGCATCTGCTTGTAGGAAAATGTTCCTCATGGACTGGTGAATGTTGATTTCTCCTACTCTTCAAGTGTAATGTAGATTTTATTGTATCCACTGTATCCATCCAGAAAACTATAATGCTCACTTCCTACAATGGTATCAAGGGCCTAATCAACAAACAGAAAAGGGAAGTGATCCTTGAAAGTAGCAATGTTGAACATCCAACAATCAATGCAAACTCATCATTTATCCTCCTTTGAAACAATCACTAAGGGACAGATCTATTGACTATCTACAATAAGATAGATGAATCTTTCCTTTAGCAATTTTTCCAATTCTTTCATAACTACTTCTTTTAATTTAGAATTAAGCCTTCTTTGGGGTTGGCGACATGCTTTAACTATTGGATCGGTACATATCTAATTTTGAAAAATTCTTGAATAAATTCTTTTGATCTCATTGTAAGACCATGCAAATGTTGTAGGCAATCTATTAATCACTTCCAACAACTTCTAATTTTATTCTTCTTTTAGGTTGTCTTTGATTATTACTAGCTTCTACTTATTTAGGAAAGCATATTCTAGTGTTGCTGGTAGGGCCTTTCATTCTAGTAGTTTTGGCTCCATAGTGTCTACGATTTCCAATTGTCCCCAATCTATCTCTTCTTCCTAACTCATTCGTGGATAGGAGTGCCTTTTTCTTAATTTTTCTAACTTATTAGCCTCTTTAATGTAGGTACTTACAATTTTTTCTGTTGGTTCCATGTTCCTGATAGATTGTGTTTCTTCATTTGTGATCAGCCATTGGGTGCCTTCTTGTTGTGTGGCTACTACATAAAAGTATTTTTGTATACATATTTCTTCTAAACATTTATTGCATGCCCTAGTATCTTTTCATTTGATAGCGCATATTCTTTACACGTAATTGAAAGCATTATTGTTGTATGTAATACATGGAACTTTTCATCTTTGTATAATACCAACTTTGCCTTCCTTGAAAATATCTAAGGATTAAGGCACAAATTCCAAGCTTAGCATCAACAATGCTAACCCAAGCTCTTCTTATGATAATTGGAAATTCTCCCTTAATTTTACCCATGTGGATTACCAAAAAATTTGTAGGGTAAGACCAGTCACTAATGGTTGTAATTGCTTCATTTACTTGCCCTAGTGGAACTATGATTGATTGGTCTACAAGCTCTAACCAAATTCTACTCTTCTTTAATGGTGATAGATTCTAAGTTTGATACATGTCTTGTAAGATCATGTTTACTCCTCACCTAGAATCAAGTAGAGCCTTGCATGGTTTTTTCCCTACTACTTGAAGGTAAACTAAGGGACTTCCTGGATTGGTTCACTGTTGTGGAAGGTCTCCTACCTTTAGCCAATGAGTAATTATTTGAGTAAGCATGAAAATCGTTACATTTAAGTTTGATGAAGATGGAATCTTATTGTGTTGAGGAGGATTAGATGTAGATGGGATGGAAGTAGATGTGTTCCCCATCCATTGAACTTTTTTAGGACTTGTTCAAAAGAATAGTCATTTTATGGATTGTGATTCACATGTGATCACCTCCTCTTGCATGGTAACTACCCTTGTTGCAATTTTTTGCTACAGTTGTGATGGTAGTTCCCCGTGCATGATAGGAGGTGGCATTGGTGGTAAAGGATTTAGGTGTTAGTTTGAAGAACTATTTGCTGATGGATGCATGTATAAGTTTGGATTTGTCCTTGGCAACGTTGGTCTGTGGTACTCTATTAGGTAGTATTGTGGATTTTGGACAACAATGTTACTAGGAGAGATTGGACTTTGTACAAAATATCCATATGGATATGGTTGCCAATATGGATATTGTTGGCGAGGTGGTGGCATGCCCCATAATTAGGATTTTTGCCACTGTTGATAGTATTGCTCTTGTTGATAGTATGTTGGTTGGAATTTTTTCCTGTAGTTACCTTGAGGATAAGGTAACCTTTTTGGCATTTTTTTCTTAACAAATTTGGAATTAAGTGCATATGCCCCTATTTATTTGTAAGTGTGCCATCATGGCACAACATCCCTTTTGATTTTCATACTGGCACATGACACATCCTTTCTCTTCTTTGGAGCTTCTGCTTGAACACTCATCTACTGAAGCCACTTTGTCCTTTCATCCAAAATCTTTCTTCTTTTTCTTATCCTTACCTTTTCCAAATGCTTGCTCTGTTCTCTCATCCACAATCTTCAATGCTATTGCAAATTTTTCATCAACCAAGTCTTACATTTTCTCTACCTTTGTTGTGATGCCAATTACATATTTCTAAATTGGTAGAGTCTTCTTTTGAATTGCCTAATCCAAGGTCTCCTCTTCCTATGTGTCACAAACTCATGCATATCTTTTCTTGATCGATGGATCTCTGCTATACTCTTTTGCTAATTCTCTCTTTCGTAATTCACCTTTCTCCTTAGCCACTTGGTCAATTAGTCTCTGGATTCGATGGATAGTCATTTCAAATAATTAGCCTTGGGCATAAACCTCAAGGGTCTCTCTAGTCTTGTTCCATAATCCATCTACAATGTACCTTAGCTATTCTTGTTGTGAGAATCCATGGCTTGGGCATTTGTGCAGTATTAAATAGTACCTACCCATTGCCTCATTAAGGGTTTCATGAGTTCTTTGCTTCCATCCTTGGATTTATTTTGCTTAAATTGAACACCCATGAGTAGGTTTGGTACTATTCATTGAAGATCTCTAGCATGGTACTCCATCTTCTAATCAATTTTGGTTTGAGTGATCTATCCTAGCTCTCAACTTCTTTCACAAGTGTTCGTGGGAACAAATTCAACTTCTACCAATCACTTCCAATGTTTTGTAGGGTACAAGTATCATGGAATGCTTGGAGGTAGTCTTGTGGATTAGCATTATAACCACTCTCAAACCTTAGCATGTTATTCATATCAAGTTTTTTGATATGGCTATCTCTCACATGCCTAGTTGGAATATAAACAACTTCCCTAATATTGATCATACTTGAAGTAGCCAATAGTGGTTCATCATCATGATCATGTTTGCATGCTATGTCGTAGTAATGTCCCCTTCTGTGCTCATTCCTTTCTCGATTTTCTTTCCTATCCCTACATCTTCTTCATTCATAACCTTCATCTTCCTCATATGAATGCCTTTGGTGATAGTCATGGTGATCATGAGTCCTTCTCTCCTCCCTATCATGGTCTTGGTACCTTAGCCTCCTCCTATCAGAGTCCACTGATAATCATGAGGATGAGGATGAGGCAATAGGAGAACTATGCTAGCTTGTCCTCCTTTCATGACTTTGGTATTCTTCTATGTATGATCTAGCAGAAACTCTTGGCCTTGAGTCTTGCTTATAATTTGAGTCTGTTTCCTCCCTCTTAGGTGTATCTACTAAGGTGGAATGCAATTAAACTTTAGTAAGTTCCTCCAATCGAATGATAGGTTTCTTCCAATGGACTTCATGATTTTGGTGGAGTTGCTCAACGATGAATGCGTCACCATCAAGCTCTTCTAAGATAATAGGAGAGGTGACTTTATTTCCTTTATTTTGGACATGTTTCATTTTCATGGCAGCATATCACTTTACTTTCTCCTTAGTGGGCTGATAGCATTGTGTCATGTGTTTGGTCACATGATGCCCATCAAGTGCCTTACTTAGATTCATGCCGCTTAGAGTTGTCTGAAGAATGATGGGTGCTAAGCACTCTAGAGCTAGAACAATGCTACCTTGAATATCTCTCCACCTTAGTTGCCCATCTTGGTGAAAGATGAAAGTAAAATTAGGATAATAAGGATCGTGATGAGCATATGAGATCCTTGCTTGCATTGGCATACTTCATTCTTCTTCGTCACTAATTTTCTCATCACCTCTTTTTGTCTCCTTGGTAGTTGATGATGTATCCTTGTTTGAAGCCATGTTGTGGTTGAAGAAATTTGGTTAAGTGTGCTTAATTTTTTAGGTTATGAATTTTACTTGAATTTTGATGCAAGGAACTTTATGAAATCCATTACTCAGCATACATTGACTTGTCCCCAACAACGACACAAATGATGAGCAGTGGAGCAATCCAACACCTAACCATACAAGTCAAAGATGTTCACATGCAACTAGATCATAATCTATGGATAAGGTAATGTAATTATACTATCAATTGATTTAATTTTGAGACCATTGTCTTCCCATGTGGAGCTAGTGAAATCTATGTGTATGGTTTAGCTCATCGTGAGGTATATGATATCTAATGTTCTTTGGCCATTGTTTCTCCTCGCAAACATGGTGGAATGAAAATAGTTTCTAAGTCTAAATAAAATAATAAAAAAATCTATTATATCCTATGGTAATGGATATCTATTCATGACTTTTTGTACACATCCTAGGCTTATGTAATCATTACTGGGATTACCAAGTACTTTGCTACTAGGTGCACTTAGCAATAATACTACTAGGTTACCAAACGATTATACTTTACACTTGAAATCATTCGTATCCATTCTACACACTAACAACAGTAAAAGCAAAGGGCATGGAATAGTAAAACATTTACTAGGAAAGCAGTAATGAGTAGTCTAAGTGAAAATAGTAAACATCATTCTAAGTAAAGTAGTAAACTACGATAATGTTGCAATAGTATGAAATAGCTCTATCTTTATTACCATGCACACTTGTGCCCAAGCATAAGATGTTCGAATAAAGACTCCATTCACTATGTCACACTACACTGCGAGCATTCACACTTCTAAGTACTTAAGACTAAATTCACAAAAACAAATTGAAAGATTTTTGTTACTATGGACTAAAACTTATTACAGATCCATGTGCCTAAGTGCTATATTTATAGGCTGGCATGCATCCTGCAATATCACATATATGATGATGTATGATGAGTGGCGAGGTACCCCTACACTCAACCATACGCAATGAGTGTAGCACACGCGATCTGGTCAAACTCCGCAGACTAAATGCCTAAACGCCCCATGGAACACTTGGGGTTAATCATTCGTTGTCTTCCCAAACTTACTTGTTGTTGTCACAGTGTATGGTTAAGTAAGTCCAAGGTATATGATTTTTTTTGGTGTTTTCTGGTTTTATGTCTTCTACACTAAGAGCAAAGGGTTGAGAGAACTAACTAATTCTAACTAATGTCCTAAGTCTAGATTAACTAGGGTCAACATCTATTCTCACTTACCGTACACACCCTGAACTATGCAACTGTGGCCACCAAACGCTAATCGTTACTGGGATCACCACACGTAACGCACGTGCTCAAAGTGGTCATACTGAGGCACCTAACTAGCCTATGTGTGATGAGAAACTAATTCCTTGACTAGTCGTACACATCCGTAGATGCTCGTAATCAAGTCGTACTCATCCCNTGTGTGATGACCAACTAATTCCTTGACTAGTCGTACACATCCGTAGATGCTCGTAATCAAGTCGTACTC
>MNCI01006012.1:304015-315334 GCA_015680685.1 Gnetum montanum
AACAAAGAACTTCTGACGATCCTTTACCGTCTTTTCTCTCGTAAGCATTGATTTCTAGAAAACAACAGATACAGCCTTTTAAATAATTGTCTAGAAATTTGTAAGGGGAGCACTTAGATGTAATCTGATAGAAAATTCTCCAAAAATTTGTAAGTTGAGCCTTCACATGTAATATAATACAATTAATTAGTATTAGGAAACAACATTCAGAGGCTATTATGCAAGGCTGAGATTAGTTATTACTTCTATTCTTTGGGTAGTTTTAGATTTTTATTTAGATTAAGTACCTTCCCCGTGATTGGAGAATAAACCCATAGAACCCACACCAACTTTTATGGAGCCCATCTGAACATGTTAGTTCTTCTCAGCTCTTTGTTTGCATGGCAAACTGCTTTCTTATGACAAATATCATTGTACCATATATATAGCTTCCATTTCGTGTTTTCCAAACCATATATAGCTTACATTTTGTTTTTTCCAATAAGTTTCAAAGATCAGAGAGAATAAATAGTGTTTATGTTAACTGCTAGTCTGAGATATAGTGGGTAATATCTAGTTAAAGAATTTTTAGAATTTTTTAAGATTTAAAAACAGAAGAAAAAAAGAAAAGACCAAAAATCAAAGAATTGGCTTTTCGCTGTGAGACAAGTGAACAGTGGTTTGTGAAGAATTCTTTCAATATAGTGAGATAAAAAAATCACATAAACAGAACAATTGGTTAACGAAGGAAAGAAAATAAGATAGATAAATTTAAGGAGGAATAAAAGTAATTTTAAGTAATAAATATAGCTAAGACTAAGTAATATGTGAAAATTAGAAGTTTATAAAAGAGAATGACATCTCAAGGAAGAGAAATAGGTTCAACTTAAGAGAACTTAAAAATAATTTCCAAGGACCCTAGATTGCTTACCTTTTGTTAAAATAGGCTACCACATTAAGCGAGTAAACTAACATTGATTTCATTAACATTATTGCACTATATTCTACTTTCAAAAGCTTATTTAATTTTTCTATCTACAAAGTTTCCCACTTAGTATATCTAAACTTTGTATTGGGGTCCAAGAGATTGAGTATATAGGCAGGCGAGGTGATGATATGAAGAACTTAACTATTTTCTTGTCATAGGTGTTATAACACTCTGGTTGCAGCTACATGCCTTATTCATTTGTGTTACATTTAAATCCTATAAATTATTTACAAGTTATCAAAATTTGAAGTATAGCAAAATGTATCACTGCTGGTTTTCTTTTATTTACATATTTCAAAGTTTGATCAGTGTTTCGTTTTTGTTCATTTTTTAATATTTACTTTTTATAATTGTGTATAGAGCAACTAGCAAGGGACCTGGAGAAGTTTGCACAGCATGCAGGCAGGAAATCTGTTAATATGGATGACGTTATTCTTGCTGGTATACATTTAAGGGGCTTTTCAACAGAAATGTTATGATAGTTCCTTGTATAGATCTAAGGTATGAAATTGCTTTTCTAGATTTTGTTGTTTTCTGATAGGCTATCCAATTTGCAGCTCATAGGAATGAAGAAGTTACAACCATACTTAAATCATTTTCTCAGGAGCTGCTAAAGGAAAAAGAACAGCTTGGAGAAAGGAAAAAGAACAGCTTGGAGAAAAGAAAAGAAAACTTCTGCCAAAGGGGAAAGAATCATTTTAGATTAGGTTGGAGATTTAGATACTTTGCATTATTAGATTTGTAAGTTAAGCTGCATGCCTTTGCGGAAGCAAAACATACATCGAATATTAGAAATATTCTATCATGGCATGTTAGGAGTGCATAGATGTATGTTGCCTGGGAAGCTAAAGTAGATTAGTTTTGTCAGGGCTTTTTAAAAAACACCGCTTCGTGTGTATAAATTTAATATCTGACATCAAAATTTGAGCTTCATTTTCCTCCCCTAACTCTCTGCCGGACCAGAATTTGTTCTATATTTTCCTACGGCTTTTACAGTAAGGCTATGTTTCAGCTGTGTCCAGTGCAGAGTGTTCCCATCTTTCCTGAGTGTTCCCATCTTTCCTGCTTGTTAGTGACTGCATAGTCTTTTCTTTATTTGGTTGATTGGTTGAGTTTATACTAAATTGTCTCTTGCTTGATGTCAAGAATAGTGAGTGCTTAGCTCTGACGTCTGTAGGACACAAGTGAATTGAAATTCACACAATTTGCATTAGTTCAGGCCAGTTCAATGTTCTTAAAGGTGTGCCTAAAAATTTGCATAATTCTCCGGGTAGATTACGATGGAATCTTGTACTAAGCCATAAATTAATGCAATAAGAGATTTCCGCTACCAAATTGAGAGTGCTTCAGTCCTGAAAACTCAAGAATCAACATTATGAACATTCCTTTTTGTCTGTTTCATGTTTAACATTCCTTTTTGTCTGTTTCATGTTTATTTTAGTTATCTTCGTCATTTTCACCATTTAAGATCCTTTTCATGAGTTCATTATTTGAATATTTGAAAAAACGTATTTTTCTATAGAAAGAAGGAAATATATTAATAATTAGTCGGCGCCTCATGATCCGTGACATCAAACAAGCAGAAACGGAATTGAATGTACAGGTTCTTCCTGGTTCAGTTTGGAGCTTATAGTATTAAAGTTCCCACACAAGTATTTTAGGTTACCTTCTCCAAAATAATTGTTAATTCGGTAATAATAGAAATGTTTTATTCTTTTTGAATGTTAGCATTTTGGTTAGACCATGGCTTATGGTTTTCAAATTATCTAGGAAAAATGGGTTGTGGTGAGTACGTTTAAGAGAGAAGAAAATAAAGAACCTTAATTGTTGTGAATATAAAAATTGAAATGTCTTTGTATTTAATGCATGAGAAAATTGGTAAAGCAATGTAACTATAATTACAAGAATGTAAATTTTCATGACAAGTTTTGATTAACAAATAATTGAATAAGTGAAACAAGTCTTAATTACAATTGTTTATATTTGTACATATTCAATTGTGATAAGTACAATCTTGCAAACAAAACATGTAGCTATATATCACAAGTTTCAACAATCAAAACATATTCTAGAACTGTGGTGTTTCAACAATTGATGATAATCAACTGTTGAAACACCACAGTTCTAGAATAAGTTTTGAATCATCCTTCATAGGGCAACTATCTTGATCAAGACAAATCAAATTGTAATACACAATCCAACATACAACATTCCCTTAGAAGCTTAATCTTGATTCTATGTGTGGGTATTTTATTTATATTTTTATTTTCTTAGATGACTAATCAATAGCAAGACCTAGAACATAAATAAGCAAGCTAAGATTTCACATTTCAAATTTAGATTTTTTAATTGATCCTTAATCTTTTGGATTAGACCTTATGACTCTCTAGTTATAACAATATCAACATAAAGAATAAATAAAATGATCCTCTATAGATCTTTAGTTAAATGGCTACATAGACTAACATTTGCATTTATGCATCATTCTTAGGAATCTTGCTTCAAACAATACAAGGGTTTATTTAATTTACAAACATAATTTGGACAAGAACTTTTCACAAAGCCTTTTAATTGGCAAATGTAAATATTTCTTTTGCAAATCTCTATCCAAAAAATGTAGTTTGACATCTAACTAGTGCAACTTTCAACCATAAGTACTAAGTATTATTCTTATGTTTCTCTCCTTTGCGATTGGGTAAATATTGTAAAACATACTTCTTCAAAAGAAAATGACAAATCTCAAGTTAGATGCATATTATATTATGTTGAAGATGAAATCAACAATAACTTTAAGGTTCCCAAAAACCAACTAGTCACTCCCTCAATGCTACCTCAATCCAACAACTCATAGTACAATATGCTACATGTCTAATTGATAAATAGAAGCAATAACAAAAATATAGCATGTGCTAATGCTGGGAGAGCTTGAAATCATTCATTACATTTGAGTACCTCATTCTTGTCACATATTTAGTTGAATAATAAGAAAATTATTGCAATTTTTGCAAGAATATAAATAATAATACAACACAACCTAACATAAATTAGATGTAATCTATTATGAACCCAAATGAGCCAATAGCCACTACTTTGTATTGCAGATATGTAGTGAAAAATCTACAGCATAGGTGTCAGGTACAACCCATTTTGCCTAAATAGTAAGAAAACAAATACCCTAAACTACAAACTAAATGCCATGACTTTCACTATGTCAAACATGGGACAAATTTTCTTTATAAAATTCAAAATATAAATTTAAGCATTTGTGCCAAACACAGGATAAAAAACCAAATTCATATGAATTTGATTATTGTGTCAAAAATAGAATAAAGACAAATACCAAATTTGAATTCATACAGTACATCCACTATGTTAAACCTGAACCAAAAATCAAATTCACAAGAAATAGATAGTTGTGTCAAACATGAGATAAAACTAATTCAATCCATAATTACTTACAAATAAGAGAGCCTAAATTGACTCAAGAATGTTGATAAATCGAATTTTTCTTAGCTACAATATTGGGTATCCAATATCAGATCTGTGATATTGGATCCCCTATATCAAGGCACAAGCTACGATGTCACGTATGTGATATCGTGGATATGTGCAGGCTTATAAATACAACACTTAGGCACACCATCCATACATAGTTTCATTTCACACTTAGCGAAATTTTGTTAGTTTGTTTTCTTAATTTTAGCACTTAGCACTTAGGAGTGTATGCTTGCAGTGTGATGTTTAGTAATTGGATGGAGTCTTTATTCGAGTGGAATGTACTTGGACACATTTCATGCATGGAAATAAAGATTGAAATTGCTCTACATCATTGCAGTATCACATAGTCTTTATTTCTTACACTTAGAATAATTTTATTGTTTTCACTTAGCTTAATGTTTACTATCTTCATTAGTTATTGATTTACTTTCTACGCACTTTACTATCACTGCTTGGTAACCCACTAGTATTATCACTTGGTAACCCACTTACAATGAGTATGACTGATCTCAAACACTTAAGTGTAACTGCTTGGTAACCCACTAGTACTATCACTTGGTACACCTAGTAGTGTGGTACTTGGTAATCCCAGTAGTAGTTACATGAAGTCCAAGGTGTGAATGGAAGGTCAGGACTAGTTGCTCATCTCATAGGCTAGATTAGATTTTTTTACTACTACTTAGAATTAGAAACCTTTACTCTTACTTTATGTTTTCTAGGTGAATTATGGCTAACACAACATCATTATCATATACCTCACCGTGAGCTAAACCATATGTATCGATTTTACTAACTCACATGAGAAGACAATGATCATAAACTCTAACCAATTACTAGCATAGTTACATTACCTTGTCCATGCAATTCAATTTGGCTACACATGAACACTTGTAACTCGTATGGTTGGGTGTTGGACTACTCTACTGCTCATCATCAGTGTTGTTGCTGGGGACACATCAATGTTATGCTAAGTAATTGATTTCTCAAAGTCTTTTGTATCTGAAATACAAAGTCAAATCTTGCAACCATAAGAAAATCACACTTAACACATAACATCTAAAACTATAAAATATGGCTTCAAACAAAGACTAGCAATCGCCTACCAAGGAAACAAGAAGAAGCAGTGATAGAAGCATTGATGAAGAAGAATCGGGGATGCCAATGAAGACAAGAATCACTTATGCTTACACTAATTTGTACCATCTAGACTTCACTTTCATCTTCGATTATGAGAGACATGTGAGGCAACATAGTCCTACCTCTAGATTATGCAACACTTAACATGCTCCAAATTGCCTTAAGGGGAATGCATTTGGACCAGATCTAGGAAGGGTATCATGTGACTCAACACATGAAAAGATCCTACAAACCCACAAAGGAGGAGAAGAGATGCTGCCATGAAGAATAAACATATACACAGTAAAGGGAAGTAGGTCAACACTTCTGTTGTCATAGAAGAACTTCATGCTAATACATTCAATTCAAAGAAACTCCACCAACACCATGAGGAGCCTTTAAAGATACCTATCATTAGACTTGAAGAACTTGTCAAAGCTTAACTTCATTCAAATTTAGCAAAGACACAAAGATGGGAGGCTATTGACTTTAGATATAAGCGAGACTCTAGGCCAAGGATTCTTGCTAAATCCTACAAAAATTATATAAGAGCAATGAAAGGAGAACAAGTTGACACTGTTCTCCTACCACCTCATCTGCCTCATCACGATCATTGAAGGACTTTGATAGGAGATGACACAAGTATAGGGACTTTGATAGGGAGGAAAGGAGGACTCATGGTCTTCATGATAGATATTCAAGGTACTCTGATATAGAAGATGAAGAACATGAACAAAGAAGATAGAGAGACAAAAGAGAGGATCAAGAGGGATACAAGCATAGAAGGGGCCATTGCTACAACAAAGCATACAAACCTAACCACGATGATGAACCCCTAATGGCAATGTGAAGCATGATAAATATCTAGGAAGCTATCTACATACCAATTGTGCATGTAAGAGATAGTCGAATCAAATGACTAGACATGAATAATATGCTCAGATTTGTAGGTGGCTACAATGTTAATCCACAGCATTACCTTCAAGCTTTCCATGATGGCTATACCCTTCGAAACATAGAGAGTGATTGGCAAAAATTGAAGGTATTTCCTAGAACACCAGTGAAGAAACCAAAGAGTTGGTATGGTCATTGAAATGTGAATCCATCAGATGCTAGAGTACCATGCTTGAAATCTTTAATGAAAAATACTAGACATATTCACAAGTGTCAAAATTATGAAAACAAATCTAGGGATGGAAGCAAGGGATTCATGAGACCTTTGATGTAGCAATGGACAGACATTATTCACTATTACATAGATGCCTAGGCCATAGATTTTTATCAAAGGAATAGCTCATGCACATCATAGATGGATTGCAAAGTAAGACTAGATAGACCCTTGGGGTTTACACCCAAGGAAGATTATTAGAATTGACCATCCATTGCATTCAAAGGCTAATCGATCAAGTGGCAAAAGAGGAAGGTGAATGAAAAGGGAATTAGCTAAGGAGTACAACAGAGATCCATCCATCTAGAAGAGGAATGCATGAGTCTGCGAAGCACAAGAGGAAGAAACTTTGGAGCAGGATATTTAGCAAAAGACTCTACCTATTCAAAAATCAATTAATGATATAGCATTCAAGGTAGAAAGAGTTTGGGATTCAGTGGACAATAAATTTTTGACAACTTTAAAGATCATGGAGGAAAATACTGAATAAGCACTGAAGAGGGGCAAAGAAAATAAGAAGAAACGAGATTATGAATAAGGTAGTTACAAGTAAAAATCAATAGTTGTTACCATTGAAGGATACATTGGCCCCAGTTTAGAGGAAGAGGATAGATGCAAGGTGTTCTAGAATAAACATCCTAAGGGATGTTGTCCTCTTATGGCCCACTTGCAAGAATCTAGAGTATATGCACTCAATCCAAGCTTTGTCAAAAAGTAGGAACCTAGAAGACTTTCTTATCCTCAGGGAAATATCAAGCAACCTTTTTAGCCAACCTATTCTCCAAGAGGAGCTTACCCTCAACCATAACAGCAATATCAATAGTAGTTACAGCAAACACAGACATGGGCAATGCCATTGCCAAGGCAACAATATCCATATCGACCACCTGATCCTTATGGATACTATGTTCAATCTTGCCAATGCAGCTATTCATAGCCCACAATATTATCCACCAGAATACCATAGATTGATGTTGCCAAGAACAAATTTGAACTTGCACATGCATCCACCAACCGCTGATTCTTCAAAATAACATCCAATTAATCGTTTAGCACTAGTTCCACCACTTACTATGCAAGGTGAATTGACATCACAACCATAGGAAAGGAAAGCTGCAAGGGTAGTGAACGTACAAATAGAGGATCTTACCAACAACACTAAGGGCCAAATAAAGAGGTGTCCTTTCATAAGGACAAGTTTGAAGAAGGATGGTAGACTTAGAACTTCATCAAGACTAATTTCTCCTACAATAGATTCTCTTACCAAAGAAAACCTTCCATTATCTCCAAACACAAGAATTCAAATTGTTATGCTCATAGAAATTGTCATTGACTAGATCAAGGTAGGGCCACTCCGAAAGAAGAGAATTGATCCAAGAATTCCTCTAACTTATCTAGGAGTAGCTAGAAATCTACCATGCAAAGCTCTATTAGACTCTTGTTCTGGAATAAATATGATCTATTACGAAATATATTAAACATGGAACCTACCACCTTTGAAGGAGTGCAATATCAGGTTGGAGCTTGTAGATCAATCTCTCACTAGTTCTTTGTGACAGATAGAAATTGTAGTAATCATTGTTAGTGGGTGGTCCTATCTAGTAGACTTCCTAGTAATCAAGGTGAAGAACAATGACAAGGAATTATCATGGAGAGGGCATGGCTGACCACAATCGATGCTAAGTTAAATATGAGGGATGAATCTATTGAGATCTCTAAAGAAGACATGCATGGAGCCATACACACGCAATGAATTCCATGCATTACTGATGAAATTAAGAGGTGCAACAGTGAACCAACACTTTAGAATGTTGACATCGTCACTACAATAGTCAACGATAGTGAAAACAAACATGTGCAAAAGAAAGAGAAGGAGCCATAAAACTAAAATACACCTTGTGACCACTAACTGAGAACCAAAAATTATTTAAGACATGCATGGAAACATTTGAACCACTTACTAATTCCCAATCCAAGAAAATGACTCCAACTAAGGACCTAAACATGAAATTAATAACTGATGATCATAAAAAAAAAGGAAAAGAGAATAAATCCCTAAACAATCTAAACTCATCTACCATTCAAATCACTTGGGATGATGAGTGAAAGGTTAAATAGATGGTATGTGAACCACTTAGAGTGTATAATCTAGGAGATGTAGGGAGCATCTTTTGAACACTCACCTATGAATATAGTCGTGGGGGAGATGCCTTATCCTAATTTTGGAATTACTAAGTGCTTTTCCATTTTTTTACAATTCTTTTTACTTTTCCTAATTCTTTGATATAATTTTTTCTTTTCTTTAATACTTTTCATTTCTTAAATATTTTACATTCTTTTACATTTTTCAATTCTTTTAACATTTCTCATTATTTACACTTTTTCACAATTCTTACTATCTTTTCATTTCTTTTATACTTCATTTTAAACCCTTTGTAGATAATTTTGAATACTAATAAGACACATTGAATAAAGGCAAGATGTAGTCTAATAAGATGAAGATTTCTCTATGTTATCAAGTCATAAGAGATTGATTATTCAAATAGTGAGACCACATCATCCATCCATCCATTCCATTAATAAGAGCTTCTTACCATGGCCATAATGATATTATTTTCCATCATACAACTAGGAATAAGCCTGTGATCATTATGCCTAGATAGAAAAGTGAAGAACTAAGAGGGGATGTAAAGGGTGTGGCATCAGGGGATTTGTGGATTCTTTTGGATTACTATTATGAGTTCTATTATGTTGCTAAGGTTGTATTATATTCTTATAGATCCTTCAAAAAATGGGAGTAAGAGTGAAATAAGTGCTACCTTAAAAGAGTTGGCACAAATAAAAAATAAAAGAGCAAAAAAAAATTTTTTTGGATTCTTACTAGAAAGACATGTGACACATGCTTGAAGGTAGGTGACTTCTCAAAAATATAAAAATAAAAAAAATAAAGTGCCATGAATAAAAATCCTCCCTTTGACAATACACCAAGTGAAAATACTCCTTGCAACATTGATAGTCTCAAAGTTGTAATTTCAAAAGAAAAAATGATGCGATGTCACTAGAATGTGGTTTGGACTTGGTTTGAATCTTGGACAGAAAGGCTAGTGATTACTTTAACTATTAATAAAACACAAGAATTCATTATGCCTATGGGAATACACCTCATTCCCAAATTTCTATAATCCCTTGTAAGTCCATCTCATCTCACTATTTAAATAATCATACACTATGATTTTAAGTAACATAGAGTTATTTTCCCAATTTGGCAGTACTAACATGTGTGTTTTGCTAAATAGGCATATGTCATGTTCAATTCCTTAAGTGCCTAAGGATACTTTTAGGCAAGGTTATACAAGGGCATTGAGGGCTAGAGGTTACTTTGAGGAGGACCCACTTGTATAACTATTGTTTCTTATACTTATGCTGAGCAGTTGAGGTACCCCTATGCCCAATCCAATCGAATTCCATGAACTCTATAGTTTTTGATACACTAGTCTTCTAAGAAGTGAACCTTGCCCTAAGGTTGCTCATTTTCCTCCCAATTACACTTGTGACTACAAGGGTATGGTTAAGTGTAATTGAGGCATATGATTTTTATTGTTTTATGTTTTATGGTTTTTGGTGCCTAGAGTAGAGAGATGGAATAATTTAACAACTAATCTAATTTAATCACTTAATATTAGTCTTTAACTAATCCTAACATAAGCATCTAATCCTACTTTTCGTACATGTATTGAACCCATGTATCCACTACTAGGCTACCAAGCGCTACGCTACTAGGTGCACCAATCAATAACACTATTGGGATTACCAAGGGAATACGTGTTTATGCTTGAAGTGGTCATGCTTATGTACTTAATCTATTTAGCTTAATTAATTAACTAATCGCTCAAATTATAATTTATCTTAATTAATTGCATATTTCATTAAAATAATAAATGCATAAATAAATAATTAATCTATTCTAAGTGCTACAAAGTTTGATCAAAAGACTCATCTTTATTTCCATATACAATAGTGTGGTTCAAGTACAATAGTGCTCGAATAAAGATCTGTATACTTTCTAACTCCTACTATAGGCACTTAGAGAAATATTCTAACTTTCAAATGGACAAATTGCAAGATCTTTGATACTACTATGACTTTTTTCCCCATACATAGTTGGAAGCTTGTATTTATAGTTTTTGCTATAGTACTGCATCAATAGGGCCATGTAGACATAGCAAATGCTACATTGATGCAGCCCTGTCGATGAGGCCACTTCAACAGGGGCTCATCAACGTGACACTTTGATGCTCATCAACTTGCCAAGCAATTCCACATCATCTTGAACCTTCCAAACATCAATAAACACTTCCAATATCATTTATACTATCTATTCCAAACATATGAATTCATTACCATTCTTACCTAGCTTATGAACTTTCATAGCTTGAGATTCCTTCTCTATGAACTTCCAATGATGAATTTTGACACAAAAATAAGCATATTTTCATCATCCAAATCCTCTGAAAAACCTTAAAACTTTCTAAACCTCCAAAAGAAATAATTTTATCCATCAAACCCTTCT
>MNCI01006012.1:322371-334215 GCA_015680685.1 Gnetum montanum
ACCGGATCGCGCGTGCACGCTCGTATTCGTATGGTTGAGTGTAGGGGTACCTCGCCACTCATCACTTCTCTATGAACTTCCAATGATGAATTTTGACACAAAAATAAGCATATTTTCATCATCCAAATCCTCTGAAAAACCTTAAAACCTTCTAAACCTCCAAAAGAAATAATTTTATCCATCAAACCCTTCTAAAAAATGAATTTTCTTAGGCTTTGATATTGAGTCACCTATAATGTCTTGTCCCTTGTTAAGGGTGGAAAAAAATTGTAATGATATAATTAACCTTCAAATGAAGGGAAGCCTCATTATGAGGAGTTATAATTATTCATGTATCCCTTGGAAATGGGTTTTACCTATGCCATTTATGGCCATGTTTGGGGGTCATGCTGACATGGAGTTATAGAGCTTCGAAAGGCAAGTGAGAGGAGCTGGGGTGAAGTGGGACAAGAAGGGATTGATCACCCCTTTGGTTGGATAGCCTAGCCATGGTGGTCATGCTAGATTGCCTCTAAGGCTTAAGTGGCATGGGAAGACAACCTAGAGGGTGTTACAATACTTTCTCCCATTAATAATTTTTTTTGTTTTTCTTTCCTATTTCATAGTACAAATTATTTATTTACTAGTTAATTCATTTATTAAAGTATTATATGATATTTTTTTTACATTACTTATGAATATGATGAATGCAATAAATTAAGCAATTGTGTTTTTATGACATTTGGGAACAAGATGTCATATTTGGTATTAAAGTAAACAATGATTCAGAAGTCAAAGTGGAAGAAAAATATTATTTTATTGCAAAACACAAGTACATGAATTCCAAAGTGGAAGAAAAATATTAATTTATTATTACTATTTTTATTAGAAGTACATCCAAGTAGAATACAGGTAAGGAAAGAAGCGGCAAAAAGGGAATACAAGAATGGGAAAGATGTGAAATAAAAGAAATAATAAAACAGTGATCATTTGGTTCAATCGAAATAGTCAAAGAGATCACAAACTATCTTCAATTGTGCTTTTTGTTCTTCATCAGTGGCATCTTTCTTACTAAGCAATCTCTTTCATCTTGCTAGCCTATTGTATAATTTCTTGATGTACTTAGTGACACTCATTGCTTCAACCATTGATTCCTCTCTTTTGATTTGGATCTTCAATATCTCTATTTGAATTAATCGATCATCCATGTCTTTTTTCCATTCCTTCTCTTTTCTCTGCACAAACAAGACTAAAATTATGAGTTATGAACAAAAAGAAAAAAATTGAAGAGAAAAGAGTAAGAGTTATTACTTGAAACTAATCATTGTCAATTTAAAGAAACCATTCATGATTCTCCATATGGTGAGCTAAACAAGTTGCACTCTTCAATTCTTCTAAGATTTGCTCTAGATCTTTGACAACTTCTAGAGCATTCTCAGGAATTGGATGCAAAGATGATGGAACTCTAGTATGTACCAAATCATAGTCTATCTTGAAGTTGCATGACTGAGACTCTTGTAATTGATAAACATTCTTACAAATAGAATAGGCTTTGTTATCAAAAATCCATTGAACAAGATGCCAAGGAAACACAAGTTCTTATTTGATAGCCCCACTATTTGTCGCATTAAATAGGAAGAACATGAGATAGACAAAAAAGAAACCACTAGAATAAACTCAAGAGTTGGTGTCGGCACTTCCTGTGAAAACGTACCTATTATAAGTGTCATAGAAAAAGAAGGCATGCTCAATGATCTAGATGGAGGAATGGGAGTTTGTTTAGAAGTGTCATCTACATCATCTCTATCCATCTCTTAGATAAAGTATCACTGCTGCATTGACATCTGCAACATAAAAAGATCAAGATCATATAAGATACAAGAAAAGAAAAAGGGAACTATTCAAACCTTCAAATGATTATAAATTATCATTGGTTCCTTTACTTTATTTTATTTTTTGTACTTTGTTGTTAAGTTTGCTATTGGGGTTGTTTTTGAGCTTGTGGTTGGGTTTGTTGTTGTGTTTTTTGTACAACTATTGGGCTGTCGAAACCTTACCCAGTACATTACCTCTCCAAGAAAAGAAGAAGAAGAAGAAGAATTTATTAGGAAAGTAAATAAGACATTAAGTAAATTATTATATATTATATATATACCTTGGGAGTGGTAAGTGTGATTTTTTCTTGTGACTGAACTCTCCTAAAGGTTGAAGCTCCTTGAATAGATGAAGTACCTTTAGCCTATGTAGTTTGAGCACCTTCTTTTGAAATCTACGGATCCTCAATCAGTTCATTCTGCATCCCATATTTCACTATTAATAAATACATGAAGAAACATAAGAATAATAGAAATATAAAAATACATAAACATATAAAATACTTTACTACTTTCTTCTTGATGTTTAGCCTATTGCAAAAATAATTGATCATTTTTGACGCCCTAAATTTTGCTCTTTATAATTCTATCTTCTTCAAGAAATTCAGGATATAAACTAGGATTGTATTGGATAAAGAGTTTGGTCAAAGGATTTTAATTAAGAATTAAACACATGATAAAGGATATGCAACATATGGTATATGGTTTATTATAATTTTTTTGGTGGTAGTAGCTCCACTCATGGCATTATACAAAGAAGAAAAACAAGACAATGACCGATCATAATCTCGGCCAGTTATGACATCATGAAATATATAGATAAAAAAAGTAGTAACATAAGATTGGTGTTGATGCCACAAACCTTACTATGGATAAATTGATGTAATTCAAAGTGAATTTCATTGATGAAATATCTATAATGAAATTGGCTTTTTCTAATAACAAAATCCATAACATAATCAGATAATTATTTTTGGCAAAATGATTTATATTTAGGAGAAAAAAGTGATGGAATTAAAGGATCCTCTCCTTAGTGAAAACCTAAGGTTGTTTGAATATCAGATGAAATAATCATTATTGGCCAAAAAAAAGTTGGGAAGTGGTGCTTATACTGTTATTATAAAGATCATGTCATTGAATTATTAGGTTTTTACACTTGCTTGCCTTGAGAATAGGGAAGATCAGTAACTCATAAAATTGAGGAATGATAAGAAACCAAAACCTCTCTTTTCCAAGTAAATCACGTACAAGATTGGAAGTAGTAACTACACTATTTTAATTAAAAAGAATGGACACCAATTTAGAGCTACTTGGAGTTGAAGAAGGAGCTTGTGTAGATGCAAGGGTTTGGGACAGAGATGCAAAATATGTTTGAATAAATTAGGAAATTATCCTAGAGTTTAGATGATAAATGATCATACATGCAAGAAAATATTGATTTGTTTGTAGACTTCATCAAGCAATTAATTGACCACCTCACTAGCCTTCAAGTCATACCCACATTCCACCTAGGAATCAACACGAAGATCAAGATCAACTTTTCCATAAGGATCCACACTAAAATCAACCCTCACTTTTTGGTCATTAGGATACCTAAATTTCTCCTTTAGGCCATAGAGTGGAAACCGAAGGTGAATGATATGGGAGTTGGCATAATGCACCCAAAGAATCACTTACACAAGTTCATGCCAAGAAAGTAAAATTAGATCATTATGATGGAGCCCCTAGATCTAGTGCCAAGTCAAAGGATTGGCTTGATACAACAAAAAATTACTTTGATATGTTGAATCTATCAAGTTAAGGATGTTTAGAAGTTTTCTCCTTGTATTTAAGAGAACTTTTAGCAACATGGTGGAATGAATTAAGATCTCAAGGTTTGATTACAAACTAGCTCAATTTTTGTTGAAATTTTGAACAAAAATTTATACTCCATTCTTTTCTCAAAGAGCGCAAAATGAGATTTGATTCCTTAATATTGGGAAGGCAATCTATGGAAGATTACTACAACGAAGTCTATGATCTCTCTCGGTATGTCAGCCATCAAGATGAGGAAGAGTTAGCTTAAAAGTTCATTGGTGGACTACATGCTCAACTACATCCATAGAGTCAAGCACGTAATCCTTAAATAGTGGATGAAGCATACATAATTACTAAGGATTATAAAGAATTAAATAAGGTACAAACTACCCTTCGGTAAGCAACCATTCAATAAACTACCATTCCACAAGAAATGGTAGAAGAAGCACCAATCAAAAGAACTCAATTTGGATTGGGATGTTTTATTTATGGCAAAGATCATTTCAAATGAAATTGTCCAAAATTTTTGGCAAGGGTACAAATGACTAATCAAATTAGAAATGAAAAACCCAATCCAAACATGAACAAAGGAAAAATCTAAACCACCACCATAGCCGTGAAGCAGATATCTGCATAAACTAAATTAGGTTTGCATAAATTTCAATTTTCTCTATTGATTTTTGAATGATTAACTAAAGGTAAACAAATTAAACTTTTAATTGATAATGGTGCTAGTGATAACTTTATTTCTTCAAAGTTAATTAGTTTATTGAAATTAAGTTTACCTTCTAAGAAAATTATTAAGATAGAACTTGTAGATGAAACAATAGTGAGCAAGCATACTAGGTATACAGAAATTACTTGTACTTTACAAGACATGCCTTTTGTCGATGAATTATTTAAATTTGAAATAGGTGATGTTGATGTGATTTTAGGAATGTCTTTCTTGCAAAAATTTGATATTACTAACCACTTTAGAACTTGTATTTTAAAAGTCCCAACCATTGATGGAGTCAAGGTTCTAAGGGGGCTAGAAATAGCAAAGAAAATTCTTATGATAACCATTAAGAAAAACAAAAGATTAGTAAAAAAGGATGTTACAATGTTGCTTGTCAAACTAACTCAATCCCAGAAATCTTTAGTTATTGAGATTCCAAAAGAACTTGAGGAATATAAAGACTCAGTATTTGGTGAAATTAGAGAATTGCCTCCAAAAATAACTATTGAGTATGCTATTAATATTTTTACTAGTACACAACCTATTTTAATAATCCTATATATATTTTCCACTTTTGAATTAAGAGAATTGAAAGTACAATTAGATCAACTTTTAGAAGAAGGAAATATTTGACCTAGCGTATCACCTTGAGGTGCACCAGTCTTATTTGTTAAAAAGAAAGATGATACGTTAAGATTATGCATCGATTATAGGGCACTGAATAAAGTGACGATTAAAAATACTTATCCTTTGCCTAGAATTGATGATTTTTTTGATCAATTTACTAGTCCATGTTATTTTTCAAATATTGATTTAAAATCAGGTTATCACCAAATAAGGATTAAGGAGAAAGATGTTAAGAAGACTATTTTCAGAACTAGGCATGGATTATAGAAATTTGTTGTGATGCCATTTGGATTAGCTACTACAACTACAACATTCATGGCATTAATGAATAACATTTTTCTTGAATATCTTGATTAGTTTGTTATAGTATTTATGGATGATATACTTGTTTTTTCTAAGTCAAGAGAAGAACATGTCAAACATTTGCAAATTACAATGGAAATTCTTAAAGAACATCAGTTGAAAGCTAAATTGAGTACATGTGAACTCTTTAAGGAAGAAGTTTCATACTTGAGCCATATAGTTTCTAGGAAAGGATTGCAAGTAGATCCAACAAAGGTTAGTGCAATTTGGGACTGGCCTGAATTAAATGATGCTACAACAATTCATAGTTTTCTAGGCTTAGTAGGTTTTTATCAACATTTCATTAAAGATTATTCTAATTTAGTAGCCACCTTGAATGACCTTTTACAAGAAAAATGTGTGTTCGAATTTGATGAAAAATACAGGGAAGCTTTCCTCAAATTAAAGATGCTACTCACAACAACAACTATTCTGAGAATTCTAGATGAAGAATTACCATTTGAAGTATCCATAGATGCTTGTGGAATAGGAATTGGTGAAGGTCTTTCATAGGAAGCTAAAGTGGTATTTTTTGAATCTCATAAATTACGAGAAGCTAAGGTAAATTACTCAACCCATGATTTAGAATTATTAGTAATTGTTCATGATTTGAAAGTTTAAAGAAATTATCTTTGTGGAAAAAGGTTTGTACTAAAAATAGATCATAAAAGTTTAGAATATTTGTAGACATAACCTATTTTGAATACTTGTTAATGGAGATGGATAGAATTATTGGTTGAATATGATTTTGAAATCAAATATATCTCAAGTAAGAAAAATGTAGTAGCTAATGCCCTTAGTCAAATGTGGAACTTAATGATAGGTGTGGTAGCAACCCTAATAGAAGAAGAAATTAAGGAACAAATAACAGAAGATCCTTACTTTAGAAAGATTTTAAGTAATATTTCCTCTGAGCCTCAATATTAAGTTGCCCATAATGATTTATTAATGAAAGGGTAAATATTGTTGTGTGAAGCATATGAACTACCATATGTAGGACACGGAAGTTATATTAAGACTTATATGATGATATGTAAATCTTATTTTTGGCTTGGAATGAAGAATGATGTGTCATTGTACATTAAAAACTACCCAACATGCCAAAGAATAAAAGTTAAACAAAATAAACCTAGTGGGTTACTGCAACCTTTGGAAGTTCCAATGTGGAAATGGGAAGACATAACCATGGATTTCATTATGGGATTGCCAATAACAAAAAATGGAAACAACTCAATTTTGGTAGTGGTTGATCATCTATCAAAGATGGTACATTTTATAGCTTTGAAATCTACAAACACAGTAGAAGAAGTAGCTCAAAAATTCATACAAGAAGTATTTTGATTACATGGTTGTCCAAAATCTATTACCTCAGACTAAGATCCCAACTTCATATCCCAATTTTGGCAGAATTTCTTCAAAGAGCTTGGAACTTAGTTGAAATTTTGCATAGCTTATCACCTAAAGACTGATGGACAATCTAAACATGTGAATAGAATATTAGAAGGTATTCTATGAAGCTATGTTGGGAGTAGACAAAAAACGTGGGAGAATTACTTGCATTTGGTAGAATTCGCCTATAACAATAATTATCAAGGTTCCATACATTGAACACCCTTCAAAGTAGTATATGGATAGAACTACTATACACTGCTAACCTGGGCAGATCCAACCTTAAGAATGAAATGGAAGGAAGAAGAAATCAAAATAATGAAAAATTGTGTCATGAGAGATAAACAAAATTTACATGCTACCCAAGATAAATATAAGGGATATGCATATCAACATCAAATTAAGAAAGAATTCCAAGTGGGAGATCAAGTATTACTAAGAGTAAAACCTACTAGAAGTTCTTTTCAACTTGGAAAATATGCTAAATTAGCATCTAGATATTGTGGACCTTTTGAAATTTTTGAAGGAATTGGCAAAGTGGCATATCGGTTAAGTCTTTAAGTAGCCTTAAGAATTCACCCAGTTTTCCATGTAAGTTTGCTAAAGAAATTTCATGAAAATAATGTACCATATGTGATGGACTAGAATACTTTGCCAATATGATCCAATGCTAGCTTTGAAGTTAAATCCATTGCAATTGAGAACCAACAAATCAAGAAGTTACAAAATAAAACTATTAGCAAAGTACTTTTTCAATGGTCAAATTGTGATCAACAGACTTTGGAAAACAGGGAGTTTATTCTTAATACTCATTCCCAACTTTTTTATCATCATGATATTGAATGATAAATTGTATTTATTATTGATGTAATAAATTATTTTTTATAATTTCTAATCTTCTATTTGTATAGATGATAATGGATCAAATAAAGGAATTGAAGCTAAGGAGCATAATAGTGAAGTAACAATTGAGCAACTGGATATAGAGAAAGCACTCAAGGATGAGCTGGATGCTTAAGAGGGCTAGATTGTACTGTCTCATTCCTTGTTAAGGGTGGAAAAAAATTCTAATAATGTAATTAAACTTTAAATAAAGGAACACTTCGTTATGAGGAATTACGATTATTCATGTATCCCTTAGGAATGGATTTGGCCTATGTCATTTAAGGTTGGGTTTGGAGGTTGTGCTGGCATGGAGTTATGGATCCTAGAAAGGTAAGTGATGGAAGCTAGATGAAGTGGGACAAGAAGGGACTTGCTACTAACAACGCGAGGTTGACCATGCTGGAAAAATAAAAAAAATCTTAGAAGAGAGTATCCACTAGTTAAGGGAACAATTGGTGAGGGTCAACTAGGACATGAGTTGCCTTGTAAGAGAAAAAAAACCATTTATATGGAGGAGGTATGTCCCCTTCGACAAAAATTAACCATTGAAATCATCACATTTCAAAACGAGACAAAGNAGATAAAAATTAACCATTGAAATCATCACATTTCAAAACGAGACAAAGAAACATGAAAGGCTTAAGAAACACTTCCGTGACCAAGTGGGCATATATAAATAGATAAACAAGAAGGAAATCCAAATGGCAAAGGCTAGAATTAGCTCCATATTAGCATAGAATCTTGATTAACCATTTTGGATAATTGTGCCCTTGTCCACTAGGTAGAAGTAAAAAATAAAGATCTGTAGATTAAGGACTTGAAAGAGTACATGGGATTAGATAACCTTCATTATGCTAACTTAGCCATGTTGACATAGGTAGGTCCTAAAATGAGTTAGAATAGCACGTAGTAGCCATCTATGCACTATATGAGAAAGAGTTTGTGGATCATAAAGATGCACTGTAGAAATATCAAGTGGCAAACTTTGAACTAGAAGTAGTAAAGGCTTGCTACCATGAGAAAAAAGATCTAGCAACAAACTTGGCTAGAAGATTATTAGACTACCATGAACTCCATGAAAAGGTCAGAGCACTCAAAGAGGAAAGAAGGTAGTTTTTATCTTGGTACGTAAAGCAAATCAAATGTTTCCACATCTACCATGCCCATGGGATGTGTCAACTCCATGAAACATTGGTTCCTTAACATGGACAATTCATGATCCTAGAATGAAAGAAGAAAATATTTAGGCACTGCTAAACTAGTATAAATTTCAGAAGCTTGATGATAAGGGGAAGCAACTAATGTAAGAGCCACAACTACCTGGAATAACATAAGGCTACATCTAACTCTAGCAATTTTTTTTTGTAAAGTTGTTATGTCATAAGTTTTGTCATTTTTGTAAACTCCACTATGACATTAGAGAGTCATGTATATAAGAGTCAATGTCATATGAATCTACCTACCAAATTTGTAAGGAACTCTATTCTCATTTTTTTAAAATCAAGGATGAGTTTTCAATCAATTGTGGGGATATTATAAATCAAAATTTTATTGACCACAATATCAAGTATTTGATATCAAAGCTATCATTTTAGATATCTAATAGTAGGACAGAAGCTATGATGTCACACATCCAATATCACAGATGTGTGTAGGCCTATAAATACAACACTTAGGCGTACCATCCACACATAGTTTCATTTCACACTTAGCAAAATTTTGTTAGTTTGCTTCCTTGATTTTAGCACTTAACACTTAGGAGTGTATGGTTGTAGTGTGATGTTTAGTAATTGAATGAAGTCTTTCTTTGAGTGAAATGTACTTGGAAACGTTTCATGCATGGAAATAAATATGGAATTTCTCTACATCATTATAGCATCACTTAGTCTTTATTGCTAACACTTAGAATAATTTTACTATTTTCATTTAGCCTAATGTTTACTATTTTCATTAGTTACTGATTTACTTTCTATGCACTTTACTATTCCTATTGTTAAGCAGAATGAGTATGCTTAATCTCGAACACTTAAGTGTAACTGCTTGCTAACCTAGTACTACTATCACTTGGTACACCGAGTAGTGTGGTACTTAGTAATCCTAGTAGTAGTTACATGAAGTCCAATGTGTGAATGGAAGGTTAGGATTGGCTGCTCATTGCATAGGATAGATTAGATTTGTTTACTATTACTTAGAATTAGAAACCTTTACTATTACCTTATGTTTTCAACATGAATTATGACCAACACAACACCATTATCATATTGTGTACCTCACCATGTGTTAAACCATATGCATCAATTTTACTAACTCACGTGAGAAGACAATGATCGTGAACTCTAACCAATTACTAGCATAATTACATTACCTTGTCCATGGAATTCAACTAGGTTGCACGTGAACACTCATAACTCATATGGTTGGATGTTGGACTACTCCATTGCTCATTAAATGTTGTAACAAATTCCTAGTTATTACTGAAAACTCAAATCTATGCTAAAATCCTTACTTGCACCTTATCTAGATGAAACTCTCACCTAGAAGTAAAGGTCTAGAAAATCAAAAAATAATCAAGTGACATAAGTAGAAAGGAAACAAGAAATTGTAACTAATGGTTTTACTTGGTTATTTTTTAATATTTCATATTACTTCTACTTTCCTCTCTTCACTAGAGTCTTAGCTTTTGGTTTCCACTAGATGGTGGGTTTGTTGTTGGAACTTGAAAGAATTGAAACCTATGTACACTCCAAGGCATATAGTTAAATATAACTTTATAACTTAGCATTACCCACTAAAATTAAATGCATAACTTAGAGCTTCCAAAATAAGAGTCTTACCACTAAGTTAACACCTCATTGTTAAATGTAACAAAATAGATTAAGGTTTTAGGTATATATAGGATGAAGCCTCATATTTGATGCTTGCAACTTAATTAATCATCAACTTCCTTGGGAGGGGAGCAAGAGGTGGTGTAGGAACCCTAAAATAACCATAATATAGATATTATTTAATATATATAACTTAGTATTACCCATCAAAATCAAACCCATGACTTGGAGCTTTTCAAATCATTAACTTGGTTGGTTTGTAACTTTCTTGATGAACTAANTATGCCACATATAACTTTTCATCATCAAAATGGAATTTTGAGTTTGTTTTAAGTGAAAACTAAGGGTTAGTTAAAATAGATTTCTTAAGAAAATGCCTTAATTTAACATTGTACCTAAAATCTAACCTTATCAATGTGTGGCTCAAATATTAAAAAATATTCAATTTCATTTTTTATTCATTAACATTGGAGATATGGTATTTTTTTTATGTTTGTACTATAAGCATTATGCGTTGTGTTATAAAATCAAAAACCATGCATAGTTACACATGCTCAAGATATGTGTTTCCTTGCATGTGATCCTTCCAACCTATAAATAGGCCTTTATTCTTCCTTTATGTTCCATTTTCCTTTGTGAGAGACCTAAGACTTATGGATTTGAAAAGAGAAAGAGAAGATGGTGGGAATTTAAAAAAAGAAAGGAAGGGAGAAAAAAAGAGTTTTTGAAGTACAAAAAAAAATTGCATAAGAAAACTTATTTAATTTTTCTAGATATGATGCTACCATATTTTTTTGATAATTTTGTACACGTTTTCCTAATACTTGGCTATTTTTTATTATTTTATTATTAAACCAGGATTTTATTGAATTTTTGTTGTATTGGGCTTGTTTTGTATGGAGACTGTATCAAAATTCTATCTATTTTATTTTCTCTATCAATTTAATTCTTAGTTACTATTTATAGTATTCATAGTTGGTTCACTATTTGATAATTTGTTCTATGAATAGTTTTAGAATTTGCTTCAAGTCATTTCTTATACTGCATTTTCATTTTTTTATTGTTTATTTCCTAGAGACCCATTTAGAATCTATTTTATTACTATTTATTATTTCCATACTTATGTTTGTAAAAAAATGCGCATTTGACTTTATTTCAACAATTTCCAACATAGTACATTGGCTTTTATATAATCTTGGCCCTTAGAAAATCAATAGCATTGTTAATAGTTTGTATTTATTAATTTTACAACACAACATCTACTTCACTAGCTTTGACTATTTCCAAGTTGACATACCCATATGGAAGATGCCCTAGGTGATAGTCTCTCTAAATGGGTTTTCAAAGGGTGTGCTATCTGACTAAAATTTTACACATCAGCACATGGTACTATAGACATGAAGAGATA
>MNCI01006016.1:5119-17032 GCA_015680685.1 Gnetum montanum
ATCATAGTTAGGCTAGTTTAGATTCTCTCTCACCCTCTCTCTCCTAGCTTAGTTAATATTATTTCTCATCATCCTCATGAGTAGAATTAGTGTAGGAACACATCATACACCTCACTCTGGACTAAACCATATGTGAAAAAGCTAATACTAGTCCAGGTGAGAAGACAACGAACTGTGACCTAAGAATAACTATCTAGGTATCACAACTAGCCCGTCTATAGAGTTTGACTTGATCATGCGTGAAACGCTCATATTCGTATGGTTGAGTGTAGGGGTACCTCGCCACTCATCATTGGTGCCGTTGCCGGGGACAGTGCTAGTTATCTAGATTAGTTATATCATACAAGGTTTCTATATAGGAATTAATGATATATATCTTAGGAAGAAGAAATAATTACAAAAAGNTTCTAATTTTGTAATGAACTTAATCATCATTTTGTTTTAAATCAAGGATGAATTTTTAGTCAGTCATGGGGTATGATAAATCATTGTTTTTCATAGGCTGTGATATTAGGCATCTGATATCAGAGCCATGATATTAGAACCCCAATATCAGGGCACAAAATTTGATGTCGGATATCCAATATCGCTCCACATGTGCCAGCCTATAAATAAGACACTTAGGTGCACACTCAAATGAACTTTTCATTCCATCCTTAAGTACACTCTTTTAGTTTGTTTTCATAGTTCAATGATAGAGTGAATGCCTGCAGTGTGACATTGAGCAGTTGTTCAAAGTCTTTATTCAAGTGAAGTGTACTTGGGCATAGTTCATGATAGAAATAAAGATTGAGATTAATTTCCATCATTGCAACATCCACTTAGCTTTATTATTTTACTTAGCATAATTCTTACTATTTTCTTAGTTTAATTAGTTACATTTCCAAGTACTTTACTTGTTCATAGTAAAGTGGAATGAGTATGATTGCTTTTGAGCATTAAGTGTGATCATTTGGTAACCTAGTGGTGGTTTCACTTGATTCACTTAGTAGTAAACTCACTTGGTAATCCTAGTAATGCTTACATGAGCCTAAGATGTGTACAATAAGCCAAGAATAGATGCTCATCACTCTAGAGTAGATTTTTTTTACCATTTTCCTTAGACTTAGAACCATTTTTACACTTTACTATCATAGCTAGGAGTTATGGCCAACACAACATCAATATGTTGTACACCTCACTAAGAGCTAAACCATATGCATAGATTATACTAGCTCCATGTGGGAAGACAACGATCCTAAACTTTAACCAATTATTAGCATATTCACATTGCCTTATTTACGGAATTCGACTAGGCTACACATGAACACTCATATCTCATATGTTTAGATGTTAGACTACTTCATCACTCATCATGGTATGCCAAAACCTTAAGGAAAATGGAGAGCAAAGGATGTTTGTTGTGGATGTTATATTTATAGGAAAAAAATAAGAACTTGACATCATGGACAAGGACTCAAGGAAGCATGGCTATCAAAGTAAAAGACTTCATAGGCAAAATAAGAGCATAGACAAGCACGAAGACCACAAGCTAAATGAAGATGCTCTAAGGATTGAGAAAAAGGTAAATCAACAAGAGAAAGCCTTAGGAACGAGAGCTCAAAAGTTTAGAAGACATCTCCAAGGAATAGAAGACATCTTGGTCAAGAGGAAGTCAATCACAAGAATGTGTCTTCCAAAAATAGGAGATGTCTCCTTTGGAAAGAATATGTCTCCCCAGAGATGTCCCATTCTAAAAGGAGATGTCTTCCCAAAGTTGAAGTTGATTTCAAAAAGACAGCCCAATCTCGAAGGAGACATCTACACTATTTGTTGAATAGCCATTGCACAAATTTTGAGGTGTTTTCTGAAACTTTGAGGCTATAAGTAGATTCCAAACTCTTGGGTATTATGCAAGCATTGTCAAAATCAAATTATCATTGTCTATCTTATGCTATTATACTTGTGTGTTTGAATTTTCACATCATTTGTTTAATTTGTTATGGGATTGTACTTCATTGTGTAACGAATTTGTAGATTGAGTTACATTCTCTTCTTGTAATTTCTTTTCTTTTCTTACTACCCTAAGGGGTTGATGTGCTTCTTGCAAGAAGGTATTCTTTAGAGCTTGTTGGGATCCTATAGGATTATGTCATTTTTCTATGTCAAAATACTATGGAGTAGAGATCTATTTTGTATAGGTTGTTGATGGGACGAGATATTGCATGGGCCACGATATCGCGTCTGCCACGATATCGCATCCCCCGCGATATCACGTATGCGATATTGCATCTTCCCTTGTGATATCGCGTACGCAATATCACAGTTTACCGTAATGTCTATAAATAAGAAGCAGCTCTCCCTTGTTCATCATTAGGAGTTAGATTGTAGTGAAGCTCTGGCAGTTTGATCCTTCTAGAGATAGATTATTTTCCAGTGTTTGCCTGCAGTGTGGTGAATGTAATTGTACGACATCCTTTATTTGAGTGTGATGTACTTGGACATGCACATGGCTGGCAATAAAGATTCAGATTACTTCATCATTGCAACATTCACTTTGTTTATTTATTTATTTAATTATTATTTACTACTTTCCTAATTAGTTTCTCTCTTATCCTTATCTCCTAGTAATGGGAAATGAGTATGACTTGATTACGAGCATTTAAGTGTGACTACTTGGTAACCCAGTGGCGTACCTAGGATCTGCACTTGGTAATCCTAGTGGTAGTTGTGCACGAAGTCCAAGATGTATATGGATGATCAAGGAATGGATGCTCATCGCACTTAGGCTAGATTAGATTCTCTTACCCTCTCTCTCCTAGCTTAGCTTAGTTAATATTATTTTCCATTGCCTTTAGGAGTAGCATTAGATTAGGAACCACATCATACACCTCACTCTAGACTAAACCATACGTGACAAATATAATACTAGTCCAGATGGGAAGATAGCGAACTACGCCCTAAGGCTAACTGTCTAGGTGCCACAACTAGTCCGTCTGCAGAGTTTGACCAGATCGCGCGTGAAAATGCTCATATTCGTATGGTTGAGTGTAGGGGTACCTCACCACTCATTAGTTATGGGATCCTTTAAACCACTCTTGAGCTTGTTGGGACCTTGCGAGGTTGAGAGTTGTCGCAGCGACAAAACTTTCCTTAGTGGAGCTCAAACTTTGTAAAGGTCGTGATGTCCTCTAAACCACATTTTGGAAGAAACAAAGTTCAAAGGTGTGCAAGGAATCTACCCTTTGAGTGTGAACTACCCAATTTGGGGAACCACATAATGCTTGTGTTTTGTGTAATAGGTGTTGCTTGCAATTTGGGGAACTTATTCATCCCCTCCTTCTAAGTTCTTGGTCTTCAAGTGGTATCAAAGCTTGGTTATCTCTCATAGATAAAGCAACATGAATAAGGAAGGGACAATTAATGTTAGGCAGAATTGGACAAGGAGATTAATGTGCTTCATCAATTATTGCATTTAGATAGTATATCACATTTATAAAGGTAAATCTTTCATTCCCCTTTTTACATTTAGGAACAGAAAAGACTAAAACTCCAAAGGTGATAAAACTTGTGACAATTTGGACAACAAGGGAAGCCCAAACAAGGAAGATTCTCTTGAAGAAAGGTATGGGTTGTTTTGTCATGAAGTTGTTTCTTTCAAAAACTTATGTGTAAAAATTAAAGATGTTTTACATGACAAGGAAATGAAAATTTTAGCTCTTAATGATGAATGTTACTATCTTAAGAAAGAAAACTCAAACCTTAAGGTTGAGATTCAAAACTAATTGATGTGTTTGAATAGATGAATAAGAACTCTTTAGAGAAGCCCATAAACAAGAGGCAAAAGGATGAATGTTTGAGTGAATCTACAAAAGAAATTTAATCTAGGTTTGGTAAAATTTTAAAGCCTTGAATCTTAAGTTGTTTCTTTTGTGGAAAATTTGGTCATATTCAAGCATACTGCCATTTTAGGATGAATCAGTATACTAGGTCTTGGCAAACATAGTCTAGGCTAGGAAATTTGCAAGGTTGGAAACAAAAAGAGAGGAAGCTTGAAAAAAACCTAATGGCTTAAATAGCTCTCTCTGATGCCAAAACAAGCATGTGGTATATTGATAGTAGATGCTTAAGGCACATGATAGGTGATAAAACCTACTTTACCCACTTCTCAAAACAAAATTGTGGAACTGTCATGTTTGGAGACAATGTGGAGGCTCCAATCATAGGTATTGGAACCATAGGAGGAAAAGGTAAAGGACAACCAACTATTAATAACATTTTCTTGATTAAAGGCTTAAAACATAATGTTTTTAGTGTTATTCAACTCTGTGATTCAAATTTTAGTGTAACATTTTCTAGAGAGATGTGTAGAATATAAGACTTAAACTTCAAAGACATTGTAATAGAAGGAAATAGAAAAAGAAATGTTTACATTATTGTATTTGGAAACAATTCTAGCCTTGAATCTAAGTGCTTAATTAGTTTTACAAATGACACCTATCTATGGCATAGGAAGTTGGGCCACATAAATAAAGAAAGTCTTTAGACTCTTGTAACAAATGGTTTGTGGGCTGCCCAAACTCAAAGGCTTTAATCTAAACACTTATGAAGCATGCTAGAAAGGAAAGAGAAAAAAAGGGTAAGGTTTGGTAAGAAAAATTATATATCTACCTCTCATCCCTTAGATCTACTTCATATGGATGTAGTTGGTCATTTTCAAATACTTAGTTTGGAAAAGAAATGGTACTTTCTAACCATTGTTGATGATTACTCTCATTTTATGTGGGTTACCTTTTTATATCATAATGATTAGGTATTTGATCATTTTTTAAGAATTTGCAATTAGATATTAAAAGAAAAAGGTTATGGTGTTAAAGTTATTAGGAGTGACAATGGAGGAGAATTCAAGAATGCCAAGTTTGAGTAAATTTGCAAAATTAATGGCATACTTCATCAATTTTTTGCTATAAGAACTCAGCAAAATGATACAGTCAAAAGGAAAAATAGGAGCTTGTGAAATGGAACGAACCATACTAAATGACCAAAATATTCCCTATCACTTTTGGGCTGAAGTTATTAACACCACTTGCTATGCCTCCAACAAAGTCCTCGTAAGAAGGTTTATCTCTAAAACTCCTTATGAATTATGGAATGGTAGAAAACCCTTAGTAGGTTATTTTCATGTCTTTGATTCGAAATGCTATATTCTAAATAATAAAGATATCTTAAGAAAATTTGATCCTAAAATGATAAAGGGATTTTCTTAGGAAATTCATTAATTAGCAAAGTTGATGGAGTTTTCAATAAAACAAACACTGTAGAAGGAACTATAAATGTTAAAATTGATGATCATGACATTACTACTCCACAACTTGATGATGAAGTTATTTCCATTCAAAAATTATCAAATGTCACTCAAGTTTGAATTAACAAAAATTCAAAAGTAGATAGTGAACATGAGGAAGAGCAAGAAGATGAACATGAGGAAATTTCTCCCATTCAACCCAAAATGCCTAGACTTAGTAGAACACACTCCCTCAATGATGTCATTGGAAAAGTTCAAGATAGTATTCACATAAGAAGCAAAACTAAGGAAATTTGTGCTTATGTAGCATATCTTTCACAACTTGAGCCTAAAAATTTCAAAGAAGCATAAGGAGAAGAAGGATGAATTTCTATATGCAAGATGAACTAAATTAATTTATTAGAAATAATGTATGGGGTTTAGTACCTAAAATAGACCATAAACCAATCATTAGGACAAAATGGATATTTAGGAACAAAACTGATGACAATGAAAATATCATTAAAAATAAAGCTAGATTAGTTGCCAAAGGATACAATCAACAAGAAGGAATTGATTTTAATGAAAGTTTTGCTCCTGTTGCTAGACTAGAATCTATTAGAATTCTTTTGGCATATGCTAGTATTAAAAATATCAAACTATATCAAATGGATATAAAGAGTGCCTTCCTAAATGGGACTATACAAGAAGAAGTTTATTTTAAACAACATGAAGGATTTATAGATCCTCTCAAACCCAACTATGTTTACAAACTTAAAAAGGCTCTCTATAAACTTAAACAAGCTTGTAGATCTTCGTATGAAAGAATTTCCCAACAACTTACATCAAATGGTTTTGAAAGAGGTAGGGTTGATGTCACCTTATTTCTTAAACAAGAAAATAGTGATATGCTTATAGTTTAAATTTATGTTGATGATATAATCTTTGGTGCCACTAATGAAACTCTTTGTAAGAAATTCTTAGCCCTTATGCAATCTGAATTTGAAATGAGCATGATGGGGGAACTCAAAAACTTTCTTGGATTTCATATCAATCAAATTGTAGATGGAACATTCATTTTTCAAACCAAATATGTTAAAGATCTTCTACTAAAATTTAATCTAGTTGATTTCAAGGTAAAAAACACTCCTATGAATGCAAACTTCAAGCTTACCAAAGATGATCAAAGAAAGCTTGTTGATCACAAGCTCTATAGAGGTATGATAGGTTGCTTATTTTATTTAACTGCTAGTGGACTAGACATAGCATTAAGCATAGGAATGTGTGCTAGATATTAAGTTGTCCCAAAAGAGTCCCATTTAAAAGTAGTTAAGCATATTTTTCATTATCTAAAAGCTACCACTAATTGGAACCTTTGGTATCCAAAGAATTCCCCACTTGATCTTGTTGGATATTGTGATGTTGATTGGGTAGGATGTTTCGATGACCATTACAATACAAGTGGAAATTGTTTTTTCCTAGGCAGAAGCCTTATTTCTTGGACAAGAAAATGTAAAATTCTATAGCACTTTCCACAACAGAAGTTGAATACATCTCAGCTTGGAGTTTTTGTGCTTAACTTTTATCGATGAAAGAAACACACAAAGACCTAGGGATATAATCTCAATCTACACATATCTACTGTTGATGAATCGTGGTTTGCCAGGCCCCGATATCGAGTATGTCATAGCGAGTACATGATATCGCGGATTGGATACGATATCATATATGCGATATCGTGATTCTTATGTTAGCCTATAAATACAGCACTCAGATGCACAGTTGACAATTTTGGAGGGAAGTTCTTTTCTTTCTAGTTCTTTTGGCATTTTAGTTTTTAGTTTCTTTCTTTCAAGCTAGTTATTCCTAGTGCATGCCTGCAGTGTGATGTTTATAATTGCATGGCACCTTTGTTTGAGTGTGACGTACTTGGACATGTGCATGATTGGTAATAAAGATCGAGATTACTTTCATCATTACAACATTCACTTAGATTAGTTTTTGTTATTTTAATTATTTAATGCCTTCTTTAGTTAATAGTACAATTTATTGTTATTTACTTTTCCTTTCATTAAGTGGAATGTGTACACCTTAATCATGAGCGTTTAATTGCGAATACTTAGCACGCCCAGTAGTAATCCCATGAAGTTCAAGACGTGTATGGATGGTTAAGGATAGATACCATTGCCATAGGCTAATTTAGGTTTTGGTTCCATTATTAGTTTAATCAATTTATCTTTTCTATTATCAGGAGTAACGTAGAATTAGGACAACATCATATGCCTCACTCTGGACTAGATCATATGTGATAAAGCTACTACTAGTCCAGGTGGGAAGATAGCGAACTACAATCAATGTATAATTGTCTAGGTGCCACAACTAGTCCATCCATGGAGTTCAAAGGGATCACACATACATGCTTGCATTTGTATGGTTGAGCATAGCGGTACCTTGCCACTCATCATTGGTGTCGTTGGCAAGGATGGTGCTAGATATCTAGATTAGTTATATTACATAAGATCGTTGTAAAAGGGTATTAACAATATATCTTTCAAGAAGTATTCAAACACACACCACAAATGGACAACAGTGTCTCACTTACATAGAAATGATTATGAATCATATAGTGCACCTATTCATTGGAAAAAAAATAAAATATATAATGAAGAAGATTGGAGTGATCCACCTTATGAAGGGGTTTTTCATGACCATGGCCACCCTAATGACACTCAAAGACTACATTCACCTAAGGTAGACAATCTTGAAGAAGATGATGTCAGTCCTAAACTAGGGGAGGACTCAAGGCATAAGACCTCCTTGGTACTTAGAAACCATAAACCAAGGGATCTTGAGGAGCATTATAGAAGCCATGGCTATCCTATCAGTTCCTCCTTTTCATCTTTCCCCTCAACTTCAATGTGTAGTTTTGCCAAAGATGAACGTAGGTATAGAGATAGAGCTCCACAAAAGGGTAAGAATAAAAGCAAAAATTGAACCCACAGACACACTCGAGGTTATCAACATGAACACAAGCCCCATCATCACCATTAATTAAATAGAGATTTCAATCATAGCTTGTCTGATGATGATAAACCCTTGTTAGTTCCTAAAAGACTAATGCACATTATAGAGGCCATTAAGATATCTCATAGGCATCGCATGAAGAGTTGACTACCTAAGCTCGACCTGAATAATATTTCAAAATTTGTAGGAGGCTATGATTTAGATTTGTAACATCATTTACAAGCCTTCCATGATGCTTGTGTGCTCAACAATGTGGATAGTAAATGGCAAAAGCTTGAGCTCTTTCCAAGGATACTAATCAATAAAGCCAAAGTATGGTATAGATCATTGGAACCAAATTCAACTAGATGATGGTCAACGATGTTAGAACTTTTCAATAAAAGATACTAGACCTATGCGTAAGTGTTCACCTTGAGGAGACAAATCCAAAGATGGAAACAAGAACAATAGGAACCCTTGGACATGGCCTTATACAGATACTATTCCTTACTAAATAAATGTCCAGGTCATAGGTTCTCTGAGATAGAGCAAATACTCCACATTATAGATGGGCTTAGCAATGAAATAAGGGTGAACCTTGGAAAGTCTGCCCAAGGACAAGTATATAAGCTCAAAGCCCACTAGGTCAATGAACTAATAGAGTATCTAACGAAAGAGGAGAGAGAATTATCTAAATGGGAGAATGCCAAAGCATTTGAGTGAGACCCAACTCTAGAAACAACAAAGGTTCCGAACTACAAGAAAGAGGAAGCAACCAATTTTGAAAGGGTGATATAGTCCCAACCTTTGCCAATATAGAAATCACTAGATGAAACTGAGGCAAAGCATAACAAGATGACTGTATGGGCAAATGAACAAAGTGTGAAGTTAGAGGACACTATCAAGACAGGGTCATCCAAAATAAACCTAGCAATCGAAACAAACAGAGGGCACAGAAATCAAAAATAGTTAAGAACACTATTCGACAACTAGGGAGAATGGCTAAGGGTAATGAGGCCAAAGGCTTAACTACAAATAATGAGAATGGATGTGATGTCTGTTTATATGACCATCCAAAGGGTCATTGCCTAGTCTTGTCACATCTATATGAGCATTGGACAAGGAAGTTGCACCCAAAATTTGTACAAATGTACTAGTTTAGGTGCATCCTTGTTCCACAAGGTAATTATGGACAACCCCATAACCCATTGTACTATTTTAAGGGGAGCTATTACTAGCCTCAACACTTTGCTCCACTGCAATGGCAAACTCATAGGTGTGGGGGAGGCCACCATCTAGCTAGCCACATCCTCCCTGTCCACCAAAACCAAATGCCTACTATGTTCAACATGCTATTTCTCCAACTAGTTCAGAATCCTCTACCTCCAATTGCCATTATCACTCTCCTGAGTACCATCAACCTGTGTCTTCTCTTAATGGATGACCACCTCATACTTCTCATACTTCTCCTCACCCTTAGTATCCTCATCCTTTACCTCCTTCTACACCACCATCAGATGTATTGGACGGTTCCACACCACCATGCCAACCAATGGATGTAACTTGTGTTGCTGCTATTAATGAAAGTAGGTTTCCTACACAATGTTGGAAGTGTTCGTTCTTTAGGCATGACTGTAGGAAGAAGAATCACGCTTTCGAACCTACTTCACCCTCTAAACTAGCCCAAGGTCAACCTGGTGCCACACCTTCATTAGCTTCATCAATAGTCCTTGTCACTATACCCAAGCCTCCACCTCACAATCCAACATCCACATGATCCAATGAATTCACCAATGTGAAGGGACACACAGATCCATGCATACTACCATATAGTCAAGGATGCCATAGTGGGCAGAGTTTCCTTCATAATGTACAAACACCATCTAACCTACTCCATTATGCTTTCTATAATTAAGTGTGTGATCAAAAATTTCTCTACCTAGCCACCATACCACCAATAGACACCCAGTGGCTAGGGCATGAAGGGTTCCTAATGTTTCATACATGCATGGATCTTATTCATCTACTTATTAATCCTAGCCATGACCAAATGTTTAGTCGTGGGGGTCAACCCCCATTCTAATTTCTAGGATTCTTAAGTGTTATTTTATCTTTTTGTTTTACAATTTTTTATCATTTCTATATTTCTTTTACTTTTTCTAATTGTTGTTTTTAATTTTTTGTTGTAATCTTGACCGAGAATAAGTTGATCATGTTGCCCATTAAGGTGAGGTTTTTCTCTATGTTGCCTAGTCATAAGGGATTGATTATTCAAACATTGAGACCATGACATCCATCCACCTATTCCATTAATAAGAGGTTCATGCTTTGGTCACAATGGTAATCTTTTTCCTCATCCAACTATAAATAATTTGATAATCATTATGTCTAGAGAGACGAGTGAAGGACCAAGGTGAAATGAAAAGGGTGTGACATCAAGGGGATTCATAGATTCTCTTTGGCTGCTTTTGTATGTTCTATCGTGTTGCTGAGGTTATAACTATATCCTTGTAGATCTAACGAAAAATGGGAGTAAGAGCAACTCAAAATGGCACTAAATAAGCTTTTGTGGGTTCCACTGGAAAGACATGTACCCATGCCTAAAGGTAGGAGACTTCATAGAGCCATAAAAAAAATAGTATGCCACCATGCCTCTCTTGCTCCTCCCTTAAAACAAAATGCCAAGTGATGTTACTCCTTGTAACTCTGGTAGACTTATGGTTGTTTGTTGATGGGATGAAGTGATGTGATGTCACTGCAATGTGGTATGGACTTGGTTTGAACCTTGGAAAGCTAGACACATGGTTATTTAACCACTAATATCACATAAGGTTCCATTGTGACCATCATTAGAAACCTCATGCTCCGATTTCTATGATCCCTTCTGCAATCCATCTTGTCTCATTGTCTGAATGTTCATAACTTGTGGTTGGTGTAATGTAGAGTTATTATCTCAACTCAGTGGTTCTGGCATGTGTGTTTTGTTCATAGGTATATGTTGCATTCAACTTCTCTAGTGCCCATAGACATTAGAGGTGTGGTTTCATAAGGGCATCATAGGCTAGAGCTTGCTTTAGGAAGGATCCACTTGTGTAACTTTTGTAACTTGTCCCTGTTGCACATGAAAACATTATTTTACACCCTTTGACTACTCACCTAAGTGAACTATCCTTTCCCTTATCATTTTAATCAATCTTTCCTTAACAATAACTATACACCCTTCGTCCTAGCCCCTTTTCATAAATTTTAATATATGACTCCACCATGATACACTTTTGGTGCCTCAAAATTAATTTTTCAAATACCCCAAACCTTCCAATTTAATCTCAAATCCTTCATTAAATATCAAAAATTCATTATTTCCACTTAGTCTCTACATTCAATGCATGTTTATGGGGACACGATATCACGTTCAACCTGATATCAAGTACACAATATCAGGTCTTACCTACCTATATATAGTTATGACCCCACCTACTTCAACATTTATTTCCTTTATTTGCCACTAGGGAAGTTTTTGGAATTTTCCTTTGCAACTTGGAGCTTTACCTCTCCATCTTCCAAAAGCAATATCTAGCTCCCTAACATTTCAATTTCAATTTTTTCTAATCCTATTTGAACCTGAAGTGTTCCACTTAATCATGTTG
>MNCI01006016.1:17125-65889 GCA_015680685.1 Gnetum montanum
GGGGGGGCGGAGGGGAGGGGTGTGTGGGTTACTACAGTAGGAAGTGTGCATACTTTTTTCAACATTTGCTATCATTTGAAGGATATCATAGGGGTAAGAAATTCAATATTTACTTAAAAAGCATTTTATGTTTAAATGCCAAGTTAATTTTCATCAATCACCCAAGCCACCCAAATGATTATAAGTGCCACATATAAAGAAATTGATGAAACCCAATGATGTAAGGTTAAAAATAACACCTTTTGGAGCCACTTCTCGGACATATTTCTAACTCTAAAATCACACTATGTAATTATGGATTGTTAACTAAGGCAATGAGTAAGGTACGAGTTGATAAAAATTTCTTTACATAACCTTAGTAACAGTTGATATTTGTGTGATTATAGATGGCCCCAAAAAGAGAAGATTGAGCAAGACATTTGTAAGGAGCAACTAAATGCCCAAGAGGAGGCAGAGGCCAAGGACCTCACATAGAACATGTAGAGTAGGAAGCACACTCATTCAACATTCATCAAGAAACCCCTATGATAGTGCAATCTAGCCATGTGGAAGGTGGAGAAGTTAGAGCTCTAGAACCAGGAAAACATCTCATGTTGTCCCCAAAATGTCTCTATGTTATTCAGGAGAAGTCCACCTTCTTAGCTATGATCATTTAGCTGAATTTCAGGCATTTCACTAAGTTTGCCCCTGAATTAGTGAAGACTCAACTTAAGGCATCTTCATTGTGGCCCATTCTCTTAGAAAGTGGTGACTGGTATTTGGGTGAGACATACCAGTTTTGGCATGGCAAGGAAGAAGGCACCATTGCCAATGTAGGTGGTGTTCTCATTGATTTCTCTACAAGGGCCATTATAGAGGTCTTGAATCTTCCAAATGAAGGACCAAAGGTGGCTTATCTATCCACTTGCTCAAATGTAGATGCAACAAAGTTATGGTTGAAATAGGCTTACGAAAAAGAAAATAAAGCTTATGGATAATTGACCTTGGAAGAGAGGATTTACTTAAAGATCAACACTTATCACATTTTCCCCATCAAAGGCTTAAATAGACTATCTACTTATGTGGTGCAAGGTAGTGCAATTTTGATGGGAAAATTTAATGCAAATTTGTCTCATTTATATTTGATGGAAATACTAAGGCGATTCGAATAAAGAAAGATAGGGAAGTTTGCCTTGCCTTTCCCTTGTCTCATAAGGAAGTTGTGCAGATGTGCTAAAATTTTTGGCTATACGAATGATGTTCTTAGAAAAGCCCATAATGCTTGTATGCTGAACTACTCAAACCACCGGTGCTAGGGAAAGACGTTGGCAAGAAATTAGAGCAAGAAGAAGAGAAAATGGTTGGGCCCACTACATCTCAAATGGTAAGGCCTAGCCAAAAATAGGAAGCAGGGCCCAACACATAATCCACAAGCTAGCAAGTCCAACAATAGCCACCGTCGTAATAAGACTATTGACCGCCCATCAGTCACCTCAAAACCATTGCTAAGATGGTCAGTTGGGGGAGTTGGGATGTTGAGAATTTATTCAGGGTCATTGACGATGTCGTGCATACCATTTTTTTAGTTGACCCTATGAGTGGACACATTTTGTTGATTTTAGGAGGAGATTCCTAGTGGTTTTAGCAGATCTATGGGAATGCCGCATCCTTCCAAGTTAGATTAGAAACTAGTGAAGGTGCCACAGTTGTGGTCATGCAACACTAGGATGTAGTAGAAATAGTAAAGGTGGTCACAAATCACATTAAGAATCTTTTAATGTCTCTATTGTGCCACTGGTAGATTTCACGGGGGCACATGATGCTCAAGTTTTGGCCAGTTCCTCAATGACTCCTACAAAACATGAGAATGTTTTGGATCACTTGCTGCAAATAGGACAAGTCAGGACTTCCTTGTTTGACATCCCTTAAGATGTCACAGTAGTATAATCAGACCTCATTTCAACTAAAGGAAAATTGGTCATGACTGAAGTTAGGGTGGAGCATGCGAAAGCAAAGCTGCAAAGACTACAAGAAAAGCTTGTCACCCTACAAGCTAAATGAAAGGATTCTTCCTAATTCATCACAACTGACCATTTGGATGTTTTTAGAAATGAGCAACTAAATAAATTTTGGAAGAGAATAAAAAGGTGGTAAGGGAGAAAGAATAGGTCGATTAGGATGCTTCTAAGGCACAAGCTCAAATGTATGCACATGCTAAGGCTCTCAAGGCCCTACAAGAGGAGAAAAAATAGCTTGCTATTGAAAATCTTTGGCTGACAGTAATTGAGAAATAAAATAATGTTCTTAAAGAAAATTTTCAATAGATGTAAGAATAATTAGTATGGATCAACCAAGATATGAATCACTTGGCCAGGGAAAATAGAACCCTTTGTATGGAGGAGGTCTACGCCATCCATCAAAAGACAGCAATAGAGATTAGTACATGGTAGAATGAGGCAAAGAAGCATGAGAAGTTGAAAGGGCACTTCAATGATTAGGTGGGGATGTATAAAGAAATAATCAAAAAGGAGATCTGTATGGCTAAGACTCACAGTAACTCTTTCAGTGCTCCACACATTGACTCGCAAGCCATATTGGATACATATGCCTTTGCCCACCAAGCAGAACTGAAAAGCTGGGTCTTGTAGATTCAAGACTTAATGGAGTGTATGGAGTTGGCAAATCTGTGATATGCCAACTTAGCCATGTTAATAGTAGGATGCCTAAGAAATGAGCTTGAGAAACAGGTAGCTACCACTTACACTAAATATGAGATAGAGTTTGTTGAACATAAGAAAATGTTGTAAAAATTAGAAGTTGCAAACTCTAAATTAGAAGTGGTCAAAGAAAGCTACCATGATTAGAGAGATGTAACGGAAAATTTGGCTCAACGATTAATAGATTACCATGAATTACAAGATAAAGTTAGAGCCTATGAGGAGGAATGACGGTAGTTTGCTGCATGGTATGTTAAAGCGAACTAGATGTTTCCATAGTTGCTATGTCTATGGGAGGTGCTAGCTCCATCAATCATTGGGACATCAGCATGGACTATGCATGATCCTCAGATGGAAGAAGAGAAACTACAGGCACTTCTCACATGTTAGCAATCTTAGAAGCCTGTAGTACCAGACAAAGGGAAAGCACCAATGGAGGAGCCACCACCTCCAAGAATCACATGAGTTCCAACATTTTGTATTTTGTGTTTTGTGTTTCATGTCCAAGTTTTGTATTTCCCATACTGTGGCATGGTTAGTCAGTAGTAGTTAATAATCCCATACCTTCATAATGTTTTGTAAGGGGCTCGTTTCTCATTGTATTAACTTGAGGATGAATTTTTATTCAGTTGTTGGGGTATGATGAATCATGATTTTCCAAGCCTTGATACCAGCTATGCAATATTGTGGCCTACATATGATATCATATACACAATATGGTGATTCTTGTGTTAGCCTATAAATATAGCACTTAGGTGCACATTTGACAATTTTGGAGGGAAGTTCTTTTCTTTCTAGCTCTTTTGGTAATTTAGTTTTTAGTTTCTTTTTTTGAAGCTAGTTATTCCTAGTGCATGCTCACAGTGTGATGTTTATAATTGCACGACACCTTTTTTTTGAGTGTGACATACTTGGACACGTGCATGACTAGCAATAAAGATCGAGATTACTTTCATCATTTTAGTAATAAAGATCGAGATTACTTTCATCATTGTATAGATGGTTAAGAATGGATACCATCGTCATAGGCTAATTTAGGCTTTTCTTCCATTATTAGTTTAATCAACTTATCTTTTCTATTATTAGGAGTAATGTAGAATTAGGACAACATCATATGCCTTACTTTGGACTAAACCATACGTGACAAAGCTACTACTAGTCTAGGTGGGAAGACAATGAACTATGATCAACATATAACTGTATAGGTGCCACAACTAGTACATCCACAAAGTTCGATCAGATCACTTGTACATGCTCATATTTGTATGGTTGAGTGTAGGGGTACCTTGCCACTCATCAACTATGATAACAATAGCGCCATCAACATGACAAAAAATCCAATTCAACATGCATGCACCAAGCACATTATGATTCACCATCACTTTATACTAGAACATACTCAACGTGGGCACATTAAAATAGAATTTATTGGAACCAAAAATCAATCGACAAATGCTTTTACAAAACCCCTTGATGAGCGAAGATTGACTACTCTACATAACAATATGGGAATAGGATCCTATTCTATCAAGTAAGTTTCCTTACATTTGTATTTTTATATTTATTTTTTAATCTTTTTTAAAAAAACATTTTTCTTCTTGCACATGTTTAGGGGGAGTTTTGCTCCACTCCTTTTTGATGCTGTCCAAAAAGGATGAGACTCTTAATGATTGTGATGTGATATGAGTATGGTGATTGTGATGTGAGGATGTAAAGTAACTTAAATGATGTGATTCATGGAATATAATGCACTACTGGGATCTACTAGATATATTTTAAACTAGTGTCATGAGTAATAATTAAATTATATGTCTTCATGATTTATAGAGATTTCTAATCCATTTTCTTAAGTTTTGGACATCACTAAAAAGGAGAAGATTTTTTACCTTTTGGTATGCCAAAACCTTAAGGAAAATAAAGAAAAAAGGATGCTTGTTATGAATGTTATATTTACAGGACAAGAACGAGAACTCCACATCATGGACAAGGACTCAAGGAAGCATGGCTATCAAAGTAAAAGACTTCATAGGAAAAATGAGAACATGGATAAGTACAAAGATTACAAGCTAAATGAAGATGCTCCAAGGATTGAGAGGAAGATAAACCAATAAGAGAAAGCCTTAGGAATCAGAGCTCAAAAGTTGAGAAGATGTCTCCAAGGAACTGAAAATGTCTTCGTTGAGAGGAAGTCAATCATAGGAAGACGTCTCCCAAAAACAAGAGATGTCTTCTTTGGAAAGAAGACGTCTCCCCAAAGACATCCCATTCTAAAAGGAGAGGTTTCCCTAGACTCAGAGCTGATTTTAGAAAGAAGTCCCAATCTTGAAGGAGACATCAACACTAGCCATTGAATAATTGTTGCATGAATTCTGAGGTATCTTTGAAAACTTTGAGGCTATAAGTAAACTCCAAACTCCTGGGTATTATGTAATCATTGTTAACATCAAAGATATCGTTGTCTATCTTATGTTGTTGTACTTGTGTACTTAAACACTGTTAAGAAATGATTTAAGCACTTTAATAATTGCAAACCCTTATTGATTGCAGATGGTCCCTAAGAGACTAGCAACTAAAGGACCTTCCCAACATGAAAGCAAGAGACCAAGAGGTTGCAGAAGAGGCCAAGTAGGAGAAAAAACTCCCCAATCGAAACATATGGAGTAGGAGGCTCAATTGTATAGCATCCATCAACAAATTTCTACCACTAAGCACTCAACCCAGGGAGAGGTAAAAGTTCCACTGGCACTTGAACAATGGCAGTGCCTCACCTTATCTCTTGAATGCCTCCAAGCAATACAAGAAAAATCTATCATTTCCATGGTCATCATGGAGTTGAATTTTGGTCCTTTCATGGAGTTTTCTTCAAAAGATGTAAAGACGTAACTTCAAGAGTCTTCTTTATGGATGCTATCTAATAGTGAGAAGTGATATATGGGGGAAACATACCAATTTTGGTAGAATAAGCAAGTAGATGCTATAGTCAAAATTGAAGGAGTCTCTGTACCTTACTTAGTAGAGGCAATTGCAAAGGCCCTCAACATCCTAGATGAAGGGGAAAATGTTGCATAGATCTTAATGAGATTAGATACTAATGAGAAGAGGCTGTGGTTGCACAGAGCATATGGAAAAGAAGATAAAGATTATAGCAAGTTCATAGTTGAGGAGAAGATATACTTTAAGATTGGAACCTACCACTTATTTTCAACAAAAAAGCTCAATAGGATATCTACATATGTGGCCAGAGGAAGTGCAATCTTGATGGGAAAATTCAATGCTAACATCGTCCTTATGTTCTTCGTCAAGATGCAGAGGCAGTTTGAAGAGAAGAAGGTAGGGAATCTAATACTTGCATTCTCTTGCCTCATTAGGAAGTTTTGCAAGCAAGTTGGAATCCTAGGGTATACCAATGATGTCCCTAGGAAGGCCTAGAATGCTTCCTATGTAGAAATGTTCAAGTTAATACTACCAAAGAAGGATCAGTTTAAGAAGCTAGCAAGCATCGAGGGAGCTATAGGTTCGACTCCTATGGTAATATTCCTGCTACTAATCAATAGTAATAGGTAGGACCTAGCATCTAGCCACAAGTTGAACAACAACAATAATAGTAACAGCAACAACAAGAAGTACAATTATTGTCACTATAGAATTATAAACCATCCATGAGCTATCTGCAACAAATTGCAGAAATAATAAGTTGGAAAATAAGGGAGGGGACCAATTTGTACAAAGTATAGGAGTTCTCCACAAGGCCCACAGTATCCACAGATCCAACTAGCAGACAAGTATCACTCCAAGTAAGTGGAGAGGATGATTAAATGCAACAGATATCTAAGAATATTGCATCATTCCAAGTAATGCTCAAAATTGGTGAAGGTGCCACTATCATGGTCATGCAACACCAAGATGTAGTAGGAGCCATAGAGGTCATCACTAAATACATAAAAAAATTATTTAATGTACTTTTTGTGCCGCTGGCTAACATCTCTAGAGCATGGGATGCTCAAATGCTTACCAGAACCTCAATGACTCATGTAGAGCATGAAGATATTTTGGACAGACTACTGTTGATGGGCCAAGTAATGCAAAATCTTTCTGATATTCCAAGTAATATTATTGTAGTTCAGTTTAATCTTATTGCCACAAAAGGAAAGTTGGTCATGGCTAAAAGCAAGGCTAAGCATGCAGAGAACTAGGTGTAGTGGTTGTAAGAGGACTTAGCCACCCTAAGAGCTAAAAGAAGAGACCCTACGAAATTCATAGCACATGATCAACTTGAACAATATAGAATTGATCATATAAGGTGGCTTATTGACCATAACATGAAGATGGAAAGAGAAAGAAGAAGGCAATGTGGGATGCATCAGTGGCAAAGGCCCAAATGTATGCACACGCTAAAGCACTCACCACCTTACAAGAAGAGAATAAATAGTTAGCTGTTTATAATGCTTTGGTTGAAAAGTATAGAAAAGTAGAAAAATTTTCTCAAGGAGAGCATTCAATAGCTTAGATAAAAACTAGTTCAAGTCAACCAAGACATGAGTCACTTGGCTCGAGAGAGTAGAACCTTATCAATGGAAGAAGTTTGCGCCATCTATCAGAAGCCAGTAATTGCAATAAGTATGTGGAAAAATGAGGCTAAGAAGTATGAAAGACTAAAAGAGCATTTTAGAAATTAGGTGGGCATGTACAAGAAAATCAATGAAAAAGAGATCCACATGGCAAAGGCCAAGGTCAGTTCTCTTTGTATGCAAAAACCTTGATTGACAACTCATTCTGGATAGCCTTGTCCATGTCCATCAACTTAAGGTGAAAAATAAGGACTTGCAAATCGAAGGATTAATAGAGTACATGGGATTAGCAAACCTCTAGTATGCTAATTTGGCCATGTTAATAGCAAGCAGACTTAGAAATGAACTAGAGCAGCAGGTAGCAACCATATATGCATTGTACAAAAAGGAATTTTCTGATAGAAAAAATGCCCTACAGAAGCTACATGTCACAAATTCTAAACTTGAGATTGTTAAAGCTAGCTACTAGGGCTAGAAGGATGTAGCAATGAACTTGGCATGTTGAATGTCAGATTACCAAGAGCTAAGAAAGATGGCTAGAGCTTTTAAGGAAGCAACAATTTGCAGCTTGGTACGTGAAGGCCAACAAGATGTTTTAGCAATTTCCATGCCCATGGAATGTACTCGTTCCATCTAACATTTCTCAACAAGCATGGACGATGCATGATCCACAGATGGAAGAGGAAAAAATTTAGGCACTCTTGAACAAATATCAATTTCAGAAGCCTGATGACAATGGAAAGAAGCTGATGGAAGAGCCTCCATTTCCTAGAACATAAACTACATGAAGCTACTTTAAATTTTATTTTGTTTTGTCATGTAACTATGTCATTTTGTAAAAACACTACTGTAGCATTCTAAGTCATGTAAATAGTTAGTTAAGTCATGTCAAATTGAGTCTACCTCCCAATTTTGGAAGGGACTCTATTCTCATTTTGTTTTAACTTGAGGACAAGTTTCCAATTAGTTGTGGGATTATGATAAAGGTAATTTTTGTTGCACTGCGATATCATATCTATGATATTGTAGCAATGATGTCGTAGATACGACGTTGTAACTCATGTTATGTCATCTTTGATGAGATGTCTCAGGATGTGTGTAATAGAGAGTGAATGCTCGTAGTGTGATGTTTGATAGTTGTTCGAAATCTTTATTCAAGTTAATTGTACTTGGACACAGTTCATGACAACAATAAAGATCAAGATTGCTTTTCATCATTGTAGCATTCCTTTAGTTTCATTTGTTTACTTAGCATAATCTTTATTGTTTTCTTAGTTAATCATTTACATTCCAAGCACTTTATTTTACATGTCATTCGTAAGCGGAGTGGATACGATTGGTTTTGAGTGCTAAGTGTAGTTATTTGGTAACCCAATAGTGGCGTTGCTTGATCTGCTCAGTAGTAATACCACTTGGTAATCCTAGTGATAACTACATGAGTCCAAGGTGTGTATGGTAGACTAGAATCGAATGACCATTGCATTAGGCTAAGATAGGTTTATGTTTTCCTAGTTAACTAGACTTAGAATTTTTCCTTTCATTCAATCATGTTTAACATTAGGAGCATTAAGAGCCATACAACATTAGTTAATCGTATGCTTCACTAAGAGCTAAACTATACACTTGAACTTCATTAGCTTAAAGTGGGAAGACAACGATCATGAACTTAACATCAATTACTAGTATAATAACATTGTCCATTTGCAGATTATGATTTGGTTGCATGTGAGCACTCGTGACTTGTATGGTAGAGTGTTGGATGCTTCATTGCTCATCAACTTAGATAATTTACATATTTAAAAGAACCAAAATGAGCTTAAGAAGAATAATGGCATCAAATTAGCATACTTATTAGAATTGAACCTATGACTTGTTCATCATAAATCACACTATATCTACATTTGTAGAGTTCATAACTATATAACTATATCGGCACAAACAAGATGATATACAAAGAATAAACTATATCTTTCTTATTCTACCATACTCTTTCATTTTTAATCTTAAGTTTTCTTAACTTAACTTGAGGTTTTTTTTTAGCCATACGTAGTCAAGTTGATTTGGTTTTTCATCTTGCCTTTCAAGAGTTTTTACTAAATAAATGACTAGTATAATATTTTTCACTCTGAGATGTAAACAAGGAATGGATTTGCGATGCCTGTGTTTCAGGGAGAACACAGACGTATAAGGAAAAAATTCTAAATACTCAAGTCTGACGTGCAAGGAAATTGAATAAAGAATTAAATGTGCCCAACACCGCCCGAATAAAGAATTAAGCACTTAAACACAAAGTGATTTTTGATGGGTTTCTCAAAGCACCGACGTTCTTTGGTTGCACGACGGTTCAGCTTCAACTTCCCAGTAAAATCTGCAGTTTCTGGATGTATTTTTAAAATTTAGGAGAGGAGGTTATGAATACGCTATTATTTCTGCTCATGGCTCAACGTCAAGCTCAGACTCGCAAAAGTTCTACGACTGAAGATCCATTGGATCCTCTTATTCAGGATGTTCTGCTCACAGAAAGAGTTCCAAGCTATGTAACAGAGTCCATACCAGAGTCAGATGGCAACTATTTATACAAGTATTCTCCTATTACTTGGAATTTTATTTTTTAAAAAGAATTTCAGCTACATCTTATATTGTTTAGTGGACCCTGGCGATGTGAAACTGATCAGTCATCGTCTGTAACCTTATCCCAACAAGATTGAGTCGGCAATATTAAGTCCGCTACAATATGATATTAATGTGATTTATTTTGTGAAAAAGGATTAAGCTAACAGATCACTTCATCCGGTTCCCTTTTCAGAGGTGCTTCTTCTTATTTGCATTTTAAAAGGTTTTCACTTGCATGGAAGATTTGAATTTTGATATTGGTTTCTGGGTTTGGCAGGTGCGTTCAACTTGGTGAAGCTACGTTAATAGCAAATACCGAGAATCCTGCACTGAAAAGACTAGTTAATCGTAAAAGACCCACAGAAGAGAGGCTTTTTAAAAACTGAAATTTTTTTCTTTTAACTTCAGCAGTATTTATTCTCTTTAAGGATCGAGAAATCAATTGCAACGGGACAAGAATGATGAACTTAATATAATTCAAAGCGTGTTAAAAAATATATACAAAACACAAGCTAGGTATCTTACAATCTTTTTTTGTTTCACAGTTCAAGCTTTCAGTTCAACAAAAAAATTGTATTTGTTACTGGTTATGATACATGTGGCAGGAAGAGCTACGGAGCCTGGGTCTGAATGTTTCTGAAGATTGGGAGCACTTTGCCATATACAGTCCTGAACGCCATGTTATCCTGGTCCGCAAGGTCCATGCTGCTCCTGCTTCTGCACAAATATGACACAACATCTAAATATATCAGCTAGAAGGAAATTAGTTTTATACTTTTATATTCTGTATTACTTAATTAAGCCCTTAAAAGAAATGCAAAAACGTGTTTGGTGCCATGTTTATGGCTTCATATATATCTGAACTGAAAATGAAATTGTTAGTACTCCTAACAGATCTTAATTATTAAGAATTTTCAAAAGCAGGCTGTTAAGAAAACATTATCTGGTCTTTATTCCAGAGTGAGCTTCGATATAGGACACAACTTCTCGATTAGTGTTACATTAGAACATTCTTTCTTTGAAATTTTCCTTAATTTTATTACTAGTGATGTCAAAGTAGGAATTAATGAAGTAGAACCAAAACATATAAAGTGCACTAATGAAAGATTTTTTTGGTATGGAAAAAATATGATGAAGAACTTGAGTAATAGTCAAACTTAATAAGATATCAAAAGATAACTAGAAGTAGTTATCACAACAACCAACTTTTAGTATCTCTTAAAACAAAATAGATCTTCATGCTCTTTGGATGAAGTTTTAAAATTGGTTTAATAGTAACTTAGCTATATATTTATAATATATATCTATAATTTTGGCTTAGAGAATACTTTTTTAAAAAGATTGAAACTTGAAGATTGATTCTTTTCTAAACAAGGAACAAGAACTTCTAATTGAGGAATAAGATTTATGCATCCTACATTGGTATGCTCTTCCTTATGTGAAGATCTTGTTTTTTATCTAGAAGTTGTAAAATTTTGAATGCAAAAACCTTTTGCTTGATCAAAGGCTAGAAAAAATCAATTATAGAATTTAATTTTCGTAAAAAAAAAGATTATCTTAGTTCAATTATAGATATGTATTATATATATATAACTAAGCTAGTGGTTGTTAGTCATTAATTAAAAGGGTTATAAATGAAGAAGCATTGCTTAGTATAATCTCTAGTACTATAAATTAGTAAAAAAATTTTAGTTAACACAAAAATAATCTCCTTAATTATGTTAGGGATTAAGGTCCTCAAGATGGATGTAACTAAGTTTTTAAAGTAGAACTAAAATATGCTCAATGACTATATAAATCATGAGCATGGAGAATAATATGAACCATAGTTATAATAATTGATAGCCAAATATAATTGATGATAGTTAGATGAACCAAAATATGTGTTCAGGAGCTCATACTAAGCAAAATAATGAAAGTATGGAAACATATACATCATGATGAGATCAAACCATGTATATAGACATTGGTAGTTGTATCACTAGATAGTTATAGAGATAAGACTAAATGAGAACCAAAGGATAAAAAGATAGAGATCTTCAAATATGCACTAGCATTTGATAGAAAAGAACCAAATAAGACAACATTGTCGACAAGGACATACCAAAGGGATGTTTGTACCGATACATCAACAAACTATCTATGATGCTCCTTTTATCATATTGACACCAAGGATCATTTCTTATTACAATAATCTATCCTTTACCAATCAACTATTAATAAACTTGATTAGTCTCTTTGATGTAAACTATCATAGTTGTACATTTGGATATAAGTAATACATATTGAGGTTAACATTAATACATATTTCGTAAAACTTCCACTCAAACTTAACCTGGTAAGGACTTTAACAATAAACTCTATAGCTTCACTTTCACTTACAAGTTTTCTATGATTAAGAAAACTTGTATCCGACCATATATTTTAGGGAGGATTTAATATTTTATCTTTCTTCCTCTCAACTTCACACTCATGTTTGAAGAAATTGATTCTTTCACATTATGGTTATGGGGAAACTATAAAAATTCCATCTTAATGATCCTTTATTAAATTGCCATTTCACATTAACAACCATGACTATCTCAAAACTAAATATTTCTTCAAATTTATGAAGCTATTTCATAAGACTTAAATGAATATCAATGGTTTTAGTACTATGTATATCCCTCTTTCTTAGTTATAGCTCCATGGTTTTAATATTTTCTCAAAATGGAGAAAGAAGGAACTCAATGATAAAAAATATTGGGGATTATATCTTTGTAGATGTGTATAACACAAGACATAACAAATGCAACTTATTTAAGATAAAGTATAGAATGAACTCATAAAACTTCATCAACTATTATAAACATAACTTGCGAGGAACCGTCATCTATCACATTCATTTAGCAAGCTCAAAATTTAATATAACATCAAACTCATAGAAGTTAGGATCATCTTCAATATTAATCTCCTTCGTGATTTGAGAACAAGAAAGCCTAGAATTTTCACTTACCATAACTACATAGGACTAAGGAGAGGAGAAAGAAGTTGTAGGAAAAGAAAAGGAAGGAACTATTGATAAATCTCAATTTTTGGAGGCCTCATTGATGTTGTTGTGTCAATATAGGATTTGCTTTGTCAAAGCATCAATGTTGACATAAGTGCATTAAATGCCTATATAAACATGCATACCCATCACATTTATAGCACTATTAGTTAGTAGTGTAGTGAAACTTTATCAGTTTGTTTCCTTAAAAGTTAGTATTAGTCTCCAAATATCTATAGCGTGATTCAAGTGGATTGTATGAAATTTTATTCAAGTGATCATGTACCTAAACACATCTTCATGGTCATAATAAAATTGAGATCCATTTCCTTTATCATAGTACTTAGCTTAAATGCAGTTTACTCTTAATTGATATTTTACTTTCAAGTACTTATTTAATTTCTTTACATTTTTTGCACTTAATTACCCTGCAAAAGTACGACCAACTCCAAGCATAAATGTGTTAACATTTGGTAATTTAACAGTACACTAGTTGGTATGCCTAGTTGTGGGTACTTGGTAACCTAGCAACTTTAGCATATGTTCAGGATGTGTATGATGAGTTTGGAATGGATACTTAATGCATAGGTTAAGTAGCTTTATTCCTTGTGCCTAGATTAGCCAATTTAGAATTTTAATATTTTAATGATATTTTAGCTATGACCAAACAATATCATCATTATATTTGGTGTAGGGACATCTCTTTTGATTCCCTTTTCTCTTTTCCTACATTTGTTTTGCAGGTTTCAAGCTCTATGGAGAAGTCTTAGAGGTTAAGGAAACCTCTTGGTTGGGAATGGAGTCTTCAGAGAAGATGTCTTGGAATTAATAGTAGACATCTTAGTTGAGAGGAGACATCTTATGCAGAGTGAAGACATCTTTTCTAGAAAGACATCTTGTGCACAAAGGAGACATCTCAGGTAAACTATCTTGGGCTAGGAGGAGACGTCTTTGGTAAGACTTCTTGTTCTAGGAGGAGACATCTCAAGTAAGAAATCTTGGGCTAAGAGGAGATGTCTTGGCTAGGGAAGAGACATCTCCCAAAAATAGCAAATGCTTTGGCAGAAAGTGGAATTTTTGTAGGAGACATCTTCCCAAGGCTAGATACGACCCATACATTTGGAAAAATTTTAGAATTGGCCATTCCAATTAGGAAAATAATGAAAGAAGATAGGAAAGGATAGGAAATAGTGTAGGATCTTCAAGTGGAGCTTTAGAAAAGTTTCCTAGGGGTTTTCTTGTTATTTTATAATAATATGAATTATTTCATGTTATGAATAGAGAGAGAGAGAGAGAGAGAGAGAGAGAGAGAGAGAGAGAGAGAGAGATCAGTGTGTATGGTAGAGCACATCAAGTGAGTGCATATGTGGTTGTAGCTCTAGAATCAGTGTGTATATATTGACCTATGTGTTCTTGTATTTTGTTTACTTTTTAAAATTGAATCAATCTCAAGTTATGAGAGAGATTTTCTATCAGTTGTGTCTTGCACTGAGAACAACCATTGAGTGGTTGTAGAATCTCATGCTCTATAATATTGTTTGAATGTGAAAGGTTTTGTGTGACATTCCATTCCTGGATGTCATGGAAAACGTCAAATATACAATATATTAGACATTATGTGTATGAAGAAAATATATCAAATGCAAAATATATGTGATATTTGACATGATGTATAAAGGAAATAATAGGGAAAAATGTTGAAAGAAAAAGAAAATAATGCTTTATTGATATGGAATAGTGTATTTGGATTGTGCTCTGAGAGTGTTCCTTGGGTTTTCTTCCTTTGGCATTTAGTCTTTAGAGGCAATCTAGCATTGCGACCATGGTTAGGCCTATAACTTGACAAGAAGGAATGGCTAGTCCATCTCTTATCTTACTTCACTCAGCTTCTTGTGACTTGCTTGTACCAACTCTGTCACTCCATGTTAGTACAACCTCTAACCCCAGGTATAAATGCCTTAGGTCAAACTCCCAATGGTTACCTTAAGAAATACATTTGTTATTACAACATGCCCTTTCAGGTCTCAGTTACAACTACCCTTTTGAGTCTTGTTAAGATAATAATAACACTTGTTATGAAGAGACACCATCTTCATTAGGTAGCAGCATCATTTGGGAATGGGGATGTGACAATCTACCCTCCTTAGGTTTCATTTATCCTTGAATGAGTCCATGTTCTCTATCTTTTTCTAGCTCCAATGCTTTCTTTCATGATCCTATGCTTCAATAATTTGATTTCTTCTTTAAACTTGAAGTTGTTTCTTTCTTATTCTGCAAATAAGATATATGTGAGAAAAATTATATGGAAAATTAAATATTACTTTCTTGATACTTACTTAATTTTCTAAGATAATGATAAAAAGTGAATTAAAAATTTATTAACCACTAATCACTAGTCCTAACTAGGGTCACACAAAGTGCAACTTGGATTTGGTTACCCAAGTGAAGGTAGGGCAAATTCTTTATCCCCAATTTTTATTATATTTTACTTATCTAATTGAAATATAAATTGAATAATGAATAAAATAATAAGATCATCAAATAAAAGTAATAGTGAGATACTTTTTGATCTTGATCAAGCTTATGAATTGATGGGAGTAATTGTGATTCTATCATAAGTGGTATGTGAGTGGATGGTCTTGTTCAGGATGGCAAGGCTTGATCCTGATTCTTCTTAACATCTTTTTTAGAAATCAACTCTAGTAGCTTGGTAACTTGAAAGAATCGAGCATCGTACCAAATATAATCCAAAGTCTCAATGAAGAATTTTGTTGACCTATCTTCATTAATGATAGCAGAGTAATTGGTAAACTATGGTTCTTAATGAATGCTATCTATCAACATAATATGTTATTAAATTCTAGAATCTAACTTATCTACATAATATTGCATGCTGAGTTGATGAAAACATTTTCTTAAAGTTTGGTTCATCTTCCAAAGATTTCTTTATAGATCCATATTTTAAGAATTAATAAATGCTACTTCCCAATTTTGCATTGAAGTCTCCACAAATAATAAATGGAACTAAATCAGTATAACTTAGTAATAATTTATTTTTCTAAATTTCTTTAATTTTCTTAATCAAGTATGCTCCTTGACATAGTTTGACATCGGAACATGTTGGTTTGGCCATTAAATGTGTGTTAACCACACATACACATCTTCCTGATAGATGAACTATTAGAATTATTGCCAAGGCTATGTGATTTTTCCAAAATCTTGATTGTTCTTTCTTTCCCATCGCTTGAAGTTCTAGAATTTCAAAAATCATATTTTCTAAACTTCATTCAAATCTTTGTACCAATTCAAACTTGGCTTCCTTATAAAATATCACACAATCATCCATGTTGTGATTTCTACAATAGGCTAATCTATATGGCTCAAAAGAAGAACTTTCATAAGAACCTTTTTGCTTATAAATACCTCTGTATCCCATCTTTTCTGAGTCTGGTTGGAATTGATATAAAAATTCCCATGGAAAGGCTTCTTGTAAGCACAAGACATTAGCATCCAAATCTTTTAACTCTACTAAGGTGCATGGATATTGATATTCATGCCAATCCAAGGCCCATGATGGATATAGTAGATATCGTTTCTCACTTGCTAAAGATCTTGCAAGTACATTGTATGTTGCATCTTGAAACACAACCAATTTTGGGTTTCTATAGTTCAATAGCAAATGTGTCTAAGTGTCAAAAAACTTGATAGATTTTTCTAAGTGTTAGTGCTATGCTCTCCAGTGTAGCTAGCATAGCACACATTGAGGCATGCTTTGCAAAATTTTTCTAAGTGTCAGTAGTAGTTGCATGAAAATTTTTCTAAGTGTCCTGCTATGCTTTGGATCTACTTGCTACACTCCCTAGCATAGCCAGCGTAGCACACACTTCCATGGCCAGTTTGCCTAAGTGCCAAGCTAGAAGTTATTAGGGTCACTTGGGATGGATGAAATAGTTTGGAAAATTTTCTATCTCTTGAGTTGTCATGCTTGCTACACTCCCTAGCATAGCTAGCATAGCACATGTTCCAGTGGCCATTTTTTCCAAGTACAAAGATAGAGGTTGTCAAAATTACTTCAGATGGACAAAATAGTTTGGCAAATTTTCTATCTCTTGGGTTACTATGCTATAATATTCTTCCTAGCATAGTAAGCATAGCATAGGGTCTACTGCCCAGTTTTGCCTAAGTGTTGGACAAGAATCTGTCAAGCTAGCTCGACATGGAAGGCACATTGGCACATTTTCTAACTTCCAAGGCTACCTCTCTTGCTATGCCCTAGAGCGTAGCTAGCATACCATGAAGGAAGACTGTAGAATATGTCAAAATTTGGCTAAGTGTCCCTGCTATGCTCCCTAGCATAGCCATCATAACTAATGTGAAACATCAAAATTTTACAAATTTTTAATAAGTGTTGTGTTACGCTCTAGAGTGTAGCTAGCTTGACACTAGAGAAAAGCCTCTGACAACCTCCAAAAGCCTCCAAAACTCAGCATTGACCTTTGTCTGAACTCCAACCTTCCTTTGGTAAGCAGGATCAGCAATTTGCATCCCTGTTACACCCCCATTGGTCCCCAAAATTGTCCCTATGCTTGACCTTACTCAAAAGGGGGAAAGACATAGTCTTAGTGTGTAGCCTTCAAGTTGTACTATTTTGCATTATTTGTAGGTACATTGTAGTCTTTCAGACTCTGGCACATGCAGTTTGGGTAATGTAGTTACAATTTAGTAGTCTTTGGGGACCCATTGCTATTCTTTGGAGCATAACACTTTGCTACTCTCATGAGAGCGTAGCATGTTAGCGTAACTCCATCTATGCTCATGCTATGTGGTAGCCATGTCACATGACACCAGATTTGCATCTCATGCTAACCTTAGCCCTATAAATACCTCGACATCCAGCACTCTAGGGGTTGGCAAATCAAAAGAGCGTTGAGAATTTTAACTTTCTAAGCATCCTTGGCATTCTCACACTTGAGCACTTGAGCTTTGCACCTTGGCACCTCCTAAAACGTAGTCCACCATTGCACCCACAAAACATAGTAACAGCCAACCTAGCAGGTTCAGTCCCCATATTAACAATTAACTCCACATCCCAGGTGTCCCAAATACTATGACTACACTACTATGCTGCCATTGTGCCTGCCTATACACCACATATCATTCTTACCTCTTTTCCTGCAATAGCTATGCTCTTCCTTTTTGGGGTGGTGCATTCTTTGGTCTCAAGCTCTATTCCATTTTCCCAAGCATTTTTCTTTGATATTAAGCATAACTCTCATGTTTTTTTTCTATTTGATATATATTCACACATTTACATCATTGTTCTTAGGTCAAGACACCTGCTACGCTCTAGCTTAACCAATCCCGACGTCCACGCATAATGTAGTATAAATCCCTCTTGCACATAGTCATTTTAACACCATGTAAGTCCCTATTTGATTGACCAAACCATTTAGGGCATGTCATTTCTATTTTCTATCATGGCCCTGACATGGATTCTTGCCACTGACATTGTTGGATGTCACAGTTTTTGGTGCTAGAAGGAGGGCGTCCCATACCTTCTGTGTTCAAGGGTAGTCCCATGTGCTTTCTACACCTCTATTACTAGTTGCAAGCTAGCGTAGGCATAACATCCTTGTGGACTTGCCACAATAGTAACTGGATCATAGGCCAACGTAGGAGTTGTTTGCATTTTGGTTGGTGTAGATTGGTCCCAATTTTCAGTTCCCCTCAAACCTCGTAGGATGAAAGCCCAACTGTGTTGTTGTGTTAAGCTCTAAGTGCTTTCGAGAGCATAACAATCCCTTAGAGTGTAATGAGCGTAATGCCAAAGTTAGTCACTTTTTAATAGCATTTCCAGAGTTAGTCATTTTTTGGCTTGTTTTTGCAGTTTTCGTACTTAACCATTTTTTCAATGTTTTTTGCACTTAATCATCTTTTGTTCAGCACTTTCTTTTCTCATGTTTTCCTACATGATAACATGAATCCCATGAACCCTTCAACTTCTTCCTTGAGTACAGAGGTAGCTTGTCCCATCTAGTAGGTGGTGGACATTGAGCCCCCACTTAGTTTCTTTATAGCCACAATGGCAATCACTCAGACTACATGACCAACCACGTAAACACATGGCATTGGATGATGAAATATACAACTTCCTTTATGTGAGTCTATCCCTAAACCGCCTAGAAATAGATGCAAAGCATAGCTTTGAAATCATTGATCGAAATGGAAGGAGTTCCTTCCTACACTCGATGCATTCATATTACTCACTGACATCTTCAAATGGCTGCTAGACCAACTTGTTAGAGTAAGTGGGCTGAAAGAGCAAGATGTGGCATCAAACTATGACGAGCCCTTGCAGGAAAGCAAGAGGAGTTCGAGGATCATTTAGAGAGTGGTGTCCTATTCTATGGCTCTACCCAACAACTTGTCTCTAGCTTTGTCCCACATCAGTCGTAATCGTCTGCCTTCCTTGAGGCAGCGGTGTCACTCTCGTTGTCAAGGTCAATGCTTGTAGTAGCCAGCCACCAGGTGTTACACGCACAAAGTGCAGGACCCTCTATCACTATCCCCTTTGTCATGTCCTCATAGTCTATGTAGCCTTCCCTACTAGCATCCATGATGCTGACACTGCCATATGTGCACATGATGCCTATATCGCAGCTAAAAACAATTCAGGTGTCCTTCATCCCAACTATCTTAGTGGCACCTCCAATAATAGCCCAAGCCACAACTGCATGATGGGATATGACCTTGCTGCCTATGGCACAGAGGTCACACATTCCACAATACACATAACAACAAGCTCAACAAGCATCCCATGTGGTGGCACAGCCCATAGTAAGGCTATGGGCTACTTAGATGACACCATAGTTAACGCAACTAGTGTAACCTACTACGTCATCCTCGAGTTTGGACCAAGCATTCCAAATCATTCAAACACTCATGGAGGAGGTTAGATGACTCAAAGAAGCCAACTAAGAAATAGTCCATGTGATGGACTTCTACCAAGATGACCCCATTAGTCTTGTGGTCTCGCTGCTAATACTACCTCCTGGGGTTTAACTTCCTTAGTTCACAAAATACAATTGTGAGGGGGATCCCAATGCCCACATTGTAACTTTTCATTTTGAATGCCTACTTCTACAAGTGTGACCACACGCAATCATCCATGTCTTTGACATGTCCTTGAGTGGCAAAGCTCTTGTTGGTACCGTGCACTACCTAGAGCTTGCATATCAACTTTGGAGAAGCTGCTCAACCAATTCATAACTTGCTTCAAGTATAACTTGAAGCCTGAGGCCATCGTAGACCAATTAATGAACATCAAGCAAGGGATGCTAAAGCTAGTACAAAAATTCATACAACATTGGAGTGCTTCCCTCAATGAAATCTATGAGGTGATAGTGGAAACTCATCCACTAGCTATCTTCAAAGGCACAGTAAATGACTTTATCAAGTGAAAACTTTACTATTTATTTCCACACTCCTTAAGCCAAGCCTTTGCTCAAACAAAGAGCATATAGGACACAATAGAAGCCAGTAAGGACCTATCCTATGTGGCCTTGAAAAATGCATACACAAAAAAGGACAAGAAAAGTGGGAAGGCAGCAACAACAGTTGGAGCTGTGGCCAATGAAGCCAAACCTAACAAAACTAAACCAATGGCTAAGGCACCTAAAGCCTTGGCTAGCAACAATAAAGCATCAGGATTTGGCATTGCAAGAACCAATCAGTTCACACCATCAATGACAGTGAGGCAAGCTCCCCAAAGGTAAAACTTTGAGTGCAATGATCATTAAAAGTATATCCCATTGCCTATTAAGCTATTTGAATTCTTGGACTAGTTGCTTAGTGCTGGGCACATCCAACACAAGAAAATGTCTAAGGACGCATGTAAATGTCATGAAAGGTATTATGAGGTCCTCAGAAACCCCTTCGTAGCTATGCTAAATGAGCCCTTGGTCCCTAAAACTTTAGATTGGACTGATTTTGCAACTATCACTAATTGCATGGCCATGACACAGACTATTGCCTAGCATTAAAAGATGACATTCAATGCATGATTGATCAAGGCAAATTGGTCCTTGACAAAAGCAATCCTATATGACTAGAAAACCAATTAATGAAAGTCTATAAGGATCCCCTCAATGCTTGTGGTGTAGGATACATCATTAATGCTATTAGTGTTGATGACAATGCATAACTAGCACATGAACCATTTATGGTACATATGCCCTCTAGTGATGTTGGGGCCTCAATGTCGACTAGACCACAACCTCCTTTTATCATCAAAGCACCACCTCGGGTGCCTACAAAACCCTTTGTGGTTAGGGCCCCATAGCACATTGTGGCGATGGCAACCTAGACATCCTTTGCCATTAGGATGTCAAGATGTGTAGACCCCCCACCTGCTTGGGGTCTAGTGGTGGTAATTGCATCACATCTTTCCCACCTAAAGTTATATCCTAAGAGACCTGATGAGCATATAGCTAACAAAATGATCAGGAAATGTATGGAGTTAGGTCCTCCTAAGCTTGTCCCCTTATCATCCATCCCAATGGCCTCATCATCTTAGGTTGGAAACCTGAATGCAAACAACCAACAAATAAGCATTAAGGCTCAGAAGTCCGTTGCACAACCAAAGGCTAAATCTCCTCCTTGGGAGATTCGTCTCTTGGATTGCATGGAGGAGATAAAGGCTGACAAAACAACAGATAGCAGAAAATATTTCTTGGACACATTGACATAAGTTAAATAGGCCCTTAAAGAAAAGAACACAACTTTGAGTTTGTATGACTTGATAATGACTTCCATTGCTCATCGTGAGGCATTAGTTTGCATGTTGACATCTATTCCTGTTAAGGAAGATATTCTAAAAGAAGAAAAGGCCATTCATGCCATAATGCTTCCCCCCACAACCCAAGAGTTAAGGTCAATACCCTTGATGTTTCGTGATGAGGCTGTCAAGGTTGACCCTGAAAAGGGTTAGGTGACAAGTGTGCCCATGTTTATAACAATTTGAATAGGCTAGTATAAAATTCCTAGGATGCACATTGATGACAGGGTAGCAACCAATGTCATCCCATTCCTCGTTGTTGACAAACTTAGCCTAGTTGATCATACCAAGCCAACAAAAATAATGTGCTTGAAATCCTTTAATGAAGCATGTGTTGTTGTAAAGGGAATGATCATAATAGCTTTTGTGGTAGGGGAGAAGTTCCCTACTATTGTTGAGTTCATTGTTGTTGAGGAAATGCTTGGATTCAACCTGATCCTAGGGAGGTCTTGGCTAGCCCAGTTATAGGCTATTTCTTCACCTATTCATTAAGAGATCCACTTACCTTATGAGGGTGGAGATCTATGGTGACAATGTAGCTCCCCTGACCATCAACAACATTGATGTAGAACAAGGGTTAGCATAGAGTTCTCTGGAGACATGCCACCCATTCAGGATGAAAGCTAGTGTTGTCCAATTGATCCACCTAAACAATCAAGTGAAATGAGCAACCTCCTTGAGGAAGCTCTCTAGGCAGAATTGCCCTTTTGTGAAATAGACAAAGGTCTAGTGAATATTTTCTTGTGCCTTGCAAGTCTTATGCACCTCCCAACCCGCATTGGATTAGAAACCATTTACCTAACTAAGGCATCTCCTTAGTTTATCTGCATGTTTTGCTTACCTTTTTGCTATGGTTATGTTTGTGTTGTTATTTGCATCTTGCATTGGTTATTTCATTTCTTTAGTTTATTGTGGTTTTGTTTAGCCTTTTTGTTTTTTAAAAAAAGAATAAAAAAAATAAAAATAAAAAATAAAATAATAATTAAAAAAAGGCCCACTAAGGCCTAAAACTGGCAACTTACTTTCTTCTTATGCGATAGCTTGAAATGACCTTAAACTAGCGATGGCTTGAAATGGATTTAAACTAGTAATGGCCCTTCCACCATGGCCATAAACTAGCATGGGGTACCATAGCATGTTGTGGCCTCAATATCAACTAGACCACAACCTTCTTTTGTCATCAAAGCACCACCTCGGTTGCCTACAACATCCTTTGTGGTTAGGACCCCATAGCACGTTGCAGCGATGGCAACCTAGACACCCTTTGTCATTAGGGTGCCAAGACGTGTGGACCCCCCACCTATCCGGGGTCTGGTGGTGGGAACTGCATCACATCCTGCCCACCCAAAGTCATATCCTAAGATACTTGATGAGTGTGTAGCTAACAAAATTATTAGGAAATGTATGGAGTTAGGTCCTCCTAAGCTTGTCCCCTTATCATCCATCCAAATGGCCTCATCATCTCAAGTTTGCCAACTTGAATGCATACAACCAACAAATGAGCATTGAGGCTCAGAAGCCCATTGAACAACCAAAGACTAAATCTCCTCCTTGGTAGATTTGTCTCTTGGGTCACATGGAGGAGGTACAGGCTACCAAAACAACGGATAGCAGAAAATATTTCTTAGACACATTGGCATAAGTTAAATAGGCCCTTAAACAAAAGAACATAACTTTGAGCTTGTACGACTTGATAATGACTTCCGCTACTCATTGCGAGACATTCGTTCTCATGCTAACATCTATTCCTATTAAGGAAGATATTCTAGAAGACAAAAAGGCCATTCAAGCCATAATGGTTCCCCCCACAACCTAAGAGTCAAGGTCAACACCCTTAACATTTCATGATGAGGCTATCAAGGTTGACCTTGAAAAGGGTCAGGTGACCAGTGCGCCCATGTTTATAATAATTTGTGTAGGCCAGTATAAAATTTGTAGGGTGCACGTTGATGACGGGGAAACAACCAATGTCATCCCATTCCCTGTTTTTGACAAACTTGGCCTAGTTGATTAGATCAAGCTGACAAAAACAACATGCTTGAAATCCTTTAATGAAGCACGTGTTGTTGTAAAGGAAATGGTCACAATAGCTTTTGTGGGAGGGGAGAAATTTCCTACTACTGTTGAGTTCATTGTTGTTGAGGAAATGCATGGATTCAACCTAATCCTAGGGAGGTCTTGTCTAGCCCAGTTATAGGCTATTTCTTCAGCTATTCATCAAGAGATCCACTTACCCTACAAGGATGGAGATCTATGGTGACAATGTAGCTCCCCTAACTATCAACAACATTGACACAGAACAATGGTTAGAAATAGAGTTCTCTGAAGACATGCCACCCATTCAGGGTGAAAGCTAGTGTTGTCCAATTGATCCACCTAAACAACCAATTGAAATGAGAAACCTCCTTGAGGAAGCTCTCTAGGCAGAGTTGCCCTTTTGTGAAATAGACAAAGGTCTAGAAAATATTTTCTTGTGCCTCCTAGGCCTTATGCACCTTCCAACCCTCATTGGGTTACAAACCATTTACATGACTAAGGCATCTTCTTAGTTTGTTTGCATGTTTTGCTTACCTTTTGCTCGTTGCTTGTACAATTACGTTTGTGTTGTTATTTGCATCTTGTGTTGGTTATTTCATTTCTTTAGATTATTGCGGTTTTGTTTAGCCTTTTTGTTCTAAAAAAAAGAATAAAAAAATTTAAAAAATAAAATAATAATAAAAACTGGCAACTTGCTCCTTTCTATGTTGTAGCTTGGAAAGACATTAAACTATTGCATGGCTTGTTAAGGCCTAAAATTGGCAACTTACTTCCTTCCTACGCTATGGCCCAAAATGGCCTTAAACTAGCGATGGCTCGAAATGACCTTAAACTAGTGATGGCCCTTCTGCCATGACCATAAATTGGCATGGGGTCCACAAGGGACCTAATTGCATAAACCAAATCACACATTAAAATTACAACAAAAGGGATATGGAAATAAGCATAATGTTTTCATTAAATTATCAATAAAATATATAGTTCAAGTTTACATTTAAAACAAAAACAAATTGCCAAAAACATAAAATTGCCCAATAGTAGGGCTACATTCTGGGTAGTTCAACCTGTAGTGTTCGATGGGAGTTAAGGTTCTTCCTCTTCCTCTTCATCCATTACTTTGCTAAGGTTTGCGCCATCACTTGGAACCTACGTTAAATAAAAATAAAATAATAAATTAGCTAACAAATAAAGTGACATGCAACATTACAATAAAGTAAATAAAAATAATTCAAACTAGACCAACCTAAGAAGGACCTACATCCATGTCTGGAGGCATCTTATCGAGGCTTGCATCCAAGTGTCGAAGGATTTCATCCTTCGATAGTCGTGTCCAATCTTCCTTGCCCAGGTTAATACTTGCAAGAGTCTTCCTTTTCTCCATGGCTATTCATGAGGGCATCCTTGTGAAAACTAGCATAAGTAACCTCTCTCGAAGGTACAACAATGTGTCTCTGTGGGGTTTCACTCACCACTATGTTGTGGGAAAATAGTTCATAAGCATGTGTTCTGTTAATTGCATCAAGAAATATGTCACAACAACGATGCTCCATGGACTTGTCATTGTACCTCTTAAGGTATGCCTCACATTCCTATTTATAGTGGTACTTATGATTCTTTTGAGTCTAACCCCATTAATACACTTTTGTGCATAATCCTTCCAATCTTGGTTCTTCCTTGCTAGTAGGTTCATTTGCAACTGTTGCTTAATCACCTCATGAGTGACCTCATTTTTGCCCCAAATGGCTAACTAATACCTAGCATAGTTAATTTTAGCTATGTGCTAGGTACCGTTAGGTTTGCCACTTGCCACTAGGAAGTCATAATGGGACTGCAGGTTCTCTAATCTTGCATCTTGGCTTGCCCCCTCTCCTAGAGCTCATGCACCTATTTCCATATGTGCTCGTTAATGCACTTGCACTCCCATAATGCTCTCGTAGATGAGAGCATGCATTTGCTTGCCTTGTCATACACATGGTGGGGCACTTACTCCACATCAGGGGGAAACTCAAGCACGACATTAACCTTGACCACCCTGTTTGGGTCCCACTGAAGCTATGAACCTATTATCACATAATAGGCAAGATAACGTTGTCCATGAATCAAGTAGTAAATTAGTAGAGAAAAATAGATAAATATAAACACACTAATCTTGGGGTCCATTTTTTGTATACGGTCCATCATGTCATCCACCAAGCCTTGCATAAAGGAAAAATTATCAAGAGCCTCCATCTGTGGTTGCATGTGAAAGGTGGATTTGGATGCTAGGCACTTAGTGGAAAGACTAGCAGTTGTAACATCACACTTAATAATTATTAGAGAACCAATAGCCAAGGGTGTAAGGGCTAAAAAAAATAAATTAATTAATAAAAATAAGAACAAAAAAAAAGAAAAATAAATATGGTAGTGTAAAGCTCCTACCCAACAAGCCCTTAGATGTGAGAGCGGAGGGATTGTCCATATGCACATCATCAAAGAAATTTTCAAACTCATCCCTGTCAAACTACAACAACCCCTTTTCCTCAAGATTTTGTAGTACTTCTATGACTTCTCATTCCTCTTCGTTTGCTACTTGTCCCTTAGGTTGAGGAGGGACATCATCCTTTATGGGGTCTACTATTGTTGTAGGCGTCCTTTTGCCTACATCACATAAGTTAAGTTAGAATTTTTAATTATGAGCATAGTATCACATGACACATTATAGTAGTATCTAATAATTCATGCTTTTGATTTATGAGTGCACATTACAAAGCTTGAAGTAGATCTTTCTACCACTCTCCCTTCACATATGAGCTCCTTCGTGGGGCATGGTTTCTTAATCTTTATTCTAGATGACTCCATTGCCTTAGCAATGAGTCATGCCCCTCTCATAGTATTTCTAATATTGGTTGGTGGGGCCTCCCCTATACTATGACATGTGTGGTGAGATCATCCCACATTGCCTTTGGCCATTATAGAAAATGACTTGTTGATTGTCTCCAGTAAGGATCCTATGATTGCATGGGCTTGAATAGGTGATAGATCCATGACCTAAAGATTTACCTATGGTCTTGCACTATCCATTTCCCTTCCTCACAAACCTCCAAAAACTCTACAAACCTTATTAGGCATGCTGCGAAGAATGTGAAGTGCACGTGTGATCCCGCTTGGAGGTTGTGATGCAACCTAACAATTTCAGCACACAGGCCATTGGTAAGGTAAGAGGCCTAGTGGTACTATGTCCCCTCATCTATTACATCCCTCATCATCCAAGCTTTTTTCAGCCCAAGGATTTTCCCTTGTTAGAGTAGCTTTGGGAATGTGTGAGCAAAAAAAGACTAGATAGAGGTGATGGACCATAACTACCTTCACTTCCTTGATTGGTATGCTTTTGCAGACCTTAGAAGTGCCCAAAAACTTCTCAACATTCCCTATATGGTCTAAGTGTTTATCATTTTTTTGTAACTGGTGGACCCTTGGAGGGGATGCCAAACAGGTCCACAAAGAATTCATCTATGATGTCAAAGTTCACTCGCACACTATGGGCCTGCGTCATGAAGCGATCAGTGCTCTCACTGAAGAAGTTGACGATGACAATCATCTTGGCCATTGGGATACTTGGGTTGATGGCCATGAAAAGGTCCATTAACCTAGCCCACTAAAGCTTCTTGGTTATCTCCACTAGGGCCTCATAGCACAACCAATGTTATGAACTCTCAACCTCATCATATTTCATGATGAGAGTGGCCTTAATACGGCCTGTTGTGACCACTGTGACTTCTCCTAACTTAATTGTAATTGCAATAGGAAAAATTAAAATTAGAAACATGAGAAAATCTAGGTAGAAAATGCATAAAAAATGAATGATATACTACTTATGTGGCACAAATGGTATGTGGGATGGTAGTGATGGAGCTGAAACCTCCTCCATGCTCGGTATGCCAATCACCCACTTCGGATCCAACTAGTCGAGATCTCAACACCTCTCGTAAGACTTAGAATATCAGTGAGGGAGTTCCACTAAGTTTGTCCTAATCTATCCAATCATTGCTACATGAACATTTTCAAAAGATGAGAATTCCTGTAGGGTAGTGAGAGTTAAGTTAAATTCCCCCTCCTCATCATGGAGGCCAGTTGCATCAATGGTGAACCTGGAAATAGACATGAGTGGTTAGCATCTTAATATGAGTCATAATTAAGTGAATAGTACAAGAGTCATAATAGGACTTACCCTTCAGCATAATACACTATCTTGGGTGGGTTCTAGAAAAGTGTATGTATGCATTGGGCAATGAACAACATGTTGTTCTTGTTGTAGCATTGGAATTCTAGCATCTCTCAGATCCTGAACAAAGGCCTAAGGCCCTTATAACCCCAGCCTATGCTCCATGCTCCATCGCTAGTAGGCTCATCGGATATGAACCTTAGGATGCCTCGGTTTGCCCTAGGCAATAACATTTCTGTTATGATGCTGGCTACTTCTATCACCAAGTGTAACCATATCATCACATGGAAGTGGTAGAGCAAAAATTCTAGGAATTCTTATGCTCTTGACCTCAACCATACCACCTGGTGACCCACACATGTGTCTAGTGTAGGTACATTTAGCACAGGCTTGCTCATGCAACACAGAATACCCACCAGCTCAACCATGACGAGGATGGATTTGAATAGTACCCTATGGCTATAGTAGTGACAAGAGGAGAATGTTAGCATTGGATACAAATAATGAAAAGAATACATAAAAATTAGACTTAATATAGTAGTAAAACACTCTTAAACTTCCCCACCAAACCCCATGGGAAAGGGACGTTGGCATATCCATTTGACGTGTCTACTCCCCAACGGGGCATAACATTAACATCTACATTTCACATTTACAAACATTATAACTTTGAAAATATCAAAAAATTCACTATCAGTTATTCTCCCCACAGAGCATAACCCTTGAAACTACAAAATATTCTAACTATTGGCTACACTCCCCGTAGAGCGTAACCCTTGAAACTACAAAAAATTCTAAGTGTTGGCTATGCTTCCCATTGAGTGTAACAGCTGCAAAAAATTCAAAGTGTTAGCTATGCTCCTTGCCAAGCGTAACAACTGAAAAAATTTTTAAGTGTCATAAAATTTTCAAATTGTTGGTTACACTCATTGTAGAGCGTAACCTATTGATTGCGTTGCTTGCAAAGTGTAACACTAGAAAATCAAAATTTTTTCTAACTTTTTTTCGTCACACTCTCAAGAACATAACTGGCATGATAGTCATGACCCTCATAGTTGCTCTGCTTAGATTATTATGCTCTACTTTCATCATCAAGTTGCTTTAGTTGTAACTAAAAACAAACAAAAGAAAAATATGTGTGCACAAAAGCCATTATAGCCCTATCTTGCATCACGTGTAGGATGCCAACAAACTCTTGTCCTACACCATGTTTGGGATTCCAAAAAACCCTTATTTTGCATCACACGCAGGGTGTTAAAAACCCTCATCTTGCACATGGTGTGAGATGCTAAGAAAAAGGAGAGAGGGGGGAACACCCTCACAACAAAGAAAAAAGGATTAGAAACCCATAAAAATAAATCCACCACACGCATTCTCTCTCTTGGTTGTGACTCATGGTAGCTGTGGTGGTGGTGGCGGTCCTTGCCCAAGGTAGGCCATTCTCAAAATCCAAAAAAGTAAAAAAACCCAAGGTGAACAACACAAAAGGAAAGAAATCAAAGTGTAGAGCATAGTGCCTTACCTTGCTAATGGCATCTCCCTTTGGTTCTCTATGAATGCCCTAGAAAGGTGCCTTGGTGCATGTTCTTCTTCATTCACATTGCTTAGGTTGGGGTGTTGGCATTCACTACAGTATGTCATGGTTGAATGATTACACTCTTGTTTTCCTCTTCCTCTTTGTTACACTTTGGCTTCTTTCTCTCATTACTACACTCTTACTCCCTTTACCTTAGCCACACTACACTCGATGACTATTTGTTTCAACTTTGAAAATAACAAGTTGACTATGGTAAAACTCCTATTTATACTCTTCTGGGGTGAAGGACATGTCACCCTCCTAGGTATTGTCCCATATCCTGCGTGTAACACAAGACTATCCCATGTTCCGCATGTAACGTAGGACAAGCATAGCACCCAGAGTTAGAAAAATTTTCTAACTTTTTCAACATTCCCATACTTAGAAATTTTTTTGCATTTTTTCTAATTTTTCAATAAATGCCCAGCCTAGTCCCACATTCAAAACTTTCTAAGCCTACCTGAATTGATGCATCCTACACACACCATGATCCACTATGACATTAAATTGACAATCCTAGGGCCGATCAAGGCCCCAAAATTAATTTACATACTTGCTTATATGGTCCCACAACTGCACAGTTAGGTGAATTTTCATAACAATATCTTCCTTATTTTATGCATTTTACCTTATTAAGACAGGTGTGGCTTAACATTTTTTTGGTTGTTTTGCAGGATTTTTGGTAGTATTGTAGAATGAATGCATACAAGCATCTTCATTCACCCTTGGTCTTGACTGGACCTTATGGATATTCCATGAGATGTGTAAACACTAAGCTCCTAGACTTTGAACCTATGACTTATGACACAAACGTAGCATACCTAGAGACATCTCTTGATTGGCCAGACCATCTAGTTAGAGCTCTAGACCTAAAGGCAGGTGACGTAATTAAGGATCCTCTCATAGAAGTCCCTGTAATAAGAAGTAAAGGCAAGGCAAAGACATTGAAATTTAGTTCTTTGTTGGAGCCTCAAATCAAATAGAGCATCTCAAAAATTCTCAATGATAACGTTAAGGTATTCACATGGTCCTACAAGGACATGCTGAGCTTGGACCCTCGCATAATATAACACAACATTATCCATGTCCCTCACATAAAACCAGTCAAACAAAACCCTCGTAAGGTTAAACTTGAGGTGGCGTTGGTAGTTCATGATGAAATCACTAAGCTTTACAAAGTTGGTTTCATTTGGATACTTGACTACATAAAGTGGGTTTAAAACATCATAGTTGTCCCTATGAAAAATAGAAGTATACGCATTTGTATAGACTTCTAGGACATGAAAAAGGTGACCATCAAAGATGATTTTCCATTGCCTAGTATTAACCAACTCATTGATACTATGGTTGGTCATGCCTTATTGTCCTTTATCTATGGGTTTTCAAGGTACAACCAAATTAGGATCAACCCAGAGCATCAGCTCATCACCACCTTCATGACCCCTTGGGGTATGTTTTTCTATACAATGATGCCTTTTGGACTAAAGAATGTAGGAGCACCCTATCAATGTGCAATGACATATATCTTTAGTGATTATCTACTAGACTTACTTAATGACTACATTGACTATATAGCAGTTAATTCCAAGGTAGCTCATGATCATGCAGATGACTTAGAATGTGTTCTCAAACATTGCCTTAGACATGATCTTAGGCTAAACCCCAAGAAGTGTGTCTTTGGTGTCAAGACCAATCACATGCTAGGCTTTGTAGTATCAGAAGCAAGTATATGTGTAGACCCTGATAAGGTTAAGGCTATCACCAACTTAGCACCATCGACAAACCTTAAGGAGCTACGTGGATTATTAGGTAGATTACAAGTCATACGTAGGTTTATCACAAGGTTGACTAATAAGTTGTAGCTAATGCAGCATTTGCTCAAAAAGGGGGTTTACTTTGAGTGGATAGCGCAATGCTAAGAGGCATTTGACAACCTTAAAAAGGAGGTAGCTCAACTTCCAATAGTCTATCCTCCGCAAGAAGATAATCCATTTTACATTTACCTTGCAACCTTAGACACGTCCATTGCTTCTCTACTTTGGTAAAAGCAAGAAAATGGATCAGAGGTCTTTGTTTACTACTTAAGCCATGCACTAGTAGCTCATGAAGCAAAATATAATGATGTAGAGAAGAATTGTCTTGCCTTAGTCTTTGCACTTAAGAAATGGAGACATTATCTTTTCCGTAGTTGAGTTAATGTTATCTGCAAAAGCAATGTGCTCTAGGTAATTACTACAAACATATATGAAAGTAGTCGAATGACACAGTGGAAGGTAATAATTGTGGAGCCTAACCTACACTACATAGCACAAGCATCGACAAAGGGTCAAGAAATAGCCACACAACTCATGGCTTCACCCATAGATGATCAAGCAACAATAGATTCAGAATTTCTGGATGAGCATGTTAATATCATAAGCCAAGTGCCTACAAACTTTGAGGTAGTTTTACACTTTGATAGTGCTTCAACCACGCAAGGTGGTAGTGCTCTTGCCATTATCATGTTTCCCCTTGGGGAGATATGACCCTTCACATATCATTTTGTATATCCTTGCATAAATAATGTGGCCAAGTATGAAGGTCTCCTTAGAGGTGTCTTAGAAGCTTGTGATTTAGGAATCTAAAACATAGTAATTTGAGGTGATTCGTAGCTTGTTGTTAACTAAGTCACAGAGGTTTATGCTTGCAAGGCATAACATTTACAAAGTTATTGTGATTTGGCAAAACACTAGCTCAAAAAATTTACAATTGTAGACATTCAACATATTCCTCATAACAAAAATGCCATTGCTAATGCATTAGCCACTTCAGCCTTAAGCATAGCATCTAACATGTTTTTTTACCTTGCTTGCTTCAATAATGTATTACATGAAACCTATCACTCAACAAAAAGCATTGCATTCATAGACGCAACAAGCATAGCCCATGCCTAGGAGTGGTATGACAATCTTAAGACATACCTCCAAGAGGGTGAGCCTCTACAAAATCTAACCTTTGCTCAAAAAGATGCAGTATGAAAATGATCACGACATTCCATCCTTGTAGGTGATAACACCTTGTGTTGCAGATCCTATGATGCAATATTGTTAACCTGCATTAGTGGTAGTGAAGTGCAAACGATCATTGATCAAGTCCATGAGGGACTATGCGTAGGCCACATAGCACCCAAGGCAATGGTAGTAAAAATTAGACACCTAGGCTACTATTGGCCTTACATGGAGTGTGATTGCATTTCCAAGGTTAGAACATGTGACGTATGTCAGTGACATGGTAATCTAATACACATGCCACCCACTGAACTGCATACCATACAGATCACATGGCCATTCCAATGTTGGGGGTTAGATATCATAGGACCTATAACACCTAAGTCTTTTGTGGGACATAGCTTCATCATAATCGTAATAGAATACTTTACCAAGTGGGTTGAAGTTGTTACCCTTAGGAAAAAAATGTCATAACAAGTTTGCAAATTTGTTCTACACAACATAGTAACCTGATTTGGTTTACCCATGACTATAGTCATAGACAATGAGTTATAATTCAGCAATGCAGAAACTGAAGCCTTTTGTGAACACCTTGGCATTAAACATTCCTTTTCATCATTGTACTACCCACAAGTGAATGGCCAAGTAGAGGATATGAATAAAGTCATCATCAACCTTTTGAAGAGGATGCTTAGTAATAGCAAATGATGATGGCAGGAATAGCTGGTCCATGCATTATGGGCCTAACACACGACATGTAGAGCAGCAATAGGTAAGACACCGTATAGTATTATGTATGGATCTAAAGCAATGTTACCTCTTGAATTGTAGGTCTCATCACTTCATATGATCCTCTCGAGCTTCATTGATGAGGTTTAGAACAACAATTTGAGAACTATTAACCTCAGCTCTGTAAAGGAGGAGCACATGCAAACACTTGATTGCATTGAGTGGTACTAGGAAAAGCAATGAAAAAAGCACCATCACAATCAGCATCAACGCCAAATCAAGAAGGGGGACTTAGTCCTCAAGGTCATTAATGAGTCTATGGACAAATTCTTAGCTAAGTACGAAGGGCCTTTCTTGGTCAGAAAGGCCTATGAAAATGCAGCATTCAAGCTTGCTAATCTAGACAGCAATGAATTTGCTAATCCAATCAACCACTTGTACCAAAAGCTATACTATGCCTAGTATGTAATGCCATGCCAATGATAAGGTAATGTAAAAGAGTGTTCGAGAATGTCCTTAGGCTATGACGTTGAACTAGCACCCACAACATGGTCTGTTATGACCTTATACTAGACATCCATCATTTGCTATGACATTAGACTAGCACAGTGGTTTGCTAGGACCTTAAACTAGCACAACATGGTTTTCCAAGATCTTAAACTAGGTTCATGGTCTACTAGTTCCTTAAATTAGTACATCATGTGGTCTACCAAGACTTAAAACTAGGTTCGCAGTTCAACATCCACAGTTCAACACAGATAGTTTTGCAGACAAGTGAGCATGAATACTTCCAACCATCTATTGCCTACTCACACCTCTTGAGCATGATGGGGTGGGATGTTGTAGTTCTAGAATGAAGTTCACGTCATCAAGGAAAAATCCTCTGGAACATTTGTAGCATCACCATCCTTGGCATTTTGCTGACCTTTTGGAGCTACCGTCACCATCGCCAATCATCTTGGTCGGAGCTCTCACCATCAGCATCACTTGTAGGAGAACCAAAGGTACTATGGCCCAGCCACAGCACTACCATCCTCTTACCCTCACCATTTCTTAAGCTTGGAAGAGCATCTAGTAGTGCAATTCTTCACCATGTTGTTGGGTTTTCTAGCTCCTATCTTTGGTGAGGACTAGAGCACCTGCATATCCAATGCCTCAATCCACTTGGGTGCTGACTTCTAGTGTGGCTGCTAGAGGTTTTGTAGCTTATCGCCACCAACGCCTGCATTGGTCTTCCTACTTTGGACACTGCATCCACCTATAACTGACACAGCACTCATGACCCTTGTAGTGCCCTTGAAAATAGGACTTTTCCTTCATCTCACATGGTGTGGTTGTTTTTCTTATTTTCTCTATATTGTGTTTGTAGGATGAAGCCTTAATGATGTCAGTCAAGGGTGTGTTTCATCGTGGTGGCAAGTCATTGCACTACTCCGATGTGTCTAATTTGACTTGCCAAGCTACTCAAAAGTGCACATCCTTATTATCCCTTTATAGCCTATTCATATTTACCCCTTTGCCTTACATTTTTCTGCATTCGATGCAAGCTTCTTTGATGCACATAACACCCTTCTTTCAGTCAACTGTAGAACCCATGATAGATGTAACACAACTCATCTCATGGGGAGCCTTTGTGGTCTGGTCAAAGTCCCATGTGAATGCAACACATCTCATCCTAGGGAGGAAACACTTGTTCTACAGACATGATGCAGTTGCCTCTAAGTAAATTTTGTTAAGTGGCACATAGTCTACTTGGCAACAAAACATCTTCAAGAAAAAGAAGAAGAAGAAGAAGAGAGCAAATGAAAAAGAAGCAAGAAAGAAAAAACAAAAAGAAAATAGAGAGACAAAAGAAAAAAAAAACCCAAAGCAAAAGAAAATTGGGATAAAATAAGTGCCCAAATAAAAATAGCATAGTTGTCATTTTACAATTGGTTGAACCCTAGATTGACCATCTCATAAGCACTTTAACAAGAGGTCAAAATCCTAGGGGTAGGCCCTCTCTACATGTTGACTCCCTCACAAGCACTTCGACAAGGGATCATGCTTTGGTAATAAGCCATCGTAATGATGCATCCTGCATCCACATGTATAATGAGCATCCTTCCTACCTATTATCCCTTGACCCCTCTCCCTAACCTATTCCCTACCATACCTTATTCGCTTAGCACTCTCAAGCATAGTGAAGCGTTGTCTAATCGGGCATTGAGGAGTGGTGTTGGTGTTGTGTTCGTCGTGGTGTTTTGTATTCTTTGTTGATGTCTCTTGGGCCAATCCTCTAGATGTCAACAAAGAGAGGTCAATGAAACACCATCAATTTTAGGTTTCTATAGTTCAATGGAAAATGTGTTTAAGTGTCAAAAAAATTGGCAAATTTTTCTAAGTGTTGGTGATATGCTCTCCAACATAGCTAGCATAGCACACATTAAGGTCTATTTTGCAAAATTTTTGTAAGTGTTAGTAGTAGTTTCATGAAAATTTTTCTAAGTGTCCTACTATGCTCTAGATCTACTTTCTATGGTCCCTAACATAGCTACTGTAGCACACACTTCCATAGCTAGTTTGCCCTAGCGTCAAGCCAAAAGTTGTTAGGGTCACTTGGGATGGATGAAATAGTTTCACAAATTTTCTATCTCCTGAGTTATCATGCTTACTATGGTCCCTAGCATAGCCAATGTAGCACATGTTCCAGTGGCCAATTCACCCAAGTACCAGGCTAGAGGTTGTCAGAATTGCTCGAGATGAACAAAATAGTTCATCAAATTTTCTATCTCTTGGGTTGCTACTCTTTGCTATGCTATCTAGCATAGCAAGCATAGCATAAGTTCCATTGCCTAGTTTTACCTAAGTGTTGGATAGGAATCTGTCAAGCTAGCTCGACATGGAAGGCACATTGACACATTTTCTAACTTCTGAGGCTACCTCTCCTACTATGACCTAGAGCATACCTAGCATACCATGAAGGAAGACTACAACTTTTATTAAAATTTGGCTAAGTGTCCTTGCTACACTCCCTAGTGTAGCTAGCATAACCAATGTGAAACATCAAAATTTTGCAAATTTTTACTAAGTGCTATGTTACGCTCTAGAGTGTAGCCAACTTAACACTAGAGAAAAGCCTTTGATAGCCTTGAAAAGCCTCTAGAACTCAGCGTCATCCTTCATCTAGTTTTAAGTAGTTCTTCTCTCAACCCTTCTCTCCCAGTGCATGCCCGCAGTGTGGTGATTGTAATTGTATGACACCTTTATTTGAGTGTGACGTATTGGACATCCACATGACTGGAAATAAAGATCGAGATTACTTCATCATTGCAGCATTCACTTAGCTTAATTATTTACTTAATTGTTATTTACTGGTTTCTTAGTTAATCTCTTCTTATCCTAAACTCTTATTAAATGCAGAATGAGTACGACTTGATTTTGAGGATTTAAGTGTGACTAAATTTAGCTCTTAAATGATGGAGCTTTGAACTTATTTGCTCTAGAACTTCTCCAGCCATGTCTCTGTGAGTGTGACCTCTAGATTAGATCATGGTCTTAGGACCTCATTTTACTTGGATTATACTATTTTTACTATGGTAATCTAGTGAATAGACTCCACCTTAGTCTCCTCATGCAAGGGCCTAATAACATGGGCTTCCTTGGTAGCTTGTTCTTAGAATAGTTGTTGTTACACCGTTCCTCTATATGGTCATTTTTCTTAGGGTTGTGGTGGCCATCCTACTTGTGGTTCTTGCTTTGGTGCCATCTGCAATCACAAACATAATCTTGGATTAGTTATTTGGATATAATCCTATTTTAATTTGAATACCTTGCAACTATTCAATTAGGTTAAGTTTATTTGTCAAAAAGTTAAAATTTTATCATTAAGTTCTTATGTAGTAATCATAAAAATATGATAATATTTTATTCCCACTTCAATGGAGGTTGATTATTGATAGTAATTATTAGGAGAATTATTTTAATATTTTTTAATATCTTATCTATAGGGTATTAGAATAATTTCTATCAAATACCTAGTATTTGATGCCCCCACAACATAAAGCATATCTTTGAAACTTGAGAATCAAAGAATAGGTAAAATTGAGTAAGTGGTTAGGCAGTCATCGCTCCTGAAAGTCTCTATGCTCTAAAAGCTTCAAACAATCCCTTGCCATTTGAAGAAAAATATAAAAAATAAGCTAAGTGTCACACACATTTATATTATTTTTGCACTTCATTGATGGGGATACGTTGATAGGGTTACATCAATGTATTAGATTATGTCAACAAGGATGTGTTGATGTAGCTATTAGCAACATTTTTCAAATTTGAATTCTAGGGAATTTTAAAAGAGTTTGAGGTCAAAATGAAGAGCAAAATGGAAGCTAAAAAGCTAGGAAAAACTAGAAATAATACTTTTGAGATGTTGGTTTAGAAATTTGAACAATTTTGAATATATGGAATAATTAAATGGAAGGTGTTTCTTAAGCCAAATTAGCATAAAATTGGATGATGCAACCTATTGAGATTGTTAAAATCAAATTTAGGCTTATGTTTATGGAGTTTAAATTGAAAGAGACCAAAAAATATGCAAGTGGGTTCTCCCTAAAGCAAGTGTTTGCCTAAGAACTCCCTTCCATATCTCCATCATAAGGAGTCAATCGACATCTTGAATGATGAATGGTGATTTAGGTTAAATACCATATCCATGTAGAAGATTATTTGAAGATTATGTAATCTATGAAACAAAAACTAATAGATGACCATGATACTAGGTAGTGAGATAAGAAAATGGAATGCTAGAATGATGGTAAGAGAAAGATTAGGAGAGTAAAATCTAGATCATAGTCGCAGGAGATCCTTTTGTGGAACGTGTGATTAGAATAATCCTAATATTAATCCATTTTAAGTCTAGACTAAGTCCATACCATATTAAGTGGTCTCACATTGATATGTTCTTCCTCTCCTACCATCATGAGCTAACAACAACCACAAAGAATGATCATCACTTTAGGAAAATAAGAAAATAAAAGAAAGTAGTTAGAAATTATTTAGGAAGAAATTTGGGCCTTAGTTAGAGGGGTGCCTTTAGGCATGAGTAACATGTCTTTCCAACCTCATAAATAATGCTTGTATTCTAAGAGATCTTCAAAGGTATTGAAACACCACAAAATTCTGGGTCTTGACATCACGATTGCAAATTTGGCTAAGTGTTAGAACGATGGCACTTTTTGCACAGATGTTACACTATGTAGCGTAGCACAGTTTTCAAGCTATGCAGTGTAGCACAACATGGCCCACTTGACTTTGCAAGTGTCCCATGTTCCACACATAACTTGGGATAAGCATGGTCCCACCCACCACACCTCCACATGGCACTTGATCCACATTTTGGGCTAACCCTAGCCCTATAAATACCCTGGGAACCCAAGGGTTACATTCCTGGACTATTGGCATTCCCTAAGGGTTGGCATTCTTTAATTGTTGGCATCTCCCAATAGTTACGTTCCCAAACTGTTGACATTCCATAGTGGTTACATTCCTAGACCGTTGGCATTCCACAAGTGGTTGACATTCCTTAACTGTTGGCATTCCATAGCGGTTACATTCCTTGACCATTGGCATTCCCCAAGGGTTGGGATTCCTTAAATGTTGGCATCTCCCAGCGGTTACATTCCTAGACCATTGGTATTCCCCAATAGTTAGCATTCCTTAATTGTTGGCATCTCCCAGTGGTTACATTCCTAGATTGTTGGCATTCCCTAGCAGTTAGCATTCCTTAATTTTTGACATCTCCTAGCAGTTACATTCCTAGACCATTGACATTCCCTAGCAGTTAGCATCCCTTACATGTTGGCATTTCCCAGTGATTACATTCCTGGACCGTTGGCATTCCCAAGTGGTTGGCATTCCTTGGATGTGAGCCTTTTTAAGCACGTGGCATTTGGCATTTTGGGGGAAGAGGGAGGTGGGGACTAAGCTCTGTGGGTGAACAAGACCCAGAGCACACCACACTGGTAGAGAGGTAGAGTTGCACATCACGGCCCACTGCAACCCCATTGCAACCCTGCAAAACATTGTATGGTACATTGCGGTGGCCAACCTGGCAGGCACGGNGCCCTGCAGAACATTGTATGGTACATTGCGGTGGCCAACCTGGCAGGCACGGTTCATCATGACAAGCACCAGACTTCACGACTCAATGCCACCAAGGCTATGACTATGCTTCCACGATGCCTATGGTACACTGTGTATATCTTTTTGAATTAATCATGCTCCCTCTTTTGGGGCGGTGCATTGTTGTTCTCAAATTCTATTACATTTCTCAAGCATTTCTCTCTAGCATTTAGTTTAATGCTTGTACTTTCTTACCATTTCATACATATTTGCACATTTGTGTCATTGTTCTTAGGCCAGGACATCCTGCTATGCTCTAGCTGAGTTGGACCCGATGACCATGCATAATGTAATATAAACTCTTTTCACACACAATCATTTTAACATCACATAAGTCCTTGTTTGATCGACAAGACCATTCAAGGAACCCCATTTCTATTCTCTCCAACACAGCCCTCGCACGGATTCGGGGTTAGGATATGTGCCTGATAACCTCTCGGTGTTCCAGCCATCGATATTTTCAGTCGCAACAGTTTTTGGCACTAGAAGGAGGGCATGAACCATTTTTGTCTACATTTTTGATTAGCACTTAGTTAAAACTCTGGATGTTCTAGAGAGCATAACAAGTTCTCAGAGCATAGCAAGCTCTAGCGTAGCGAGTGTAGTGCTAGAGTTGGCCATTTTAGCAGTTTTCACACTTAGCACTTTTTTCCTGCATTTTCACACTTGGCATTTTTTTTTCTTTATTTCATTTTTACACTTATCAATTTTCCTGCTATCGGTAGATTTAGTCATTTTTTTCTCGTTTTCAGAGTTGCCATTTTCTACAAATAGTAACTTTCACAACCCGATCTGTGAATATGAATCCAAATCAATGTTCCACATCAATGTCTAACACGTTTGATACCAAAATCTAGCCAAAGTGTGCCACACTAAGCCTTGAACAATATAACTTCATTTGTGTAAAAATCCAACCCAACTTGCCTATCGATCGTGTGGAAAGGGAAGCGAAACAAGACTATGAACTTGTCCACAAAGGAGGTCGTGAGTTCATCCCTTCAGCATTTGATATAATCTCACTGTCTGAACACCATCATAAACTCATATCATAGCTTCTCATGGCTAGAAGTCAAACCCTACAATTATTTCCAATAGAGCCTCAAGGTGGAGACAAGGAAGATGATTTTGCAGCCTAATCTGAACATGGAGATTCATACCATACCGTTAGTCCCCATGCCCATACGAACCCATTGTTTCAAACTTTCTTGGAAGAGACTATACTTCCACCACCAGCTTCTCTATGGGAAGTGCCCACTCCCATTCCCATCTTCTCCAAGTTCAACATTCAATCTAACACATCCACTTCCATCATACCATTGCAAATAGAATCCCAATAGCCTCCTCCTCAAACTAATGCAGGAACGACTTTTTGACCGCAAGTGATTAGGATGCCATCGGTCATACCTGCTTCCACGTCCACCAATTACATACGTCAAGTGCAAATCCAACAAGCACCACTGATCACTTCACAACCTGTAACTAGGTAGTGGGTCCCACCAGTTGTTTAGAAAAACCTACCTACTCATTATAGCGTACTCGTAGTATCAACCCCGAACTTCATCCCACTGCAACAAACGATAGTCCAACAATCTCTCTTTCCAAAAACGGTGCAACAATCAAGTCATTATCAACCACCATCAACCCAACCTGTCGGTCTACCTACTGCTCAAGAGTGGGCAGATATGAAGAAAATGATGCACTTGTTAGCAGAAGAATTAAAACGCCTTAAAATTATGAACATCGAGGAAGTCAAGGTACTAGACTTCTATCAAGATAATCCAATTAACCCCTTAGTCCCACCGCGAACCTTGCCAAAGGGGGTTTCATTATCCTAGTTAACCAAATACAATGGAGATGGAGATCCAAACGCTCACCTAGTAACATTCAGAACATAATGTCTACTTCTTCAGGCATGGCCTCATGTGATTCTGTGTGTGTTTTCCATGTCCTTAACCGGAAAATCCCTAGACTGGTACTGATCTTTACCCCGTAGCTCCATATCTTCTCTAGAGGACTTGTTACACCAATTTGTCACCTGTTTCAAATACAACCTAAAAATTAAAGCCACACTAGATAGCCTGATTTAGATTAAACAAGTGCCATTAGAGCCAGCATAGAAATTTATCCAAAGGTGGAGTGCAACTCTTAATGAACTTCACAAGCCCATTTTGGAAACATATCTACTTACCATCCTTAAGGCAACTACGAATGACTTTGTTAAATCAAAACTTTATTATTTGAAAGCCCGTACCTTGAGCCAAGCATTCGCACAAATTAAGAACATAGAAGAAGCAATGCAAGCTAGCAATGACCCTGCTTATGTGGCCTATAGGAACCAAGACACTCGCAAACAAAACACAACAGTGGAAACAATGGCCACAAGCACAAGAGCAAGAAACTGGGGCCTAATAGTTAAGCAACCCCGAATCCATGAGAGGGTCATGTTGGAGAAAATAGAAATGGAGTATCTTGAATAGTCTTGTCAATCAGATAGGAATTTACGTGGTGTTAAAATGACCATGTGTGTGAAGAGTTTATACTACATTATGCACAAGCATTGGGTCTGGCTAAGTTAGAACATAGTAAGGTGTCCAGGCCTGAGAATTGTGATGTGAACGTGCAAATATGTATGAAAAGTAAGAAAATACAAGTGTTATGATAAATGCCAAAGAGAAATGCTTGAGAAATGTAACAGAATTTGAGAACAACAGTGCATCGCCCCAAAAGAGGGAGTGTAGCTAATTCACAAAGGTATACACAGTGTACAATAGGTGCAATGGAAGTGCAGTCATAGCCTTGGTGGTGTCAGGCTTTGAAGTCTGGTGCTCACTGTGTTGGACTGTGCCTACCGGGTTGGTAGCCACGGTGTACCATGTGATGTTTTATAGGGCTGCAATTGTACCGTTAGAAATCGTCAGCGAAAGGCTAGAATGAACAGACACTGAGAGATCTATAGACGAAATAGTAAGACCCTGCCTTCGCCTGAGGGCAAGATGGAAATTAATGGAGGCAGAGTACCTTGAATGGTTTGCACGCGGATCAAACAAGGACTTCTCCGAACATACGCAATTGCGATGCATTGGGTTATACGTAAACAAATGCAAAACTAAATGTAAAAAAATGAAAACGAATGTAAACTATTTAAATAATGAAAATAGGAAAAATGTGAATAGAAAAAATAATGTAAACTAAGAGAATCTAGGTAATAATGCAAACTGTTTGTATTGATAAACAATTACAATGTGCACCGGTTAGAATGCAGTTGCGAATTGGTCGCAAGGCAGACGTTTAGCCTCGATGGATGAGAACGGATGCTGGGAAGATGCAGGTTTTGGATTGTGGGTGTATAGTGTCCAAGTCTATATGAAACCCAATGTAGGAGATTGATGCCCATATTTCCTCAGTATGTGAGATTCAAATTTTCCAACCTCGATCTAGTGGAAAAATAAGAGATTTATAGGATTTTGGGCATGGGATTCGGATTTGGGAGAAGATCAGCGGCTACGGGGTGAAAAATTTGGATCAAGTGACAGGTGTGTGCATTGACCAGATGCATGAAATGTTACAATGTACAGCATCTAGCATGACCAACTTTTATGTTGGCGTATGAAACCCACAACGTATGAACTGGGCATGCTGAAAGAATTTGAAATTTACAAAAGAATATTTATGTTACAACAAAGAATTGTGTCTTTGGCCTCTGGATCTATGCTATGGTGTATTGTTTTCTTCATTAGCATGTCTTGGAAGGCTTTGGCATGTCTCAGCATCAGCGTCCAGCGTCCAGCGTATGGGAATTAAGCGTCACAAGTGCACATGCTGTATCACATGCTACTGCATATGCTGCCATACGCTGCTCAACGTGTGCAACAAAAAAAGTGCATTTTGAACCTAATTTTGACCTCTGAAGCCTATTCTAAAGGTAGATCTGCATTTTTGATGTTTGAAGGATTCTACAGGTTAAATTTGAGTGGATTTTACCTTGGATTTGATGCTATTTTGAATCACTTTGTGTTGGTTAGTCTGGGCTCATGCTGGCCAGCGTAAGCCTCAGCGTGACCAAGTGAAACTACCATCTCTGAAGCTGGTTTCTGTACATTGATGCCTATTTCTTGATGCTCGAGTGTTACTTGTCCTCCAAGGTGCTCTAGATGGTATCTTTTGACTCATTTTGATGTAGTTTTAGGCCTGTTTTATGTGGTTACTTTGTTCATACACTGTGCAGCGTATGAAAAAGTAACCCTAGCGTAATCAAGTTAAAATGACATATTTGAGGTCCAAATTTGAAGTTTTTAAAGCCTGTGAACAAGTACAAGTGCTACCGATCCCTGTGGGTTACTCTAGTGTTGAGGATGCTGCCTAAAACTGCTTGTTTTGCCTTGTTTTTGCTTGGTTACGCTGTGCTTATGCTGTGCAGCATAAGCTCAGCGTATGAACTTAAGAATGCATCATTTGAGGGCCAATATTTGAGTTTTTGGAGCTTTCGATCATAAAAAACTACTGCCCAGCCCTTAGGAGTCGAATCTATGTCAAAATTTTTCCTTGAGATGTCTGAATTAGGCTGTTTTAGCTTGGTCATGCTGTGTAGCGTATGAAAATGTAGCTCTAGCGTAATCAACTAAAAATACCTCATTGAAGGCCCAAATTTTGATTTTCTAGAGGCTGGGAGCTGCTAAAGGCCTTGGTGAAGGCCATGGGGGGGGGGGGGGGGGGGGGGTNCGCCTGTGGGCCTTGTGGGGGACCTTGCCTATTGAATTGTGAACCATCAGGGGTTGTTTTGGAGGCCTCCAAGTTTGGTCATCCTGTATTCATGCTTGGGTAGCTGCATGACTTAGCTTGAATCTTGTTTGAAAGTGCTAGGCCAAAATTTTGTGGTGCTTTTAGCAATGGGGTTGCACGGTAGCTGTGCCTCTTTGTTGGTGTGGTGTGCTCTGGTTCTCATTTTTGCATGAAGCTAAGTGCCAAGATGCCAAAGTGCCAAATGCCAAATGGAAGTGCCAACTACCTTACTGGTCAAAAATGGAAGTCAATGCCTCTCTTCACCCTCTTCCTCTTTTTTCCCCCTCTTTGAAACATTAGGGTGCAAGGGTACTTATAGGGCTAGGGTTAGCCCAAAATGCGAATTAGGTGCCACGTGGTAGTATGGTGGGTGGCACCATGGAACGTTTTCTGCTGACCTTGTCCCATGTTACACGTAGGACACGGGATGCTGTTTGCTAGGCTTGTCCCATGCTATGTGCAGGACATGGGATGCTATTTGCTACGCTTGTCCCATGTTATGTGCGGGACATAGGATGCTAGCTACTATGCTTGTTCTGTGTTACGTGCAGGACACAGGACGCTGGCTGCTGGCCTTGTTCCATGTTACGCATAGGACATGGAAGGTTGTCTACTACGCTTGTCCTGTGTTAGGCACGGGACACAGAATGCTGGCTACTATGCTTATCCCATGTTATGCATGGGACACACGATGCTGGCTACTAGGCTTGTCCCATGTTATGCATAGGACATAGAATGCTATCTACTATGTTTCTCCCATGTTACGCATAGGACATAGGATGCTGGCTACTACGCTCGTCCCTTGTTACACGTAGGAAATAGGATGCAAGCTGCTACGCTCATCTCGTGTTACGTGTAGGACACAGGACGCAGGCTAGATGTGTTACACTATGCTATGCTGCACAACTTGACATGTGTGCTATGTTATGTTACACTACCTAGCTTGACAAGTGCTACGCTACGCTATGCTACACAATGTGACATTGTGCTACGCTATGTAGCATGACATGGTGCTATGCTATGCTACATTGCATAGTGTGACAGGGTGCTATGCTGTGCTACACTAGATAGTGTGATAGGTGAATCTACAAAAAGTGCCATCATTCTAACACTTAGAAAATTTTTGCAGATATGGCAATTGGAGTTGTCTACACTAAACACTTGGAAAAAATATGGGCAAAGTGCCACCATTTTGACACTTAGAAAAATTTGCAATCGAGATATTGAAACCCAAAATTTTGTGGTGTTTCAATGGCCCCTCTTTGTTGATGTTTGGAGGAGTGGCCTGAGAGACGTCAATAAAGAATTACAAAACACCATAGTAGACATGCCACCAACATCATTTGTTGGTACAAGATCAGATGTCATTTTACCATGCTCAAGAGTGCTATAGGAATAAGATTATGTTGAGGGACAAGGGGTATAGGAAATGCTAGAGAGATGAAATTTAAATTGTGGAAATGAAATGCAACTAGTGGATCATGATGTAAGATGCAAATTCAGCATGACTGACAGTGACTGTGGCATAAAGTGGTTCACCCTGAAACGTTGACCTCTTGTTGGAGTGCTTATGAGAGCCTCAAAGTCAATCTAAGGTTGGGCTCAAAGCTGTAGCATTGTCAATTTGTTTGGGGATGTGTTTCCCCCCTTTATTTTCTTGCATTGCTATGTTGCGAGGTGAACCTTTTTTGGGTTCAACTTACTATTGAATGCTAGTTGCAAGTTGGCCATCGAGAAGATGGGCTTTGTTTTGATGCATCCATATCGCATCTGTAGGATAGGTGTTTCCACCCAAGGATAAGTCATGTTACATCCACCAATAGGGAGATCACAAAAATATTGACACAAACCAATAGCAAATATAGGTGAGACTAGAGCACAAAATTGAACGATGCTATTTGGGCATACCACTCCACATGGAAACTCTCTATAGGCTACTCTCCCTATGAGTTAGTGTATGGTAAACTTCCAACACTTCATATCGAAGTTGAGCTCCATACGCTATCTATAGCATGTGACCTCAACCTTGACCTCAGTCTAGCATAGAAAGAACAGTTAATTAACCTTAACTTGCTAGATGAAAATTGATTAACTGCCCTGTCATCCAACGAATTGCACAAGGCCTTCAACAAGTAATGTCATGACCTAAAAATTAGGAAAGTTACATACCAACTAGGAGATAAGGTTCTCTATTGGAATCCCACACATGTGCCACAATGAACTAAATTTCAAACACTATGGGAAGGATCGTATATCATTCATAAAACTATTCCTTCAGGGGCCATGATGATCTATAAACTTGAAAGCCTAGATAGGAAATTATTAGTCAACATCCAACAAACCAAACCTTTCCATGAGCCTAAAATGGAAAGTACTAATACTACCTCTATTAATGGACAACCTTGTTCATTATTTTGGATCTCCTCCTTCCAACTCAGTCGTGGGGGAGATGGCCCTTAGTTCCTTTGTCTTTTTTTTTACACATTCTTCATCTTTACTCTTTTTTGTTTTATACCATCGTTAAATTTTTTACTATTTCTTTCTCTATTACATTTTGTTTGAATTATTTTCACTCGTTGTATAATAAGTGCTCATGATGGTGGATTTTACTATAATGGTGTTGATTGCTAATATTTGGTTTTTACCTTTGACTTTTAATGTTGATGCTAAGATATGGTTTCTTTTGATAAAACATGCAATGAATCCACATCATCCATTCATCCATACAACTCCATGGTATCCCTTTGTTTTGGAAATGTATTGTCCCTTTTTCTAAGCAAACTTATTAATGAATTGATGGCTTGGTATTCTTCAAACCAAGGAAAGATACAAATGGATTGAAAAAGATGTGGCTTCAATGGGATTCAACGCATTTGTGTTGGCTATTCTCTTGGGTACTTAGATGTTTTTCATAGGCTTTCTGCCATTTCACTATTGACCAATATTAGGAAGTTGACTAAATCAAATAAGTCTTTGCATGGTGTGGTTCTTAAAGAAAAAAAAAACAACTTGTGGAAATTCAAAGCACACCCCTTAAACATAATAAAGTAACATGGGCTACAAGCATTGGTTATTGTTGGCACATTTGGCCATTACATGGAGTAGTTGGAATATTTTGTTCAGTTGGAATATTTTGTTCAAAATATGAGCAAAATCCCTAGTTGTAAATTTGCAGTTTAGTATTATGAGTAATGGGTATTCTTGGAGAAGAAAGCTTGGTAAATAATGTTGATGATTTAAGCCTTCTTGGAAAGTAAATTAAAGTACCAAGATATTTTCTTGAGTGAAGGTTGGAATAAAAAAGAGAAGGATTATTTACCACAAGAAAGCATACTACCTGATTAATATTGGCAAAATAAACAACACCGTGGGTAGTGGATTATCAAAAATCGGCTAAAGAGTCCAACTAGTTTTGAATTCGTAATTATCAAAGGGTGTAAAGGTTTCTATATTGCAAAAAACCAAAATTCACGTATGACCTGAGACCCATTGTTAACGCTGCTGGGAAAAACAAAATTAGAAAAAAAAGAACGAAGCTGAATGCCGTGGTATTGGGGTGTTTCCTTTGGCTTGCTGGTTCTAGACTGCGTCCACGTACTAGTTGGAGCTATGTTGTCGACTCGTTAGACGCCAAACCTAAGTTCGTGAAGCGCATGGGAGGTCCTTCTTGCACCGATGAGCCGTTTTAACAGGGGTTTCAGGCAGCAATCACATGGAGAATATTGGACAGAACTAAGACCAATGGAGGGCAGAACGTAGGGATTAAACAACAAAGAAAAAATTGAAACCCTTTGTATACAATACACGGAGAAAGACGTCCCGTTTTTTTCGAGCCCCGATTCTATTTTTGTCGTAGGTCATAGCAGTTTCAGTTGCACGGGCAGCAACGGCTCTAAAGGTTCCTGTGGTTTCAGCGACTGCAGATTCACAACACATTCATCCTTGGTCCTGTAATCAATGACAATGGTGGAGACAAACAAAAACAAGAAATGCAAGAAGCCCTAAACCAATTTTGGGGGCAAAACAAAAAAATCTTTGGCAATCAAAACCCTATGTTTGAGACAGTATGCTTAGCGCATCATTCTTCAAGAAAATCCTTCTTCTCCAGCACGTGACGACAGAGCCAGATGCAGTTGTAGAGCCTTCTCCTACGGTGATCGTTAGTTATGGTTTTGCAGGGCCTTATTGTGCGGTGGCAGTTTGAATCTACGGTTTGGGATGATGCTGCATTTTGAATCTTGATTCAAACATGTGTCGGTTCTTGCAGGTTTTGTGCAGAAATGAGAGAAAGACCGTTGTCCTGGACCTGTGATTGAGCCTCTACACGATTTACAGGGAAGACAAGAAGAATCGTTTAAGGACGTAACTTTGCCGCTTTCACCAAGAATTATTTGATTACTTCTGCCGCTCAAAGTATATGGTTAAGATGGAGTATAAATTAACCAACAATATATATATATCCATCATATGAAGTACCCATTGTATGAAGCCTTGATTTAAAAACTTGCCTTCAATTATCCCAAGTCATGAAAAATTATTTTAAAACATATAAGTT
>MNCI01006016.1:93694-113387 GCA_015680685.1 Gnetum montanum
GCTGAATCTCTTTAAAGTAAGTCATTTGTAGTTTACACGCAACGCAATCGTTACATTTCTCACAACCGTACGCCACAACAGCACACACACATACTCACATTAACTACTGAGTTTATTTGGAGGTATCTAGGCTTTGGTGTTGCCAGAGACCAGCAGGCACCTAAATCCTGTTCGAGGACACTCGTTGGTGGTCGCGTCCCAAACGGTCGCCAACAGTTATGGCATTGGAAATACATGTTACCCATGCCTGAAGGTTTCCTCTAACTAAGGCCCTTTCTTGCTTCTGGCTTCTCTATCTTTCTCTTGTTGGAATGGTGGTGGCTTTGTGGAAGCATTCTCATTACTTCAAGAGGATGGATTGGTCAAGTGTGTTGATGTAAGGTCACTAGATGTGGTTAGTCTTAATCTAGATTTGGGATGAATTTTATTAAGTCACCTTAATCACATACTACACAAGGGACTTTACACAACCTTTATTTTGGGATTCCATTCCATTCCATTCTCTCTTTCCGTATTACTTTCCACATTCCACCTCATTGCTGGTTTTATGATTAGTCTATATCCTGGTTGATGCATTGTTATTCTTTGGTAAATTCTTATGGGTAAGTCCTTAACCATTGTTTCCATATGTCATTCTTAGAGCCTACAAACTCTTTGGTTTTTGGGTTTGTTAAGTCATAACGGGCATGAGCCTGCTTTGGGGAGGATACATTGGCATTCCTTTTTGGTGCAATTGTTAAGTTCTTCCCCTTAAACATTTTTTGCAATCAACCATTTCTCGTTTCACCCCATTAACAACATCTATTTTTATTAGCTTCACCATTGTTATTTCTCTCATCTTTCTTATTCTTTAAGTTTTCCACCCTATTGCTACTGAAGGTTCACTCTTAGTCATGGGGGCCTGTCACAAATTTTTTTCATTTCATTACTTATCTCACCCCTACACCTTGGGTAGTCATCAGTTACAAACCTCTAACCTAGTATCTACCATACCCACAACCTAGCCAAGGTGTTGCATATTGAGGCAAGGTATCAATCACATTATATCTTATCTATCCTTGCTAATTCATGACTGTGTTGTGTGTGCAGATGGTGATCACATGAATAATGGACTGGGATAGAAGGGAGCACTCAGGATGGACTGGAGCAAAAAGCATTTACATAGGGAACAAGCTTGATCATGTAGCCATGGATGAACAATGGTGTGCACATTTTCGACATCAGTAGCAACATGCCTTATTTTCTTTTCTCTCTCTCTTTTCAAGCTATCAAATGAGGGTCTGGATGTCATCTATGTATAATGTTTACCACAATGGTTATGAACACCAATGGTGTAATATGTTTGTCGATCTGTTTACTAGGCACTTTGAGTCTATCATTCCATGTCACCATCAGTTATCGTTTAGTCAGTAATCCCATACCTTCCCAATATTTTGTAAGGAACTTGAGGATGAGTTTTCATTCAGTTGTGGGGGTATGATGAGTCATGATATTGGACCCTCAATGTTGGGTATGCGATATTGGAGTTGCCAAAGTGATATCAGACATGTGATATCGGAACTTGTCTTGTTGCCTATAAATAAGAGACAGGGGCACTTGGTTTCGTAGTTACTTTTCTTAGTCCCTTAGTCGAACCCTTGTAGTTTTCCCTTTCTAGAGTTAGAATTATTTCTGAGTATCCATAGTAGGAGTCATAAAGTGAATGGATCTTTATTCGAGCATTGTCTACTTGAGCATACCTTGTGTTCGGAAATAAAGACGAACTTGGTGATAAACCTTGTAACATTTAGAATAGCTTAATTATTTCATTTAATTGTTATTTACTGTTATTCGCTACTCTCATTAGTTAATTAATGTTATTTATTGAATTGATAATTACCAATGAATTAGCACACTCAGCACGACCACTTCGAGCATACATGGACACTTGGTAACCTAGTAACAACTAGCATTTGGTAATCCTAGTAGTGTTACACTGGTTTAGGATGTGTCCAGCAAGTGGGAATGGATGCTGGTGTTAGGACTAGTTAGAGCATAGTTTATTAGTAAAATTAAATTAGTTCACTCAATTATTTCATTTCTCCATTTCAAGCACTAGAAACATAAAACATAAAAAACATAAAAATCATATACCTCAAGCTTACTTTTAACCATACAATCATGCCTTACAAGTAAGCTTAGGAGGACAACGATCACATAACCCATCCTTGTTTTGTGTAAGCGCATAAGCACTTAATCCTTGGAGTTCGACTGGATCATGTGTAAACGCTCGTATTCATATGGTTGGGTGTAGGGGTACCTCACTGCTCATTACCTACAACTAAGTTGAAAGGAGGATATTTGAGAAGTAAAGCGAGTATGTCTTTGGGTTGAGATGTTATGATTGTGGCTAGTTACTTAGAAGTCTCTAAAGGATTTTAGTTGTTAAATGTTGACCAGCATGTACCTTTGGGAACTTGTTGGATGATAATTTATCATAGCCCTAAAAGGAAAATTTGAGTGTACAATGTATAGTCCTTTCCATAATGTCTAGAACCTAGTTCATTATAGCATATGCATGGAATTCTAATAGAGAATTTTGTCTTCTAGTTTGAATTCAACTTTCCTTATTCAAGCATCATGGCATTGTTTATGACATGCCTTGTGTACTTCATTCATCATAAGGGTTACCCTTTAATTTTCATCTAGTATGTTAAATGTCATTAATTTTTCTTTCTATGCTAAGTTAATGTCTAGGTTAAGCTCATATGTATTTGTGAGTGTATGGAGTTTGGTTTGTATTTGAAGTTTAGGAGACTTTCTGTACACTAAATCGTAGGGAAATTAACCTATAAAATGTTTTCATGTTGAGCAATAGGCCCACAGGTCATCATTTAGTTTAGTGCTCGAGTCTTTCCTATATCTACCTATGGTCTTTGTTAGGATTTGTGTGATTTTCTTATTAGTTCCCTCACCTTGACTATTACCTTAGGGATGATAGGGTGTTATAAGTTTATGTTCCACCCCCAAGTGTTGCATTAACTTATGGAAGGTAGCACCCATAAAATGGGTTCCATTGTTAAAAATTAGTATCCTTGATAAACCAAACCTTTTTACTACCATTTGCTAAAAAAATCAAGCTACAGTGGAAGATGTACAATTAGAAAAAGATGTAGCTTCAACTTATTTGGTACAATAGTTATAAGCAAAAATAATGTAATACTTTTCATTAGACATAGAAATAACTGGTCCCATGAGATCAAGCCTCCAAAGGTCAAAAGGCTCCAATGGTTGGATCCATTTTTAGGACCTTCCATCCTAGTTATAATGAATTCATCTCATTAACATCACTCACATGAATGGACAAACTAGTGGACATCCCTAAAGATCATCGGCCAAAAATACCCTACTATCAAGATTTTTATGATTATTCTTATTCTTGCATAATAGCCTCCACAAGGACCTTTGTGAGTATCCTTTAGAACTTGTGACTAATCTTGATATGGTACACACCATCATACTAGGCCATAAGCTTTTTCTATGTCAAGCTTAAGGATGCATATGATATTTTAGTACATCTTTACTCAATGCACTACCTTGTGCATTATGATATTACTAGCTAATATCTTCTTGTCAAGAATAAATCCAAATTGATCAAATTCATAAAAGCTAGGTATAAACTAATAGTGAAATTGTAGTGCATATGCATAGGCCCAATAGATATATCAAATGAATTAAATTGTGTAAGATACATCAATAGCAATAAATCTTAAGTATAATATATATATTCAATAGTCATGTAACTTGAACACTTATTTTATATAATTCCTTATAACTAATACTAGAAGCTTGAATAGCTCATATAAAGGTTGACTAGATATTTTTTTATTTTCTTATAAGAAAAGAGAAACTTGACAAGATAGTTGTAGAGGCTAATAGGCCTATAGTAAGTAGGAAAAAGGAAATTTTCCTTCTTTGGGAGAAAAACTAGGTACTATTCTAGTTACGTGAAAAGGTGGAATGAACAAGATAACTCTAGAAGACAGTGGAAAGTTATGAACCTAAGATATTCTAGAAGACATGAAAGTCCTCCCATTTGGTTTAAGGATTTTTTTTTTAGGTGTAACAAAAATGAGAGAGAGAATTTACCCCTAGGACAAAGGAGATTAGGAGGCAACATTATCATTAGAAGATAAGTTCATCAAATTAATACCCTCAAGAAAGCTTGGAAAGATGAATATGTTCTTGCAATAAAGGTTTTTTAAAAAATGCATAACATTGTTGAACATCTTGTTGAGTGTCTTGTGAGAATGAAAGCAACTTCTTATTTGCACTACATGTAGTGAGAACTACTCACCAACAAACCAACATAGTTACTTGGTTTACACAACTAATAAAACTAAAATTGAGGATATTTTATTATGTCTAAAGATCCATAGGATCTATTAGATAGAATTTTTATATATCTTAAGGTAATTTAACAAAAATTTATTAAAATGTTCTACTATGACAATATGTATTTAAAATACTTCATATAAATTATAAGCTAGAATATTATATTTACTCCTTAAAGAAATGGATGTAGGGTAGTTAAGAAGAATATGCCACTTATCTTCAAGGTAATTAAAGATGAAAAATCTACAAAGGTTCTTGTTTTTTGGGATATATTTTATCTTTTAGTTTCTATTCTTAGCGGACGAGAACACAATTTGATTTGCTTATTGCATATCATAATCTTAAAGGGATTTTAGCTAAGAGATGAATTACTTCATCTATTTATTGATTACCTTTAACATAGGCAATGTAAAATTTCTTTTTGTCATCTAGATTTGACTAAAGCATGGAAAGAAATTTTCATTTTAGGTGTTTTGTACATGTAATTAGAATTATCTTGTACCTCATCCAAAGTGATGTTTCATTTACAAAGCTAATCTAAACCTTAATGAAACCATCCTTTCTTCATGGAATCTTCTAGAATTGTCTTTGATAAACTAATGGTATTAATGTTGTTGAGTTTGTGGTAGTAGTAATAAATTGGCAAAGAGCCTTAGCCTCTAATGGCAATAAATTAGCTTTCAAGAATAACATGTGGTAAGGGGTCTCAAGCTGTACCTTCAAATCATTTAACAAAAATAATTTTTGTACTTTTGAATGTTTATTTTAACATTTCTTAGAAAGACTTGGACCCCAAACTAGATAATTATACAAGATAGTAGCATAAATAGTAGATCAAAAAATTTACTTCTTAACCCTCTATGTTTAAATGTTTAAGGCTTTACATTTATTCTTGAAAGTATGGAGACCTTTCATATAAGCAACTTAGTCTTTGATGCATACATCCCACTTATAGGCATTAGCACATAAAAGCTCCAAATATCTAGTGGAATTAACCACTTTTATTTTATGGTTGTCAATCATGAAATCAAAGTATGTACTTATGGTACCTCAAATCATATTTTTGGTTTTATCTATATTTATTTTCATGCCTAAGCAATCACATAATAGTGTTAAGCTTTGAAGCAACTTGTGTATGCTTTTTTCTAAAGTTAAAAACTTTAAACCAAGTTTAACTATTACTGTTGGATGAGTTGTATTATGCTGATTTTAAAGAGAATCCATGAAAATTCCAAACTTTTGAGGGATAGAAAGCAACCTTGATTAACTACTTTTTGACTTTTTAAGTATTAATTATATATAAAATTGCCGGGGGATTAATATCACAAATGTTTCATCATGCACTAACCTTAACTCTTTTTTAAGCTCTTTGAAGATGTTTGTGAATGAGATGTGCATCAGAAGAAGAATGGTAATTATAAATAAAATCAAAAATAAAATTTAAGCAATAATTAGAATTATCTTTGATGAACAAGTCCATCAAATCCTGCTCTTTTTTTATTCCAAAGTCCACACACATGAAATTAAACATAGTACTTATATTCTACTTTCCCCACATGTTCACACAGTAGAGGGTTGCTCTACTACAAGCAGTGGAAGCTATACTAAGTCTGCTTACTGTTTCCACACATAAACTGCTAAACAGAAGCTAAGGTCTTATTAGTAATTCTAAACATAAACTACGAAATTGAATTACTCCCAAGGATTCGAAAGGATCTTAAAAGGATTTATTTATTAGGAGGATTTATTGGTTATCGCTAAGAAGCTGCAGTCACGCTTTCTTCGAACACATTGCTCGATCCAGCCTCTTGTTCCTCTCTTCCACGAGTGACTTTGCAAATCTGCACAAAACAGCAATGAAATAAAATATACATGGATCTATATGTATTCTGAGAAGGAATCACGAATCACGATCAAACAAATAATTTAGTAGTTAATACTTACTGTTTCAGAGCCTCCTGGTTTGTGATAATTTTGCCAGTGGCGTCATGCACATCTTCAGTTTTACCTGTAATGGGATTCACTATTTGCACATTCTTGTAAACAAGTTTCTCACCGAGTCCCCGCAACTCCTTCATGTTTTTCTCTGATCCATCATCGATTGAAGAATTTTTCTTAGGTAGATGGTATTCCTACATTGGCACATAATAATAATGGAATATGAGAATAATGGCTACATAGCCACAAAATATAATTAATAAGAAATTTTGAAGACATGATGTGAGATCTACCTCAACTCGGAGATAACCGTTGGGATAAGATGGACGATTGAGAAACTGGAATACAAGTTGGGCCTGCACATGGGTAACATCCGGGCCGGCTTCCATATAAAAAGCCAACAACGGAAATTCCTTTGTGTTAATGTCATAGAGCCATTGAAATTGCGACCAAGTCTCTTTGGCACTGTAAGAAATCTTCTCTCCTTGTCCGCACCCAAGAGAAAGCATTTCTGCAGGGAATGGATGTCGGCCTTCTTTCTTGCTCTGGCAGAAACAGATTAATTTTTCTTTTATCTTTTTCGCTAAGAATGGACACTTTGGAATGATGTTTAGCTAAAGAATCGACATCTTTTGAAATAATGGTAAAATATTTGTTTCTTAAGTTCAGAATGTAAGCTCCCATACCAATACCAGAGATAGAAGCTTGAAATTTTTTGAAATTACGCATTATCGCCAAAAACCGTTTAGAGAAATGAAATAAATATCATTTGAAAAAATTCCTGAGATGTTGGATTTTTAACAGGCTGCACCTATTTCCAACCGTATCAATCTTCATAGCTTCGGAGGATTTCCCGCTATAACGCCTAATGTGAGGTATCTATCAAAAGAGTTTAAGCTTGAGACGTGACAAGACACTGGCTCCGTATACACAGAGTGGTAATAGTGAAACAGCCTTGTTGAGAGAGACATTATTTGGATAAGGTTTCTGGTACCAATCGCAAATTTGTTTGTTTTCATATATATTAAAAATGCATTTGACTAACAGACAAAGAAAGCTTACCGAAATCAAGTCTCCGATGGCCATGTTGTTAGATGAGTAATTCTTGTAAATGAGACCCGTTAGGGCAACCATTGACTGCATGAGGGAGTAAATTAAATTATTGAAATTCAATACCGCTGAAAAATGATAAAGCTGCATGGCAGCTAGATGATGATTGAAAGATTCAATCAAAACAGTCAACAACAAGTTAATTTAAGGAAAAAACAGAAAATAAAAATAAAAAAAACCAAACAAATTGACACACATACAGGATTGGTCGCTGCTATTCCTCCGTCTATAGCATTGTATTCAATGTTGTGATCTTTAAAATAGTACGGAGGCAGAGCCATTGGGAAAGATGCAGTTGAGACAGTGGCATCTCTAATCTTGACATCTTGATTAGGGAACTTCTTTCCCTGCAAAATTCGAAGAAAAGAAGATCTGAAAACCGGCAGGAGAGTGCAAACTGCAGAATAGTAATAACTGAAGCCAGACCTGATAGGTCGAGAAAGTTATAGGATGCCGCGTATGAATGTCGAATCCAGTTAAAAGGATGTCTGTGGCTGTTTGGCTCATTGTTTTCTGTCCCAAGTATTTCTCGGCAAGTTCCCTGAGTGCTTTGCCGTCGTACTTGGGACCTGTGAGAAAGGCCAAAAGCTTATTTATCCAGTCGAATATGGATGATATGCTTGATACCGTTTCTACTGTCGGTTCTTTCCCCATTATCGATGCTACCTCCTCTATGGCAATTCCAGCATCCCTGGATAACACCATATTAAGAAATCGTTAGTCAAGATTCAAGATTGCTCTGTAATATTTTTTATAAGATCGTTATTCGGGCCTGCGGGCCTGAGTGTTCATCCCGTCAAAATCGATCCTGGGAAAAAGTGCCCAGGATTAGCTCAGACTCAAACGCACGTCCATTTCGAGTAACTGTGTACACTTGATCATTTTCTTCTTAATGTTTGTAAAATCTGTAACATGTACATGTCTACTATACATATCCAATAAATCCAGAGGGAGGGTGCACTGACAATATCAGTTTCAACGGATGCAACTGCAACGAATGTTAAGAAAATGCTGTATAGATAGGCTATACATGCCTGCGGCTCTGAAAAGTGTGCTATAGCTTCGTAGCAGCGTAAAATCATTTGTTGGATTGATACGCTTCTGTCAAAGAAAAATTGAGCAATTGATAGGAATACTAACGTGTTAGTTTTGAAGATCCTGTCAGCAAAGTCTATGTAGAGTTTGCAGATTTCTTCTGCTGAACGAAGGTTTCCGTGATCGTCAGGAGTGGCGAGCAACGATGACAAAATTCCGCCAGTGCTGGTGCCTGCAATCAAGTCGAAGTAGTCCGCAATGTGGGCATTGCCGTTGGCCCGAGGATCTTGCTTCTGTGAAATTTTATCATGGCATGAGTAACAAATTTTAAAAGATAAAATACAATGGAATACCTGTTTAATAGTTGAAAAACAGGCGCAATCAGGCAACATTTCTACTTTCTAGCTAAACCCTATCATTTTTAAGTTAATAAACAAGGAAATTCAAATAAATCAGTAGACCATCCTACCTTTCACCTCACATGTTTAAATAACTCATTTAAATCCACTGCTTCACATTTTTCAGGGAAGCAATTGGATGAGCAATAGTTTTACTTAACATTGCATCAACTTCCAAGCCATGGCTGATTATAGATGAATTTGTTAGAGCCTCTAATTTGTTTAACTATTCTGAAAATTTGCATTACAATTTAAAAAATATATATTACAGAAGCTTTTTAATGCGCAGAAAACCAAGAATGGCAAGTTTTAGGTGGTACCTCCGTAAATTGCAGGCAACCCCAAGCATTTGGAGCCTACCCAAAGGAATGTTGCGCGGGGATGGAACACAGCTTAAATCACTTTATTTAGTTCATTAAAAGCTACAAAGAAGGAAAGATAAACCAATATAATAAGCTATCAATGTTATCATAACCTTATCTCAATCAACTGACTATGTTAAGCTGTTTTAGGCCATGAGCTTAGTTATATTTTTATAATATATACATATAATTTAGTCGAGAGAATCTTATTCATTAACAATTATAAGTTATTTGAGTAAAAAATTTCACAACTTCAAGGATTTAAGGATTATAATTTTCATGACATAAATATGTATAACATGTCCCGATAATAAGTAAATAGGATCAAATAAGAATACCAATTAAGTAAACATGATTAAATGAGGAAGAGTTTTTCTGTGATTGAAATGTAAATGACAGTTATGAATCATAACAAGTAACTATAATGGAAAGAGGAGATCAATTTTGCTACCACGGAAATACAAACAAATGACTATTACTAAGAAGCAGAAATGTAACCCACGTTGAGCTGGTCCTCGAGAAACTGGAGAACTGTAGCCGGGATTATTCCACGGACTCCACCACCATCAATGCTCAAAACCATGTGTGTGTCATCTGCAGTGGCAGGTGGAAAGCCTGGGCCTAATGTTAGCCATACTTGCGCTAATTCTCACAGGAAAATCACAAGCTAAACTCCTCTTCCTAGGCTGGCTAGTGTTCTGCTCTACCAGATCTTTGTTGCTTGCCCTTGCCCTTATTGGGGATACAGGTATATATATAGCACATAATGCAGGTTCTGCCAATCCGTCCCAACTGTCCACAGTAATTACGTAGGCCCATCAGGAATAGAAACGAACGCCCCATATTAATTACGTAGGCCCATCAGGAACAGATAAGTTGAAAGATTTGCAAACGAACGGCTATGAGCCAAAAGGCAGACATCACCCTTGTACCCACCCATTCGTGATTAATGTACAGCAATCAGCCACATGTTTTCGTTTTCTTTTTTTCTTAGCTATGATATTGATATTGCAACACTCAGTGATTTCACTCGGTTTCACATGTCTGCACAAAACACATGTAAATATGAACAAACAGCGAGATTTCTTCTACCTTGTTTTGTGTGCTGCGTTGGGTCAATAAAAATGCATGCGCAGACCACCCAATTAAAGCTATCCGTGGAGAATGCACCGCGATCAACCATTTTTTTCAATGTATATTTTTTAATACCGGTCACAAGGCTACGATATTACAAGGTTACAACACTATCTTGAGTAGTGTCGGCAGAAGTAAGTTCAGAAATTTTATCATCGTATTTCCATAACAATATGAAACCGCGCTGCACAAACGCATGCTAATATGCACAAAATAGACATAACTTGTACGTTGTTTTGTATGCTGTCTTATGCGAAGAAAAAATGAAGAAACTTTTTTGGTTCCATACACGCTTATCTGGGGATACACGAACAGATTCCTTATTTGACGGCTTTAATTTTATGTTGCTTCTGAACTTATCTTCCCATTTTGTCTGTACTTTCACTGATGCGCTGGCATAGAGAGCCGAAGAGAGTATGCCTACTCTTGTAAGTGGTCCTTATACTTTTATACAAGATGCACCTAATAACAAACAATTACCAACTACGCACTCCTCTCCACAGTTACCTTTATTGCAGCCCCTGGCTCCTAACATGAACAAATATGCTAAACAATAGTAAGTGCAAGTGGCATGAGTAGCTTGCCCATGCACTTTGGGCCTACAAAACGACATACCGTATTGCAACAAATGTAACCCTGTATAGCCTTGTTTATGGTTCTACAGCTATTTTACCTCTTGAATTGCAGGTACCATCGCTCCGAGTGGCCCTATCTGATTTCATCAACGACAAGTAGAACAAGGAGCTATGGACCATGGACCTAGACTCAGTGGAGGATCAGTGTGTGTGAATGCTTGCTCACATTGAGCACTACTAAGAGAGGCAAAAATGATAGCACCACCATAACATAGGCAAATGTAAAATCAATGAAGTAGACTTGGTCTTTAAGGTCATCCATGAGCACACGAATAAATTCTTAGCCAAATGGGAAAGGACTTTCTTGATCACTAAGGCCTATGGCAACAAGGACTACCAAATAGCAAACATGGATGGGAATGAGTTGGCCAATTTGATTAATCATTCCTATCTAAAACCATACTACATGTAGTTGACAATAATCAACAAGCAAGCCCACTTTCCATGGTCTACCAAGACCTTAAAATGGCACCACGGCCTACTGATGAGTGGCGAGGTACCCCTACACTCAACCATACGAATACAAGCATCTCACGCACGATCCGATCAAACTCCAAGGACTAAGTGCTTACACGCCCTAATGGAACACTTAAGATTAATCAATCGCTATCTTCCCAAACTTACTTGTATTGTCACAGTTGTATGGTTAAGTAAGCTTGATGTACATGATTTTTGTATCTTTTATCTTTTTAATGTCCTATGCTAATAAGGGAAGGTGAAGAGAACTAGGTGACTTAACTATTCACTAACTAGGTTCTAATTGTCCTAACACCAGTATCCATTCCCACTTGCCACACACACCCTGAACCAGTGCAACGCGATTGGGATTACCAAACGCTACTCGTTACTGGGTTACCAAGCGTTACACACGTGCTTGAAGCGGTCGTACTAAGTGCACTTAACTAGGAGAGTCAAGGGTTGAGAGAGATTAATTATCTAGGAAAGCATTTAAATAATTAACAATAATTAATTCCTATTTAGCTTAGTCCACATGCTGCAAGGTTTATCAGAAAGTTCGTCTTTATTGCCGTACACAAATGTGTGCTCAAGTACAATTTACTCAAATAAAGATCCATTCACTTAAAGACTCCTACTACGGGCACATGGAAATTATTCTAACTCTGGAATGGTAAAACCGCAAGAGTTTGGCTAAGGGTCTAAATCTAAGTGCCTAAAATAGGGAAAGCCACCTCTTATTTATAGACATTGCAGCAGGCTGCGATATCGCGTACGTGATATCGTAGGGGTAGACGTGATATCTCGTACGCGATATTGTAGCTCATCATACCCCCATGACTGAATAAAAACTTGTCCTTGAGTTCCTTACAAAATATTGGGAAGGTATAGGATTATTGACTTGAATGATACTAATGGTGAATGGGGTGACATGTGAACGGATCATCATTACAATACATGACAAAATTAGTGTTCATGATAACAAGAGTGAACACTATACACATTTGACATCCGGCCTTATTTGGTAGCTGAGAGAGAAGAGAAGAGAGAGAGGGAGAAAAGAAGAAGTCTATTGCTGCCGATGCCAAGATTGTGCCTTTCGTTGTTTATCCATAAGCACGACATCAATCTTGTTCCTTGCATAATTGTTCCAGCACCAGTCCATTCCAAGTGTTCCCTCCAAATCCAATCCATTGGTGTATGATTGCCATCTGCACACACAACACAGTCTTATATTAGCAAGGATAAATGAATCACAATGCAGTTGATACCTGGCTTCGGTGTAAGGCCCATTGGATGAGTTGTGATATGGCTGATGCAGATTCTAGAGATATAACACTGGTGACTACCCAAGGTGTAGGGGTTAAGAGAAATTGAAAAAATTAGACTAGGACCCCCATGACTAAGAGCGATCCCTCGGTAGCAAGAGAATGGAAAAAGATAAGGAATAAGAAAGATGGAGAAAAAGAGACAACTGCAACGCTGATGAAATGGATGTCAGAGATGGAAATGAAAAAAATAAATGTTGATTGCGAAAATATTTAAGGGAAAGAAATTAATTGATGCAGCAAATAGGAATGCCAATGGATCCTCCCCAAAGTAGGCTCATGCCCTTAATGCCTTGACATTCCCACATTCAAAGAGTCCGTAGGCTCTAGAAATGTCATTTAGAAGCAAGAGTTAAAGTCTTAACCACAAGATTTTACCAAAAAGAAAATAATGCATCAACCAAAATATAGACTACTGAAACAACCAGCAATGAGGTGACTAATGGAGAAAGAACGATGGAAAGAAGAGAATGGAATGGAGTCTCAAGAACAAGGTGGTGTACAACCCCTTGTGTATTAATGGTTAATGTGACTTAGTGAGTCTCATTCCAAATCCAGCCTCAAAAAATCCACATCCAGTGACTTCACATTAATACATTTGGCCAATCCATTTGCTTGAAGTAGCAAGAATGCTTCTGCCAAAAAGTCACCACCATTTTGATGAAGTGAGAAGGGAGAAAGTAGGAAGCGAGAAAGGGCCTTAGTTAGAGGGAACATGTTTGTTTAATTCCATAACCAGTGCTTGTAGCCCAGATGATTATTTTGTCTAAGCGGTGTCCTTTGAATTCTCACTTTTTCTCCTTTTTTTTTGCATGAGAACCACACCATGAAAAGACTCATTATTTTTATTAGCTCAGCTTCTTGATAATGGAGCAACGTCAAAATGGTAAGGAAAACTCAAGAAGGAAACATGCAAGCACCCAAGAGAATGGCCAGCACAAATGCATCAAGTCCCCTTGAAGTCACACCCTTTTCAATCCTTGAGTCCTTTCTTAGTTTGAGAAATGCCCAGTCACCGATTCATTAATAGTTCTATTATTTTTTTGAAGAAACGGACTATACAATTCCAAGCCAAGAGAGACCATAGAAATTCATGGATGCATGGATGATGTGGACTCATTGCCTGTTATATCAAAAGAACCATACCTTAGTATCAACATCATAACTCAAAGGTAAAAGCCAAACATTAGCAACCAATAGAATATAGTTCATACCATCATTAGCACTTATTAGGTGAAAAACTTAACAAAATAAATAAATACACAAATAAAATAAAAAGTATGAATGATGTTGCAAAAAAAAAAAAAACAAGAGAAGTTAAAGAAATTTGTAAAACAAAAAACTTAAAAAGGAATTGAGGACCTCGATTGATCAGCATAGGTGGCCATGACTAAGTTGAAAAGGAGAGATCCAAAATAATGAGTGAGGTCATCCTTTCTCCGATGTACTATGCACATTGACCGTTCTAGATTCATGATAAGGTTTGGTCTATTGCACATCGAATAGTATTCTCTTATCGGAGCGTTTGTTTGAAGTTTTTAGGAGTTTCCAACTTCCCCCAATTTATGTTTTCAGGTTAAGGGTTGGAAGTTGGTGACACTCTTGCTCCAGTGCATCTATGCCTTCGACGTGGGTGCAAGTTAGTTTCCCAGTTAGTTCCATGCACGTTGGTAAGTTGCTCTCTTGATCAGCTATCAACCACCAGGTGTCTTTTTGTTGTGTAGTTGCTACATGTAGGCACTTTTGTATGTTAATTTCTTGGGTACACTAGTTGCATGCAGGCAATGCTGAAAATTCCTATACGCAGTCACACCCTATATCACTGTATGTGATGCATGGAACTTTCTTCTTCTTGATCTTCCCACAAGTGTTTTCCTTAGATATTTCTAGGGAAATATCGTGGATCCCTAGGCATGCATTTATGGTACTTAGCCATGCCCTTCCCGTTATTATTGGAAAGTCCCCTTTGTCATTGTTTACTTGTATCACTAGGAAATCAACTAGGTATGAACATCCACACATAGTGGTAATGATTTCCTCCATGAGTCCCAAGGGAATAGTGATGGACTGGTCAGCCAGCTCTAAGAAAATATTGCTCTTCTTTAGTGGAGGTAGGTTCTAGGCTTTATACATCTCTTGTGATATTAAGTTGACTCTGTAACCTGAGTCCAGAAGAGCTTTACATGGTTCATTCCTAACGACTTGGAGATAAATTAAAGGACTTCTAGGATTAGAGAATTTCTTGGGAAGGTGGCCCCCCTTAATCTAATCAGTAATGACATGTGTTAACATAACTATGTACGTTGAGCTCTGTTTTTGGTTTGAAGGGAGCTCTGAAGCCTTAATTGATGTAGAAGCATTTAGAGGCTCAACTGCTTGTGGTTGTGAGAGCTTAGTTGGACTGTTGGTTTAGAAGAAAGGTCTTTTCTTTGTACAATTTTCAGAACCAGCAGGTTGAAGGTTCACAGCTCTCATAGCATTGCATTGCTATGGTTGAGTAGGGAGTTCCCCTTACATTGCTGGAGCGAGTGGTAATGGAGCTATTGGTGTGAGAGTTGCAGATGGGTTTGGAGGATGGTATGTTTGTGGGTTGTCTCTCCCAGGAGAAGGAGTCCTATAATACTCTCGAGCTTGGTAGTGACGTTGTGGTGTCACGTGACCAATAGAGTCACGTGGAGAGATTGGCTACTGCACGCAATAGCCATATGGATCCAGTTGTCGGTAAGGGTATTGTTCTGGCATCCCCCATAATTGTGAGTATTGCCACTGCTGGTGTTGCTCAATAGGTTGTGGTGGAGTTCCACTTGGATAATATGTTAAAGGTTGGTGGAACTTCCTTGGGTTACCTTGGGGATAAGGTAACCATCGGGGTGCTTACCATTTGCTAAGTCTTGGGTTGAGTGCATACACCCTAGACTCTTGTAAATGTGATATTACTGGGCAACATCCCTTAGGGTGGTTGTATTGGCATATCTCACATCCACCGTCATTGTCCATATTAGAATCCACAACCTCTTCGGTGATGGCCATTTTACCCTTACCTTTGTTACATGCATTGTCCATGTCCCTCTTTTTCTTTTTATCATAGTCACTACTTCGCTCCTTAGACTCCTCTACGATTTTAAGAATGGTTTCAAATCTACTATCAAAGGTGTTCCACATTTGGTCTACCTTTGCTGACACTTCTGTTGTTAATTTTTGGAGCAACAAGGTTTTCTTATTCACCATGTCTTCGAGTGGTGACTCTTCCTCCTCCTCATAGAATATCACTCCCCTTTTTTGAAGGGAAGGATCACAGTTGTATTCTTCCACACTTTCTCTCTTACGTAGCTCCCCTTCTTCCTTAGCTACTTGCTCCAACAATCTATGAACCTGATGGGACCCAAGCTCTGATAATCTCCCTTGGGCATGCGTTCCAAGGGTTCTCTTGGTTTCATGCTTAAGTCCCTCTACAAGATGGCGTAGTTGATCCTGCTATGCGTAACCATGGCCCAGGAAACGATGTAACAATGCATAATAACAACCCATGGCAGCATCCAAGGGTTCGTGATTTTCATGCTTCCATCCTTGGATATGCTTTAACAGGTTGGATACCCGGTAGTACATTTGATACTTATCATTAAACAGTTCTAGCATCATACTCCACCTTCGAATGGATTCTAGTTCTAAGGACTGGTACTAGCTTTTTGCTTTTTTCATTAGTGTCCTTGGGAACAACTTTAATTTTTTCCATTCATTCTCGATGTTCTGCAAGGCACATGCATCATGAAATGCTTATAAGTGGTTCTAAGGATCAGCGTTGTATCCCCCCTCAAATCATGGGATGTTATTCATGTCTAACCTCTTGATCCTACTATCTTTTTGGTGCCTTGTGGGAATTCTTACGACTTCCGTGATATCTAACATGCTTCGGGTTGTAAGTAGGGGTTCTTTGTGGTCATTTCATTCATAGCATTTGTGATGTCTATGCAATTCCCTACTCTCCCTTCTTCTATGTCGTGATTCTCTAGAATGCCCTCATCCTCATTCTCGACTCTCTCGTCGAGGTTTCTCACTCTGTTTACCCTTATTCTCACGTTAGGTTCCTTATGATTGCATCCTGATACTAAAGGAGAGGGTGAATGTGATGATGAAGGTGAAGAAGAAGGAGAACCATTTCCATGATGATGTTTCCTACCTTCCCTTTGATGGTCTCAGCCCCGATTGTGGTTACGATCAAACTACTTGCCCTTATGATGTGTTTGTGTTCCCTCGTTGAACACTTGGTGTTTGTGGGAATTAGAACCAGAGTTGTGAATCATAGAGTGAAGGTTCTAATACACCATATCCTCANTAGAGTTGTGAATCATAGAGTGAAGGTTCTAATACACCATATCCTCACCATTGTTAGGAGGGGGAACATCATTTGATGGGGAATCTATTGGAACCGGTTCACCATCTCCAGCTTTGATTAAAACGTGTGGGGCGTTATGGGACCATTTTCCTTTCAAAGATGTTTGATATCTCTCCTGTTGCAAGTCCCTTTGATGTTGTGCTTTTGTGGGATGGTAGTCCCTTGTGTCATGGTCACATGCAATGTACTTTGCATACAATTGTGACATGCCTATTCATACAAGAGCACAAAGGAGCATGTTGGGGACTGCTCAGTCTGAAGGCAACACTATGTTACCCTCCAAGTCTCTCCAATGCAATTGTTCATCTTGATGGAGAATAAAGGTAAAGTTGGGTACATATTCATTGTGATGAATATATACCACATGAAATTGTTAAGGAATTGACAAATCTTGGTTACATGTGTTGTGCCACTGACTGTCTCTTGTGTTGTTCCTAGGTGGTGAAGTGCTTTTGTGTGAAGAAGAAGACATTTTTGTCTTATTCGATGTGCGATTTACCATTTTCTTATATTTTTTTTCTTTTGATCAACCCTAAGGGTTTGTTCTAGCGTCCCAACAATATGAATGATTTCCTATGTTCTATGTAGCACACAAACAACTAAGTCCCTGGCAACAATGCCAGTGATGAGTGGCGAGGTGCCCCTACACTCAACCATACGAATACGAGCATCTCACGCACGATTCGGTTGAATTCCAAGGACTAATGGAATTGTGCTTACATGCCCTAATGGAACACTTAAGGTTAAACAATCGTTGTCTTCTTAAACTTACTTGTATTGTCACAGTTGTATGGTTAAGTAAGCTTGAGGTACATGATTTTTGTATCTTATATCTTTTTAATGTCCTATTCTAATAGGGGAAGGTGAAGAGAACTAAGTGACTAACTTTCATTAACTATTCACTAAGTAGGTTCTAATTTTCCTAACACCAGTATTCATTCCCACCTGCTGCACACACCCTAAACTAGTGCAATGCTACTGGGATTACCAAACACTACTCGTTACTGGGTTACCAAGCATTACACACGTGCTCGAAGCGGTCGTACTGAGTGCACTTAACTAGGAGAGTCAAGGGTTGAGAGAGATTAATTATCTAGGAAAGCATTTAAACAATTAACAATAATTAATTCCTATTTAGCTTAGTCCACATGCTGTAAGGTTTATCAGAAAGTTCGTCTTTATTGCCATACACAAATGTGTGCTCAGGTACAATTTGCTCGAATAAAGATCCATTCACTTTAAGAGTCCTAATGTGGGCACATGGAAATTATTCTAACTCTGGAATGGTAAAATTGCAAGAGTTTGGCTAAGGGTCTAAATCTAAGTGCCTAAAATAGGGGAATTTACCTCTTATTTATAGACATTGCAGCGGGCCGCGATATCATGTACGCAATATCGCAAGGGCAAACATGATATCGCGGCTCATCACCTACCAAGGCCTTAAACTAGCAATGCGTGTGACCATTGGTAACCAAGTTTGTTGATTGTTCTACATGGCCTTATGTATTCCATTGTAACAACATGATTTTTCTTGTCTGTTTACTTATCCTCTTGGATTTTTGCTTGTAGGATGAAGCCTAGAGTCATCATGGAGGTGCAACTCATCATGGTGGCAAGTCACTATGTGATCTTGATGTGCAAGATTCAGTGCATTAGTCCTACCATGTCAAGAGTGCTTGTTTCATATCATTTTTGTTACCATTCCCTTAAGTCCAACCCTGTAGCCTAATTATAATCTTCCTTACCTTGGATGACAATGTTGACTAATGTTTGACACACTTGCACTATGGCCATATGACATTCCTTTGTCATGCTCTACCGTCAAGTCCATTGAATGTAACACACTTCATAAAAGAGCTCTTCATACAAACTAGATGTCATAAGCCGAAACAAATGACTACATAACACTTGTTGTGTGAGAACTCTCCTTAAGTAATTGTTGTTTTCACATGAGAATGGAGAGGGTTTGTCAGCACGTGGATTCCAATAGAGACTTGTTGACTTCATACCAGTCAATCTAGATTACACTATAGATAAGGAGGATCAAGTAGGGCTAGGAAGAAGGTGCATTTGTTTCCTTGTATTGATGCAGGAAGTGTGCTAGAATTGGGCAGTTAGCGTATCCTCTATTAGTTACAACTGACCACTTTTTCATCAGAACATGATGGAATTTGAAGGCATGTGTTGGAATGATCCTAGGACATCTAAATAAAGTCAGAATCATCCTAAAGGACTTGTGATGAGTGGCGAGGTACCCCTACACTCAACCATATGAATACGAGCGTACACGCGCAATCCGGTCGAACTCCGCAGACTAAATGCCTTAACGCCATAAGAAACACTTGAGGTTAATCGTTTGTTATCTTCCTAGGCTTGCTTGTAAGTGTCACGGTGTATGGTTAAGCAAGTCTAAGGTATGTGATTTTTTTGGTATTTTCGGCTTATCTTCTATGCTACTAGGAGAAATGGTTGAGAAACTAAGCTAACTCTAACTAAAGATCTAAGTCTAAATTAACTAGCGTCAGCATCC